>JAANER010000006.1:2460223-2961026 GCA_019702505.1 Alternaria panax | reverse complement strand
CCTAACCCTAACCCTAACCCTAACCCTAACCCTAACCCTAACCCTAACCCTAACCCTAACCCTAACCCTAACCCTAACCCTAACCCTAACCCTAACCCTAACCCTAACCCTAACCCTAACCCTAACCCTAACCCTAACCCTAACCCTAACCCTAACCCTAACCCTACCCTCACCCTCACCCTAACCCTCACCCTCACTCTCCCTCACCCTCACTCTCCCTCTCCCTCACCCTCACCCTAACCCTCACCCTCACTCTCCCTCACCCTCACTCTCCCTCACCCTAACCCTCACCCTCACTCTCCCTCACCCTCACTCTCCCTCACCCTCAACTCTCCCTCTCCCTCACCCTCACCCTAACCCTCACCCTCACTCTCCCTCACCCTCACCCTAACCCTCCCTCACCCTCACCCTCACCCTAACCCTCCCTCACCCTCAACTCTCCCTAACCCTCACCCTTACTCTCTTAACTACCTTTCTTTTCCTTCTCTCTTTCTTTCTTTCTACCCTTCTCTTTTACTTCTTCCCTACTTCTTTCTCTACTTTCTTACTCTAAACACTTACTCTCTTCTTTTTACTCCTTTCTTCCACTTTTCTCCCTCTACTTACCTTTTCCTTCCTCTCCCTTCTTTCTCCTACTTTTAAACTTCCCTACTCCTTCTTAACCTCCTCTTAAACCCTACACTCAACCACCTTCTTTTCCTCAACCACCTACTCTTCTTTTCTCTACACTTTTCCCTTCTCTCCCTTTTTTTTAAAACCCTCTTACAACTCTACCACCCTCTTCACCACAACTCTTTTCCTCTTTACTTCTACTACTTCTTCCACTTTCTCTTCCTCTTACCTTTTCAAAACTCTCACCCTCTCTCTTCTTCTAACCTTCCTCTTTAAACTTTTAAACTCCACCTTTTCTCTCACTTTAAAACTTTACTCTTACTCTTTTTTTTTTTACTTTACCTCTACCTCTACTTCTACTTCCTCTTTCTTCTACTACTCTTCTTCTTAAACTTAAACACTCTCTTTTTCCTCTCTTTCTTTTTCTACCACTTTTCCTTACTTTCTACTACCTTACTTTTCTCTTCTCTACCTTTTTCCCTAACTCTCTACTCTCTCACTCACCCTTACTCTCTCTTTTTCTTTTACTTTTACTACTTCTACTTCTAACTCTCTTTTTAACTTCACTCTTAACTCTAAACTAAACTACTTCTAAACCCTTCTTAAACTTCTTTCTTTAAACTACTTAACTACTCTTAAACTCTCTTCACAACCTACTTTCTCCACCTCTTTAACTACTTCTTCACTCTCTTTACTTTTACCTTTTTTTACACTAAAAAAACTACCTTACTTACTACTCTACTTACTACAAAACCTCTCTTAAACTACTAACTACTCCCTTTCCTCTCAACTCTTTTTTTCTAATAACCTTCAAACTACTCTTTTAACTACTAAACTACCTTCTACCTTTCTTTCCCTAATTACCTACCTACTTCTTTCTCTTTTAACCCTAACTCTTAACCCTTTTAAACTCTTCCTTCTTTACTTACACTCTCTTTTAACTTACTCTTCCTCCCCCTACAACCCTTAAAACTTTCTTTCTACTACTTTCTTCCTTACCCCTACCCTCTCCTTTACCCTCACTCTCTTCTTTTCACTACTTTTTAACTTCTTACCTCTTTTCTAACTTTCCTTAAAACCCTAACACTCTCTTTCTTCTAAAAACCTCAACTCAACCTTTTACTCTACACTTACCTCCTCTTTTCTCTTCTTTAAACTTTCCCTCTTCCAACACTTCTTTCTTAACTCTTACTTCTCTTAACTTTCCTTACAACCCTACCTTCTCTTCTACTCCTTCTTCTAACACTTTAACTTTTCTTCTTCTCCTAACACTTCTTTTAACTACTAAACTACTCTTTTACTTTACTACTCTCTTTAACTCTTCCTACCCTTTTCTTCTTTAAACCCTAACCCTCTCTTTACTCTCTTAACCTCCCCTCTCTCTCTCTCTTTTCTTAAAAATCTCTCCTCTTTTTTTTTCTCTTCCTCTTTACTCTTCTCTTACTACCCTTACTTCTCTTAAACACCTAACTTCTCCTTCCTCTTTTTACTCTTCTTTACTTCTCCCTTTTCTTCTTCTATAAAATTCTACTAACTCTCTACTTCTTCTTCCTTTCCACTCTTTCTACTCTCTTCTTCTTCTTAACTAACCCTTTCTCTACTTTAAAACCCTAACCCTCTTCTTTTCTTCTCTTTACACTATTTTTACCTCTTCTCCCTTCTTTACTCCCTTTCTTTTCCTACTAACCCTCTACTTTTTTTACTTCTTCTCCCTATAACCTTCTTACACTTCTCCTTTCTTTTTCTTACTTCCACCTTAACCCCTTCTTCTCCTCTCTAAACCCTTTCCTCTTCTTTTTCTCTACTTACTTTACCCTTCCTTTCCCCTTTTAACAAACCTCTTTCTACTCTTCCCTAACCTTCTAACTTTCTTTCTCTTTCTTTTCAACTCTCTTTTTAACCACTAAACTACTCTTTTCTTCTACTTACTCTTCCCTTTCTTCTCTTCTCTTAACCTTTTCACCTTTCTTCCTCTCTCCCTCTTCACCTTTCTTCTTTTTTACTTAACTCACTCTTTTACCTTTTTACTTTTTTATCTTTTCCTTTTTTTACTCTTCTTTCTACTACTTTTACAACTTTATCCCTCTACCTTTTTCACTTCCTACCTTTTCTTTACTTCCTTTTTTACACTTACACCTACTCTACCTTCTTACTCTCTCTTCTAACTTTTACCTTACTCTACCTTCTACTCTTTTTTTCTACTTACCTCCCTTTCTAAACTTCTTTAACTTCCTCTACTACTTCTCTTTCTAACCTTTTTAAACTTCCTCTCCCACCCTCCTAAACACTTTCTTTCTCCTCTTTCTTTTAACTTTTTTCTCTCTCTTAACTCTACCTTTTCCTTCTACCACTCTCTTTTCTACATCATCTAACTTCCAACTCCTATCTACTTCTTTCTAAACCTTTACTTACTCTACTACTACTTCTAATTCTCTCCTCTTTTTTTCTTCTCTTCTCTTTTTACCCCCTCTCTTTACTTACCCTTCTACTATTCTTCTACTCTAACTTACTCCTTAACCTTAAATTCTTTAATCCTTACTTACTCTTCTCTTTTTTATACCTCTTCTCCCTCTAACAACTAATATTCTCTACTAAACTACCTTACCCTTGTTACCTTTTCCTACTTTAAACCCTTAATCCTTCTTCTATCAATATAACTTTAATCCTCTCTTAACAAAACCCTAACACTTACTTACCTTCTATCTACTTCTTTATTTTATATTCTTCTTAACTCTTTTTTACTCCTTCTTCTTCTTCTTCTTCTTCTTCTTCTTCTTTAATACCTCCTACTTTATTCTCTAAACACTAACTAATACTTCTCTTCTTCTTTATCTTTTTAACCTTTCTTCTTCTTAATAATCTTCTACTTTACTCTCTCTATTTCCTATCACTTTCTTATTGTTCTCTACTTTCTCTTTCTACTAAACTCCTCTAATCTTAATTTCCTCTTTATTACCCCCAATCTTCTCTCTACTTTATTAACTTAACTTTACAATTCCAAACTTCAAACCCTAATCTTGTATCTACTTCTTCTCTCTTCTCCCTACTTCTTATACAATAATTGAACTATTTTTCTATTTTTTATCTATTTTCTTATTCTTTCTCTTCCTTCTTTTTTCTTCTCAAACTCTACTAAACTCATCTCTACTCTATTACTACTCTCATTCTATAAAATCGTAAAACATCTCTACTTCATTATTGCATTATATTATTCTTAACTCTTGTTTCTCTTAAACACTTATTATTGTTCTACTATCTTTCTCTACTCTACTGCTTTCTCTCTTTGCTTCTGTATCTACTCTCTCTACAATTCTACCTTATACTTTCTTCTCTTCTTTCTACTTGTACGGACCGGGGCTACCTTTCTGATTTCGGTTCCGGCCCGAACGGAACTTCATGCTGCCTCCCCCTTCTTCTACGCTTCACGGCCGCCCTCTCTTCTCTTCTCTTTGTGATACCTGACGGGCCCTCCACCCACCCTCCTCTTCTCCTAAATCGGACGCTTTCCCCGCCTCTTATTCCTCCCTCTCTGCTAAAAAAAAAAAAAAAAAAAAAAAAAAAAAAAAAAAAACGGGTTGCGGTTACGGGCTGTCATTACGGGTTGCTGTTACCGGTCGCCGTTACGGGTCACGGATAACGGGAACCGGGGTACGCGCTCTTTCCGGCCTCAAGCGGTTGCCTTTAACTATTGAACCCATCTCCTAAGCCTAGCGATCGTCTTCATACGTTTGTTCTTCTTCTTGTGACACCTTACAGTCCCTGACTTCCGTTCCGATGGGGACGCAAGTCAGTTTTTACCTTTCTGATTTCCGATCCGGCCCGAACCCAATTCATACACACACTCTATGCGCTTTCACGATTCGCGTATGCTATCCTTTTCCTTTTCCTAAACTTAGCGGTTGCCTGCATCCTTCGACTCTTATCGTATTCTTGTTCTTGCGACGCTCCCTCTTCTGACTCTCCTACAGCCCCGCAGCGGTACTGCCCGCCACTACCGTCTTTCTACATGGGCTACAACGGGTTGCTAGTCTCCACCTTATCATTCTACTCTCTTATTGGGCGCTTACCTCGGATCCTACACGTGCTCTTTCTGACTTGCGATCGCCGTGCAGCCGCAAGTCAGTCTGCCACGCGTTTGTCCCGGCTTTTCCTATTTTTCTATATCTCTTCTTTATCCCACATGTCTTTTTACCAATTCCTAAATCCTTGTCTTCTTACGCGAACCCTAACCCTATCCTGACTTGCGTCCCGGCCGGAACCCAACTCCAAAACCACTTTCTCTTGCCTCTACTACTCTCACTACTCCATCCTTGCACCCTTACACCTTCTTCGCTCTTCTTTTCCGCCTCTTTCTCCTCTCTTGTTCTTATTCTTGATTGTCTGCTTGCCCCAAACACCGATAACCCTAACCCTGACTTGCGTCCCAATCTGATCCTAACTCCATCCCTGCTCTTCTCTTTCTTCACCTTGTCCTTCGACGGTTCCTTCTCCTCTATGCTCTTTGACCCCTAACCGGTCCACCATCCACGTCTCTTTTTCCCTGCTCTTCAACCTCGCTTCGCTCCTCTCGGACTTCTCACGGGCCCACCGCCCACCCTCTTCCCCTCCTCTCCCCTCTCCCCTCATCCGCTCTTTGCTTCCCTGTGGCACCTGACGGGCCCACCGCCCGCCCTTCCCTTGCGCACTACGGCATCTACGGGTTCGGGAATGCCTTTCTGGCTGCGGCACCACAATCGGGTTTGCCAAACTTCCCCTAACTATTGTTCTATCTTGTGTTAATACTCTGTAAACGCCCAAAACACCTTATTACACGTTAATCTTATCCCGCTCCATCTTTCCAAACCACCTGATTACCTGTTCAAATGCCTTCTCCCTCCACCATCCGTTCTTACACCTGGTTCGTAAAAAAACCCACCCACCTGGTCTAAATCGGCGCGATCGACGCAATTGACGCCCCTTTATACGACTGACCCCCTTGTTGTGCCCCTTCCATCCACCATCCTGCTGCCCCTTCTACCTATTGCGCATGCCTTTCCCGACTACTCTACTGTTTATCTAAATTTACTTTGTCTCGACCCTGACTCTCTTTAATACGTACGGGTGCTTCGGGTTGGGGACTTACTTGGTTTGGGCTGCTCTCTCCGAATTGGGGGCTCTTCCTGGATTGGGAGCTCTTCTTAAGTTACCGACTCTTACTGATTTGGGAGCGCTGACGGGGACTCCCTTGGCTTTGGGGGACCACTTTGGGTCACTTGGGTTGGCGTGCAGCTTGGCGCACTACTGGGGGAACCACTTGGGAACCACTTGGGATCACTTGGGTTGGGGGTCTTCTTGCGGGCTTCTGTGTCATCCTACATGCTGTTGCCCGCTCAACCCAAATACGGCTAACCCTAACCCTATCCTGGCTTGCGTCCCGGCCCGATCTTAACTCCACTATACACCCTTCTTTACTTGCTCTCTATGGGTTGGGGGGGCTCTTCTCGGGCGGGCGCACCATGATCGGGTTCCCTGAACTCTCCTGCACTATTCTTCTATCTCGCGACAATACGCTGCAAACGCCCAAAACGCCCAACACATCTTGTTGCTCTCAATGCCGCCCCATCGCGTCTTCTTCCCAAGCCACTTAACAACCCGCTTAAATGCCTCCCCATCATCCTCCTGCCATCTTACTCCCTCCTCCACCATCCGCTCTTGCGCCCATTCCGTGAATCTGTCTGACCACCTGGCCCAAATCGACGCAATCGACGCGATCAACACCCCACGGTACTGACAACTTCCCCCGACTTTCCTCTTCCATCCGCCATCCGCCCGGCTCTCATACCTTTCGCATATCGCCTGTGGTACGCCACACTCAAAACAACACGAAAACCTCTCCCACTGAATGGAACTCGCAATGATCCCTACTCCTTTGCGAATCTCCGCCGCCTCTGTTGCTGTGCAATCCGCCATCCCATGACCTTCACATCCTTCCCCCCACGCCCTGCATCGCTGACATCCCTCCTTCCACTCGTCCAACATCTCTTCTAATCCTTGGATCCCCACCAACCCCTCGGTCTGTAACTCCATCTCCCTTTGCGCCGCCAATCTTCGTGCTCTTCCCTCCTGATCGAACGCTACCCTTTCTTCCTCATCCCCAATCCCTCCTGCCTCTTGCGCGTCGCCTTCGTCTTCCCTCCAGTCTTCGACTTCTCTTGCACACTCTGCCTCTCTCCCGATCTGACACCCAAAGCACCCGCTACATCTCTCTTCGTCAACTTCGCAACCCACTCTGTCCATTCTCCCATCCATCTCTCTGTCCAATACGACTCTCATACACCCCTTGGTCGTGATGAACTCCCGCATTTCTTCATCTACCCCACCCCAACTTCCCTCTTGCATGCTGCCATCCCGACGGTATCTCTCCCCTCTTACAATAATCGCCTCACTCTTCTGCCCATCTCGTCCTGCTCGCCCGCTTTCTTGCGCATAATCCCGTAACTTCCTTACTGTCCCGACATGAATTACAACTCGGATGGTGGGCGCATCTACCCCCAATCCTAACGCATTTGTTGCTGTGAAAACTTGTTGTCGCCCCTCTGTCAATTGGCGCACCAACTCCGCCTTTTCGCCTCTGCTCCCTACCTGCCGGTGGTAACAAACGCAATCCAACAACTTCGCTAATCGAACTGTCTTCGCCACCGTGTCGCAATACACAATGATCTGGCCGGGCATCGGGTACTGCCGCTTCTTCTCCTCCACCAACTGTACCAACACCTCGTCTTCGTCTTCCTCCTTCTGGTCGTACCGCTGTATCTGGTACTTGACGTTCTTCCGCGTCGTCTGGCCCCGGAACCACTGGCATTCCTTCTTGGCTGGCAACCCCATCAATGCAATAAACTCGCCCTCGTCTCTCGGCCGCATCGTTGCTGTCAAGTACACCAGCTGTGTCTCTGCCTTGACCAAATCCCGCAACGCCAACATCCGCGTCCTCCATCCGCCTGTCGAATCCAGCACAACGTGACATTCATCGACAACGATTCGGTCTAATCGCCCCATGGCTCGTTGCCGGTTGATGAAGCCCCCAAAACTCTCGCTGACCGCCGACTCGGGCGTGACCAACACCACCGACGCCCACTCCTGCGGTTTGCGACTGTCCCACTCCACGCAATCGATCCCGGCCTGGACGCACCGGTCCTTCAAGTTGCCGCGCAACGAAACCAACGGCACGACTACGATGGTGACGCCCGTGGAGCACGACGCTGGCAACATAAACGCCATGCTCTTGCCTGCTCCTGTGCCCATAACCACGACAATGGGACTCTTTTGGTGCATGATGGCCTCTATCGCCGGCCGTTGCACGCTTCTGAACCTGGCGCCCGCCCCCACCAAGCTCTCCAGCTGACGCTGCGTGTCTACCGCTCGCATCTTCCTCCAACGCCGGAACTCCTCCTCGACCGCCTCCTTCCTGGCCTCCGCCGCTCGCGTCCCTTTCTTGGGATGCATTTCCAACGCTGACTTGAACAACAAAAACCGATGCCACTCCATACTCACTCGCCGCAATGCCGCTCGCTGGGCTTCGGTGCTGAACGGCGACTCGGTAATTGGTCTCCCATAAACTGTGCCTCCGATCTTGGAGCTGTGCCCTGTCTGAATGTCAAATGCGTCGTCTTCGCCGTCCTCATCTTCGTCGCCCTCTACGACTGCCTTGATGACCGCCTTGTCGTTGATGTATTTCCGATATATCGCCTTGCCGCTGTGTCTCCACGCCATGATGTTTGTAAGGGTGCGATGGGTTGACCATAAGTGCAAGGTATAACAGTAATGAATTCGATAGAGAAGCTACACTACGCTTGCGCTGAGTCTATGTATCACGTAGTGCTAGGTTCGAGAAACTTCTAAGGGTCCGTGGAGCGCCGATGAAGCCCCGACAACGCTCCGAGGGTTGCAGCCTATCCCAACCAGCTATAACGAAGGCCACAGGCCAAGTACTACTAACCAAGGCTTCAGCCTCTTACAGTACCCCCCTTCTTAGGCTTAGATCCCTCCTGTGTGGCGTGTTTCCAATCTTTGAGAGCATCAGTCTCTTTCAGATTTACGGCTGGTTCCCAAGTTGGATCGGGATAGCCTTCCCATTTTACCAGGTACTGCTTTCTGTGCCCCTGGCCTCTCTCCTCCAGGATCTCCTCTACCAGATACATCTCTTCTCCATCCACCTCAATAGGCTCTGGCTCGTTATCATCTTGTGGCTGACTAGGTAACGGGTCCGATGAAGCGAGCCTCAGCATGTTGACGTTGAATACTGGATGAACTCGTCCAGGAGTGTTTAGCTTGACTGCGCTTGGTCCTACAATCTCAAGTACCGTATACTTCAAGTTCTTCCAGTCAAGTTTTCTGCTTGGCCTCTTAGTCTTAAAGTGGTCGCCTAGCTTTAACCATACTTTGTCACCAACTCGCAATTGAGGAGCTTGTTTCCGTCTCTTGTTAGCCTGCAGTTCTTGGTCTTGTTGGGCCTCTCCCATGATCGCTTGAGCTAGCTGAATGCTCTGCCTCAATCTTTCTACGATGTTCTCAGCCTTTTCATGCTCGTCTTGCACTCTCTTTCCCTTGGGCTTGTTTTCCGGGCCGTACTTAATAGCAATCTGAACAGGGTCCACTTCGTATCCGTGCTGCATAAAGAATGGTGACATCCTTGTAGACCGCGCTTCCCTTGCTGTAATTGCGATTTTAGCCATTCCTAGGTTGGATTTCCAATTGCTCTGATTCCAGTCGCAGAAAGCGCGGAGGTAGGCTTGTACTGTCGCGTTCATTCTCTCCGTAGATCCATCGGTCTCTGGGTGGTATCCTGACGATAGTCTTCGCTCAATACTCATTAGTTCACAAAGCCTAGCCCACATGTGGCTTACAAACTGTGAGCCTCGGTCTGAAGTAATGTAGTCCGGTAGCCAGTGGTATGCAACGACGTGATTCATGTACGCCTTAGCTACACTCTCTGTCGTAATGTCTGCTAAGCCCATAAGTACTACGTCCTTACTAAGGCGGTCTGTTACCACCATTAGGTTGGTACAGCCCTCACTTTCAGGCAAGCCTGTTATAAAGTCCATAGAGACTTCCTTCCAGATGCGTTCAGGAATTGGTAAAGGCCGTAGTAACCCTTGGAGGCCATCTCTCCAAGGCTTCACTCGTCCGCAAACAGAACAGTTCCGTACATACTGGCGAACTGAGTTGCTTAATAAAGGCCAGAAATACTCCCGTGCAACAGCTTGGTATGTGAGGTTTCTTCCTGGGTGTCCTAAGGCCCTTGAAGAGTGCATTTTGTGTATGATGCCAGTCCTTAGAGGTTCACTGTCTGGTACCCATTTTCGATCTCGATATAATAGGTTACCAGAGTCGTCTAAGCGACACTCTGAGATTGATAGCTTGAGGTCTAAGGCTGTTGGAAACTTGCGTTCACCGTCCCTAACCGCTTTCCAGGCCGATTGGTACACCTGATCTTTTTCCCTAGCTTCCTCCCATAGTTGCTCTAACCTGTGTTGAGCTGGTGGGGTTGGGGGTGCAGACACTGGGTAGGAGAAAACTGTCGGTCTCTCAACACTACACCGAAAGATCTTCAGTGCTTCGTCGTCAGCTGGGTCTTTGTCTATCGTAGCAGTAGCGGGTTTAAAGACCTGCAGGAAACGTCGAGAGATCCGTGCATCTGAACCATTAGCTGGCATATCCTGATGTCTTCTTGAAAGAGCATCGGCTCTGACATTGTCAGCTCCAGGCCGGTAGGCGATCTCCATGTTTGGGAACTTTCCGAGAAACTGGGCCCATCTCATTTGGCGTTCGCTGAGCTGCCGAGGCTTCCCAAAGTACTCTAGGTTCTTGTGGTCGGTAATTACCGTGAACTTCTTTAAAGACCTCAGCATTCCGTCCCATTCAGCTATGCAGCAGATTACTGCAAGCAATTCTTTATCGTGGATTTCGTAATTGCTCTGAGCGCTAGTCATCTTTTTTGAGTAGTAGGCGACTGGTCGTAGCAGCCCTTGGTCATCGTACTGAGATAGTACTCCAGCAACTACGTAACCAGACGAGTCAGTCTCTAAGATAGTCTCTCGATCCGGGTCCCATTGAGCGAGTACTGGTTCGGTAATAAAGATCTCTTTTAGCTTGTCGAACGCCTGTTGCTCTACTTCTCCCCATCGGAAGGTAACATCTCCAGTTAACCTTGTAAGTGGAGCTGCTATCTCTGAGTAGTTCTTGATAAAACGTCGGTAGAAGTTCGCAAATCCTAGAAAGCTGCGCACTCCCTTTACGTTCACTGGGGGTTCCCATTCCTTAATAGCCTTAACCTTGTCAGGGTCCATTTTCAGTCCTTTGCCAGCTTCAATCACAAACCCAAGGTACTTTGTACATTTAACGTCGAACTCGCATTTCTTGATATCCAAAGGTAAACCAGCTTTGCCCATGGCCTCAAGGACCTTGTTTGTGTTTTGCTGGTGCTCCTTCAGGGTACCGTTGGTGTAGATCAAGACATCATCCAGGTAGGCTGAGCAGAAGTCGTCCATGTACTCACGAAGCGTCCAGTTGATATACCGCTGAAAGGTGCTAGGTGCGTTTGCCATACCAAAAGGGGTGACTAGCCACTCGTACAATCCAAATCGGGTGCGGAAGGCTGTCTTCCATTCGTCTCCCGCGTTGATCCTTATCCTGTGAAAAGCAGCTGATACATCAATCTTTGTAAACCATTTTGCTTTAGCGATGTTGTTAAAGGTCTCCTGGATTAGGGGTAACGGGTATCGGTCCTTCTTGGTGATTGCGTTAAGAGCTCTATAGTCTACGCAGAAGCGTAGCCCTCCTCCTGGCTTCTTTGCGAATAACACTGGAGAGGCAGCTGGGGAGCTGCTTGCTCTAATCCATCCCTTGTCGAGGAGAGATATCAATTCCTTGCGTAAGACTAGGAGCTCTCCTCTGCTCATGTTGTACAAGGGGCCCCAGGGTGGCTCCTTCTCCTTGCCATTCTCATCCTTCTCTAGTTCAATCCGATGATCAATCTCCGGTCCGCGCAGAGGAGGCATCTTTGCAGCTGTTTTGGGGTCAAAGATCCAGGCCATGTGCTGGTGTGCTTTAGGAAGATAAGACATAACATCAACCTTCTTCTTTGGGGCTAACGCTTTCTCAATGTCTTGAAGAGAGGCTGCGAATATCTGTACTGTCTTGTCGTTCTTCGAGCGCCGGATGTACGTGTAATAAGCTGTTGCACCAATGCGCTTCAGCTGTAGGTCCTTCGGGATAGGGCGGTCCTCTGTGCTAATAAGGCGGATCCTCTGGTGTGATGAATGGATATAGATAGACTTCTTCGATGGAGCAATAGTAACTTGTCTCTTGTTCATCCACGGGCGTCCAAGTATAAGATCATACCCTGGGTGTGAAGGCGCAACGTATCCCCATATAGTGTCCTTGTAGCCTTGAATGTCGATAGTAAGCCTAGCGACTCTTCTAATAGTCCCAGGCTCTTCGGTAACTCCTTCCAACACGCGGGGGGAGATAGGTAGGCACTGTAAACCAGCACGTCTAACAAGGCGGGGGCTTATAAGAGAGTATGAGAGATTTCCAGTGTCAATTAAGGTTGAAGCAAAGGTATGCTGGTCAACTAGTGTCTCGACAGTAATCCCATTGCCGCTCATGTCCTTCTTAAAGGACGCCCACTCTTTTGCCAAATTGTGCTGACTTACATGCAGCTCTTGCCGGTGACTTTGGGCAAGAGCTAGTCTTTTCCCGAGTCGCTGTCTTCTTCTAGGGTATCCACACTACTTAATTCCTCGTCACTACTTGGTTCCTCCTTCTGGGCTTTCCTGCTCTTCCTTTGCTCTGTAGTCTTAGAGCTAGAGGCCTTTAGCACAGCTGTCTTTTTGTTCTTTCCCTTCTTCTCAGATAAACCTTTATCCTCTGCACAAGTAGCAGACACATGTCCTCTACGTTTACAGTTAAAGCAGCGTCCTTCACGGCGTAATCGGTCATACTCAGAGCTGCTGAGTCGGCGGGGCCTCCCGGATCTCCCTGTGTATTCTACACCTTCCATTCTATCCTCTAGTATTGGGGAAGGAGAACGGTGCTTGTTCCCGTGTTCTTTGTTTAGGGATCTGTCTTCCCGACGGCGGTTCTTGGTTCCCTTGGTATGCAAGTCCATCCGATACAGCTGGTCGGCGATCTCGATTGCCCTGCTCTGTAGCTCCTCTAGATTCTTGCTCTTTAGGCCTACAAGCTTGTCCTGGAGCTTGTAAGCGAGGCCTTTTCTGAAGATCATCATCTTCGTATTCTCGTCCAAGCTGCTGTTGGAAAGCAGTAACTGCTCCTGGAAGTCCATCACGTAGCTACGGATGTTCTTGTTCCCTTGCGACATAGACCAAAGCTTGTCACGAGCTCTCTCCTCCTTGTGTGGATCTCCAAACATCTGGTTAAAGAACTCAAGAAGTTGGTTGAAATCCCATTTGCCAGATATTCTCATCTGGCTTATGTATGGCAGGGTCAGAGTAGCAGCTGTTCCCTTAAGTCTCGCGAAGGCGTAATCACATGCCATCTTATCGTTCTCGAAATCATTCTTGTCATTTTCCACCTTAGCTGTCAGCTGCTGGTGGAAGACCTGGTATTGCTTCCTTGTACCATCGAACATGTCCGGGTCAGGCTGTCGGCGGCGCTTTGCGGCGGTATTAACGGTGTTTACGGGTTGTATTGCAGCTAGAAGGGTAGCTAGCCATGTCGGCGGCTGATCGTTTGGGTTTACGGTTGTAGTTGTAGCTGTAGTGGCTGGAAGATGTAGGTCTCCTGTCTCCATGGGCGCTGAATCCTCATTGCTCTGGGGAGTAGAGACATTGCTTGAACCAGCCCTCTGCAGCGCAGTTCTCATCGTACTCCAGATATGGAAAGCTTCCTGTACTCTTTCCTGGACTGCAGGCTCATCCATCCCCTGGGCCCTACATAGGTTCTGGAGAGATCCTCGTATCTCCTCATTGCTTACACCGTCGTGGTACAGTTGCGTTATCTGTACTGCCAGCCCTACTGCAGAGGCATCCGCTGCTGCCATTGTGCCAGTGTAGGTAGGTCGATTTCTTGGGCCACGCCTTGAGTAGTGGACTTATCTAACGGTCTTCGGTAGACCTTTCTCGGTTTCTGGTGCTGCCTAATGTCCGCGGCGATGGCAGGCTTATCCAACGATCCTCGGTGGACCGTTCTATATTTCCGGGTGCTTGTACGTGTACCAAGCTGTGTAGCACTGCAGCCAGTTGCAAGTGCTCTTCGTTAACCCTCGGTGGGTTCGAAACGGCTTAACTGAGATCGGTTCTTTGATCACTCAGTATCTTCAATATATCGCTCTAAAAGGCGTCCGTCTAGATGTAGCTCTAGGGGGCTTCGGTCGTCACTGCTATGGAGGTTACTCCAAAGAGGCTAGTTCGACGTAGCGGATGCTACAGAAGGATCGAATTCAATTGTAAGGGTGCGATGGGTTGACCATAAGTGCAAGGTATAACAGTAATGAATTCGATAGAGAAGCTACACTACGCTTGCGCTGAGTCTATGTATCACGTAGTGCTAGGTTCGAGAAACTTCTAAGGGTCCGTGGAGCGCCGATGAAGCCCCGACAACGCTCCGAGGGTTGCAGCCTATCCCAACCAGCTATAACGAAGGCCACAGGCCAAGTACTACTAACCAAGGCTTCAGCCTCTTACAATGTTGAGCTTCACGCCTAGCCATCGTATTGACACGCGCTGGATCGCCCGCCGAACCCGGTTGGTATCCCATTTCTCTGGTCCACGCAACGACGGTTCCTCCTCTTTCGTTCCTCTGCCTTGTTCTTCTTCCCTCTCCTCTTCTCTCTCGTCTTCCCTCTCCTCTTCGTCCACGTCCCGTCGCCGAACTTCACTCTCCCCCTCACCCTCATCGCTTTCCCGTCCCCTTTTTCCACGTTGCGGCCGTGCCCACGGCTCCTCCTCCCTTGGCTCCCATATGAATGGGCTGGCTTCCTTTACTGCCTCTTTCCTGACGGCCCCCTCTAACTTCCTCCAAAACGGCATGACCATCCACAAATAATAAAACAACAATTCACCCACCTCACGCGGTAAATACCGGTGGATGATCTTGGCCTTTGCGCTGGCCCCGATGCCTTTGTGGTACATAGTCACGTACACCATCAACCCGTCCTCGATGAACACACCACGGCTCTCGCCATTGGGGCTGTTCATGTACTGGACCGTGACCACTTCCGTTCCACGTGCTGGTAGCCCCCCGGTCGTGTGCACCAAAACCAACAAATGCTCTCGGAACGCTTGCATGGCCTTCTCGTACTCTCTCACCGCCCGAGCTCTCCACACCACCCCGCGTCCTTCGGGTACGGATGGGTTGGTGGCTTGGACGTCTACAAATACCTCTTGTAACCTCTTCTCGTGAATCACGCGATGCGCCAACCAACTCTTCCCGTCTACGCCTCCAAACGTGTTGCGCTTGTCCTGGAAAAAGTTCCACCCAACCTTCATCTCGGCTGGGTTGTCGACGATGCTGTCCCAATGAATTGTTGGCAACGGCGTGGCCCCTTCCGCTAGCCGGCCATCCTCATCGATGTCTAATAACAGCAACCGCTTTTGCAATTCAAACCGTGCTGTTTCCACCAATCCGTGGATCATCGACCGTAAACCGGGCATCGTGAAGCGGATATGGCCGTATAACAATGTATCGCCCACCCATTCAATCACGCCATCTGCGTTGGTGTTGAACCGGATCTTCATGCCATACGTCCGCAATCGCAACAACCAGTCCATCGGGCTGGGCATGCCGCCGTAGCTGGTCAACGTCATGAAACGATTGGCGCTTTCCTTGATCAGTTCAAAATGGCTTACGGCCATTTCATCGGCGTCCTTGTAAGAGGCTGAAGCCTTGGTTAGTAGTACTTGGCCTGTGGCCTTCGTTATAGCTGGTTGGGATAGGCTGCAACCCTCGGAGCGTTGTCGGGGCTTCATCGGCGCTCCACGGACCCTTAGAAGTTTCTCGAACCTAGCACTACGTGATACATAGACTCAGCGCAAGCGTAGTGTAGCTTCTCTATCGAATTCATTACTGTTATACCTTGCACTTATGGTCAACCCATCGCACCCTTACAATTGAATTCGATCCTTCTGTAGCATCCGCTACGTCGAACTAGCCTCTTTGGAGTAACCTCCATAGCAGTGACGACCGAAGCCCCCTAGAGCTACATCTAGACGGACGCCTTTTAGAGCGATATATTGAAGATACTGAGTGATCAAAGAACCGATCTCAGTTAAGCCGTTTCGAACCCACCGAGGGTTAACGAAGAGCACTTGCAACTGGCTGCAGTGCTACACAGCTTGGTACACGTACAAGCACCCGGAAATATAGAACGGTCCACCGAGGATCGTTGGATAAGCCTGCCATCGCCGCGGACATTAGGCAGCACCAGAAACCGAGAAAGGTCTACCGAAGACCGTTAGATAAGTCCACTACTCAAGGCGTGGCCCAAGAAATCGACCTACCTACACTGGCACAATGGCAGCAGCGGATGCCTCTGCAGTAGGGCTGGCAGTACAGATAACGCAACTGTACCACGACGGTGTAAGCAATGAGGAGATACGAGGATCTCTCCAGAACCTATGTAGGGCCCAGGGGATGGATGAGCCTGCAGTCCAGGAAAGAGTACAGGAAGCTTTCCATATCTGGAGTACGATGAGAACTGCGCTGCAGAGGGCTGGTTCAAGCAATGTCTCTACTCCCCAGAGCAATGAGGATTCAGCGCCCATGGAGACAGGAGACCTACATCTTCCAGCCACTACAGCTACAACTACAACCGTAAACCCAAACGATCAGCCGCCGACATGGCTAGCTACCCTTCTAGCTGCAATACAACCCGTAAACACCGTTAATACCGCCGCAAAGCGCCGCCGACAGCCTGACCCGGACATGTTCGATGGTACAAGGAAGCAATACCAGGTCTTCCACCAGCAGCTGACAGCTAAGGTGGAAAATGACAAGAATGATTTCGAGAACGATAAGATGGCATGTGATTACGCCTTCGCGAGACTTAAGGGAACAGCTGCTACTCTGACCCTGCCATACATAAGCCAGATGAGAATATCTGGCAAATGGGATTTCAACCAACTTCTTGAGTTCTTTAACCAGATGTTTGGAGATCCACACAAGGAGGAGAGAGCTCGTGACAAGCTTTGGTCTATGTCGCAAGGGAACAAGAACATCCGTAGCTACGTGATGGACTTCCAGGAGCAGTTACTGCTTTCCAACAGCAGCTTGGACGAGAATACGAAGATGATGATCTTCAGAAAAGGCCTCGCTTACAAGCTCCAGGACAAGCTTGTAGGCCTAAAGAGCAAGAATCTAGAGGAGCTACAGAGCAGGGCAATCGAGATCGCCGACCAGCTGTATCGGATGGACTTGCATACCAAGGGAACCAAGAACCGCCGTCGGGAAGACAGATCCCTAAACAAAGAACACGGGAACAAGCACCGTTCTCCTTCCCCAATACTAGAGGATAGAATGGAAGGTGTAGAATACACAGGGAGATCCGGGAGGCCCCGCCGACTCAGCAGCTCTGAGTATGACCGATTACGCCGTGAAGGACGCTGCTTTAACTGTAAACGTAGAGGACATGTGTCTGCTACTTGTGCAGAGGATAAAGGTTTATCTGAGAAGAAGGGAAAGAACAAAAAGACAGCTGTGCTAAAGGCCTCTAGCTCTAAGACTACAGAGCAAAGGAAGAGCAGGAAAGCCCAGAAGGAGGAACCAAGTAGTGACGAGGAATTAAGTAGTGTGGATACCCTAGAAGAAGACAGCGACTCGGGAAAAGACTAGCTCTTGCCCAAAGTCACCGGCAAGAGCTGCATGTAAGTCAGCACAATTTGGCAAAAGAGTGGGCGTCCTTTAAGAAGGACATGAGCGGCAATGGGATTACTGTCGAGACACTAGTTGACCAGCATACCTTTGCTTCAACCTTAATTGACACTGGAAATCTCTCATACTCTCTTATAAGCCCCCGCCTTGTTAAACGTGCTGGTTTACAGTGCCTACCTATCTCCCCCCGCGTGTTGGAAGGAGTTACCGAAGAGCCTGGGACTATTAGAAGAGTCGCTAGGCTTACTATCGACATTCAAGGCTACAAGGACACTATATGGGGATACGTTGCGCCTTCACACCCAGGGTATGATCTTATACTTGGACGCCCGTGGATGAACAAGAGACAAGTTACTATTGCTCCATCGAAGAAGTCTATCTATATCCATTCATCACACCAGAGGATCCGCCTTATTAGCACAGAGGACCGCCCTATCCCGAAGGACCTACAGCTGAAGCGCATTGGTGCAACAGCTTATTACACGTACATCCGGCGCTCGAAGAACGACAAGACAGTACAGATATTCGCAGCCTCTCTTCAAGACATTGAGAAAGCGTTAGCCCCAAAGAAGAAGGTTGATGTTATGTCTTATCTTCCTAAAGCACACCAGCACATGGCCTGGATCTTTGACCCCAAAACAGCTGCAAAGATGCCTCCTCTGCGCGGACCGGAGATTGATCATCGGATTGAACTAGAGAAGGATGAGAATGGCAAGGAGAAGGAGCCACCCTGGGGCCCCTTGTACAACATGAGCAGAGGAGAGCTCCTAGTCTTACGCAAGGAATTGATATCTCTCCTCGACAAGGGATGGATTAGAGCAAGCAGCTCCCCAGCTGCCTCTCCAGTGTTATTCGCAAAGAAGCCAGGAGGAGGGCTACGCTTCTGCGTAGACTATAGAGCTCTTAACGCAATCACCAAGAAGGACCGATACCCGTTACCCCTAATCCAGGAGACCTTTAACAACATCGCTAAAGCAAAATGGTTTACAAAGATTGATGTATCAGCTGCTTTTCACAGGATAAGGATCAACGCGGGAGACGAATGGAAGACAGCCTTCCGCACCCGATTTGGATTGTACGAGTGGCTAGTCACCCCTTTTGGTATGGCAAACGCACCTAGCACCTTTCAGCGGTATATCAACTGGACGCTTCGTGAGTACATGGACGACTTCTGCTCAGCCTACCTGGATGATGTCTTGATCTACACCAACGGTACCCTGAAGGAGCACCAGCAAAACACAAACAAGGTCCTTGAGGCCATGGGCAAAGCTGGTTTACCTTTGGATATCAAGAAATGCGAGTTCGACGTTAAATGTACAAAGTACCTTGGGTTTGTGATTGAAGCTGGCAAAGGACTGAAAATGGACCCTGACAAGGTTAAGGCTATTAAGGAATGGGAACCCCCAGTGAACGTAAAGGGAGTGCGCAGCTTTCTAGGATTTGCGAACTTCTACCGACGTTTTATCAAGAACTACTCAGAGATAGCAGCTCCACTTACAAGGTTAACTGGAGATGTTACCTTCCGATGGGGAGTAGAGCAACAGGCGTTCGACAAGCTAAAAGAGATCTTTATTACCGAACCAGTACTCGCTCAATGGGACCCGGATCGAGAGACTATCTTAGAGACTGACTCGTCTGGTTACGTAGTTGCTGGAGTACTATCTCAGTACGATGACCAAGGGCTGCTACGACCAGTCGCCTACTACTCAAAAAAGATGACTAGCGCTCAGAGCAATTACGAAATCCACGATAAAGAATTGCTTGCAGTAATCTGCTGCATAGCTGAATGGGACGGAATGCTGAGGTCTTTAAAGAAGTTCACGGTAATTACCGACCACAAGAACCTAGAGTACTTTGGGAAGCCTCGGCAGCTCAGCGAACGCCAAATGAGATGGGCCCAGTTTCTCGGAAAGTTCCCAAACATGGAGATCGCCTACCGGCCTGGAGCTGACAATGTCAGAGCCGATGCTCTTTCAAGAAGACATCAGGATATGCCAGCTAATGGTTCAGATGCACGGATCTCTCGACGTTTCCTGCAGGTCTTTAAACCCGCTACTGCTACGATAGACAAAGACCCAGCTGACGACGAAGCACTGAAGATCTTTCGGTGTAGTGTTGAGAGACCGACAGTTTTCTCCTACCCAGTGTCTGCACCCCCAACCCCACCAGCTCAACACAGGTTAGAGCAACTATGGGAGGAAGCTAGGGAAAAAGATCAGGTGTACCAATCGGCCTGGAAAGCGGTTAGGGACGGTGAACGCAAGTTTCCAACAGCCTTAGACCTCAAGCTATCAATCTCAGAGTGTCGCTTAGACGACTCTGGTAACCTATTATATCGAGATCGAAAATGGGTACCAGACAGTGAACCTCTAAGGACTGGCATCATACACAAAATGCACTCTTCAAGGGCCTTAGGACACCCAGGAAGAAACCTCACATACCAAGCTGTTGCACGGGAGTATTTCTGGCCTTTATTAAGCAACTCAGTTCGCCAGTATGTACGGAACTGTTCTGTTTGCGGACGAGTGAAGCCTTGGAGAGATGGCCTCCAAGGGTTACTACGGCCTTTACCAATTCCTGAACGCATCTGGAAGGAAGTCTCTATGGACTTTATAACAGGCTTGCCTGAAAGTGAGGGCTGTACCAACCTAATGGTGGTAACAGACCGCCTTAGTAAGGACGTAGTACTTATGGGCTTAGCAGACATTACGACAGAGAGTGTAGCTAAGGCGTACATGAATCACGTCGTTGCATACCACTGGCTACCGGACTACATTACTTCAGACCGAGGCTCACAGTTTGTAAGCCACATGTGGGCTAGGCTTTGTGAACTAATGAGTATTGAGCGAAGACTATCGTCAGGATACCACCCAGAGACCGATGGATCTACGGAGAGAATGAACGCGACAGTACAAGCCTACCTCCGCGCTTTCTGCGACTGGAATCAGAGCAATTGGAAATCCAACCTAGGAATGGCTAAAATCGCAATTACAGCAAGGGAAGCGCGGTCTACAAGGATGTCACCATTCTTTATGCAGCACGGATACGAAGTGGACCCTGTTCAGATTGCTATTAAGTACGGCCCGGAAAACAAGCCCAAGGGAAAGAGAGTGCAAGACGAGCATGAAAAGGCTGAGAACATCGTAGAAAGATTGAGGCAGAGCATTCAGCTAGCTCAAGCGATCATGGGAGAGGCCCAACAAGACCAAGAACTGCAGGCTAACAAGAGACGGAAACAAGCTCCTCAATTGCGAGTTGGTGACAAAGTATGGTTAAAGCTAGGCGACCACTTTAAGACTAAGAGGCCAAGCAGAAAACTTGACTGGAAGAACTTGAAGTATACGGTACTTGAGATTGTAGGACCAAGCGCAGTCAAGCTAAACACTCCTGGACGAGTTCATCCAGTATTCAACGTCAACATGCTGAGGCTCGCTTCATCGGACCCGTTACCTAGTCAGCCACAAGATGATAACGAGCCAGAGCCTATTGAGGTGGATGGAGAAGAGATGTATCTGGTAGAGGAGATCCTGGAGGAGAGAGGCCAGGGGCACAGAAAGCAGTACCTGGTAAAATGGGAAGGCTATCCCGATCCAACTTGGGAACCAGCCGTAAATCTGAAAGAGACTGATGCTCTCAAAGATTGGAAACACGCCACACAGGAGGGATCTAAGCCTAAGAAGGGGGGTACTGTAAGAGGCTGAAGCCTTGGTTAGTAGTACTTGGCCTGTGGCCTTCGTTATAGCTGGTTGGGATAGGCTGCAACCCTCGGAGCGTTGTCGGGGCTTCATCGGCGCTCCACGGACCCTTAGAAGTTTCTCGAACCTAGCACTACGTGATACATAGACTCAGCGCAAGCGTAGTGTAGCTTCTCTATCGAATTCATTACTGTTATACCTTGCACTTATGGTCAACCCATCGCACCCTTACAGTCCTGGCGGACATAACCCTCCTTCTCCATGATCTCGGTCACGCGGTCTTGACGCGTCTTCACCGCCGTATACAACACCAACATCCGTGCAATGGTAACGACGGCGGAAATGATGGGCGTGTACACCAGCGGGTCCTTCCACCCACGATCGCCGTCTACTCCCATTACTGCTGTGGCGCTGACGAACGCGCTCTTGTACTCGTCGTCTTTCAAATGATGGTCCAACAACGATAACAAAAGCCCCAAAACATGAGCCTCCAACAGCCCTTCCTTCTCTTCGTCTATATCCTCTTCGCTCTCTACGTCTTCATCTCCGCCTTCGATTGGTTGGTGCTGGCTTCCGTCTTCGGCTTCTTCCTCGTCCTCGCCTGCGACTTGCTTGATCTTCCACAACCACACGATTTGGCTTGCTGTCAAACGATACGGCGGCCTCCGTCCCCTGACTCCCTTCGATCCACCGTCCCGATTCTCTTGCGCATCTGCCTCTGTTTCCTGGGCTTTCATGACCTCCAACTCATGGGTCCGCCAAACGTAACGGATGACCGACGACCACCAGCCGGCATACTTAGCCATCGTCTTGCCTGTCTGACGTGCATTGAACGGCTTCTCGTTGGTCTCGCTTCCCATCTCGCGGCGGTTGATGTAGTTCATTGCCGGAAAACCGACAACGCTCGGACGTGAAGCCTGCTGGGCCTTCCAAATCACCATCTGTACCGCCCAACAAACTTTGCTCAACGCCTTCTCGTTCCTCCTAGGTTTTTGGATCAATTCCAATAACCACTCGCGGTCTAAGCCGCCTAAATGACGGGCCCAACCAGTCCGGTTCAACCATGCGTGCGTGACATACCGGTTGCGGTCTGGTTCGATCCGGGCGTTGGCTTTCTTGTCGACCTCGTCTAGCACGGCGGTGGTCTCTTGAAACACTGCCTCTAAACGCCGCTGGATCATGACGCTTTCCCCTCCTGTGTCCCCCTTGGCCTCTCCTCTGTCCTGGCTACTGACTTCAAACAAACGCCCCAATCGTCCTGCGTGCGCAAACTTTTGGCAACATACACCCTTGATCCACATTCTGTTGGTTTCAATGCGCGGTCCCTTGGACGTTCGCCCTCTCTTCCGCGGGTTTGTCCAGTTGTGCTTGTTACGGCAATGCAACTGCATGTCTTGCACAGTTCGGCGGATGTAACCACACGTCGTCGCGTCGTTCTCCTTTGCCTCGCACTTAATACCGTCCTGCCATATTCTTAAATGGGGTATGGGATCGGATCCTGGCTCTGGGTACACGACTCTGTCCTCATCTTCTGCCAAGTCGTTCATTGCCCGTACTACTCGGACAACGTCTGTTCTTGTGCTTACGGTCAAATATGCATGCTTGCTGTTCAAATGGGTCGCTACATGGGCCTTGACGACACCTGTGCCGCATTCTTTACAAACAATGATGCGGCATCTGGGGATGTGTACGAATATGGTGTTGAACTGATCCATTGTTCTTTGTGGGTGCAAGTGGATCTTCTAATCGTCAGTTGGGCGCTATTTATCATCTTTGAACACTTCTCCTTTCCCCTCACCTTGCCAACATCTTCTTCTTGATTTTCCTCTATTGTACTGCCGTTTAATATTGTACCGATATCCCCACGTCCTTTGATTGGATGCGTGATAGCCATGTAGGTCTGTGCAACGACGATCAAACCTTCGCACGGTCCTGCCTCACCAAAACTGCGCGGACAACGTTGGACGGTGTTTCTGTGCGAACACAACAATTAAACACTAAATCCAAGCTTGCCAATCGAATTAACGGACACGGTTTGGGGGGTCTAGCGATTTTTTGTGTCAAGTTGTCGCTTTTTACGACCTTAACTGATTTCTCTAAGATATGTAAATCAGTAATACCCCTGTCGTTCAAAACGCTCGGACTCCCGGGAAATCCGCAAGACCATTACTGTTCACCCTCTTAATGTTAGGGCACGTTATAACTTCTTTAATCCTTAAAGATTTTCTAAAAATTCTTTAATATTTATAATCTAGACAGTTAGCTCTATAAATCTAAGAAAAAAATTTATTAACTACGTTAAGCGTTTAAAGTTTGTAGTCTTACTAGTAAAAGTGGCCTATCTCGCGACCTGGCCCATCTCACGCACAGACACGGTACCGTGCCCGTGCGCGAAACGAGGCGGTTCGCGGGTCGAGCCACCCCACCATGATTCTGATGTAGCTGTCTCAACTTCAACTCGCCATGACTCTACTGCTATAGACCTAATTCAAGAAGCGACCGAGTTCTTAGAATTGCGTGAAGCTGGAGATCAATTCTCGTACTGCAAGGTCGCAAAAAATGCTTAGTGTTGATTGAGCGTCGTTGTCGCAAAGTGTCGTACGGTTCGGTGCGAGTATTATAGACGGAATGATTAGAAGAGAGTGTAGATATTGCTATCGTTTGCAGCATCCTAGCTGAGCTTATGTAAAGGTCATCGCACGGCATTAGTAGTAACAAAGTTTACGACAGCGCTTAGCCTATGACAACTTCCGTGCATTAGGAACAGAACAACAGACATAAGAGCGAACAATAAGATAGTGCGACAACGCATGCTAGTAAGCGATGGCACGAGGCGTTGAACGGCGTCGAGACGCAGTCGTGAAGTGGTTTTTGATGGGGTTTTGTTTTGGGTATTCCGTGCCACGATACTTGAATACTAATCCGCGTAGAAACTATGTAGAGGAACACTATTTCGACATGTGAGCGTATATGCTCATTTTAAACATACGCTTAGACACATTCTACGTTTACTTCCCTTAGCTTTTTATCTGCACTATAGACTTCGTCCTAGCTGTAGTATCCCTATTGTTCATGTGTATCTCCCCACTCGTTGAGTTTATGCTAGAAGTGTGTTCTGCTGTCAAAGTATTTTTTCGCGATTTCGTATACTCCTTCGATATATCGTTGCGCGGGCGCTGTTAGGTGTCCGCTTACTTTCGAACTAAAGCGCAGAAAGTGATTGTAGTGGGCGGGATCTGCAGGTATGTGCGGACATTCTCCAATCATAAACCAGATGTTAACATTGTCGAGCTCTTTAGATTCTATAATCAGAAGTTTCCTATTAGTTCTTCGTCCTTTCTTATCGATTACGTTCTGGTATGTATTTTTGATTTCGTCCAAAAATCGGGAGTAGATTTCCTTGTTTGAGGCAGTTGCTTTGAGCCGTGGATGAACGTTAAAACCGCAGTCGAAGCCCATGGTAAGGCTAAATTAATGGTAGGAATATCTATCGCTGAAATGAAAATAGGGGGTGGTTGAAGACTGAAATTGAGGATGTGCGGGGTAGGAACTGCGTCCTTCTCACGGGAGATGAGAGGAAGTCTAATCAGCTGTAGATTACGTAGTCTGTCTTCTAACTATGCTGGACTTGGTTAGCTTAATTGTAGTCTTTGTACGTGCGCTAATGAAATGGAGTGATAGTAGTAGTAGTTATGACTAGTGGTAGTTAGTTACAGTCACGCATGCGCTAGGCGAAACGCCCGCCCTGATGAAGCTTCAGGGTGTGTCCCTGGGCTAGTTTCCGCCTTGTAGTATAGACTTATTCGTCTAGGAACATTCACAGCTGGAGAAGCACAAGCTAGCTAGCGACAACAGCGCACCCTAACAGACTTAGCACGCTGAACTGACGAGATATATACCAAATAGGAACCCTTTGTGACGTTACTAACTGCTTAGCTGCAAGCGCGACTTGTATAGAGCTTAGAATCGTAAGACGAGAGCGAAGACGAAGAGAATGGGCCCGTACATCCGCGCGAAGAAATCGCTTTACCGCCCTTGCACCGGCTCGAAATGGAACTTGCGCAGCAGTAGCGGAGCATAGAGGTCGATCCGCGTTAGGTGAAGCTCGCCATAGTAGTACCTTCCCGACACAGTAGCATCGTCTGTGGTACTGAGCTCTGCCGTGAAATGACAGAAAGACGGCTAGTTAACGTCCTTAGAGATCAGGCCGAGGTGCTCTTGCCTAGCGATGTTGAAGTCTGTCTAGTGTCGGACTAGATACTTGTATGTGCGCGGGAAGCCAGCCGCGGCACTGCGAATGTCACTCTAGTTTTTGCCTAGCTTGTTTGAACGCTTGTTTAGGTAACCTTCCTAGAATACGTACGATAGTAGGTATCGGGGTAAGGGCTTGATAGAAATGCGGTTTTGTATCCACACGAGGTGAGTCGGAGCTCTTCTGTGACTATGATTTTACGCGCCTTGACCCGTTACCGATGCAAAGCGTTAATGTTGTCGCTAGATGGGATGGTCATGATCCATAAGCGTGGCGCTATCGTCTCTAGGTCGGGCGAGCACAGGTCATCTTTGAGGAAGGATCGTGTTCGCTAGAGATCGCTTAGAGTTATCTAGGACTGGTTGGGTAATGAATCGTTATGAGACACCCTCGGTGCAGGCGTGAGGTCGCGAACGAGCTCCGTCGCGTGCGAGAATAGTGGCATAGCAGCGAGAAGAAGAAATGTTGTCGCAGTGAAGTCTAGTCGCGTGTCTGGCTGGGGGAGCGCTGATGTCGAGACAGTGTAGTCTTACACGGGGTTAGGCTATGCTTCTCTAGTCTCGGTCCGTACTAAGGCGAGTTAGTTGAACGCGGTAAGCGGTTCATCGTTTCCTAACGCTAGCTCTAGCACCTTGGTGTGCACGCGAGTATTCTACTCGGTTGGATGGTCCCGATTCACCGAACAGCGAAACGATATCCTGTATGGTCCGTAGCTCTTACGGCAGCTCGTACACTGGCCTTTCGTCCGATGTGTCGGACTGGTACTGCTTTACCCTACCTAAGTCCGCCTCCGCTAGCTGTTGTTTGAGTTTTGTAGGTACTATAAGGCTGTCGCCAACGTCATCCAGCTTTTCCAAGAGCGAAACCCCGTTTTTATCGAGCTACTCTCGTTTTGGAGCGGTTGTGTCCGCTGAGTGTGTGTATGTCTCTCGATTCCTAATATCCTATAAAGAGGTAATCTTCTTAGGGCTGGCCGTGCGGTTAGAATATTGCGACTGGCTTGCGATCGTGTAGGCGAACGGGCATGGGGGCTATCGTCGCCTTCGATGGGCTCGTTAGTGAGAGCTTGTTCGTATGAAGAGTAGGAACGGGGTGTGCTGCGTGCGAAGTAGTCTAGGCGAGGCGTTGCATCGTTGATATCGTCGGGCGACTACATGTCGTTAGGTGATTGGCGCCGACTTTTCGATAGCGAGGGCGTGCGCATGCGTTTCCTTTTAATACCCGTTAGAGAAAAGCATGAACAGGTTCTTGTTAGTTACCGCCAGCTTGCCTAGCACAACACTGCGTGTCTTCTTTCGCGGGTGCGGGCTCTCGTAACTGTTAGGCTGCCGTTGCTTGCTAGTGTGCAAGGAAGAGAGGAATATGGTCGAGTGCGGGCGCAAGGTTTCCGTTCCTAGATCTAAGCGACAACCGAGTTGGAATGCATTGAGAGTAGGGAATTAGAGGGACAGGATAGTTCGAACTCTAGTCCATGTTGTTGTTGTAGTCTACGCTTCAGTTGGTTCGGCGGGGCAACCATAGATTGGTGGTTGCGCTATGTCTAGCACCGACTCGCCGACCCTCCTCTAAATACATTCTCTCACGTAGTATAGGTACTGCCACTGACTTATTCAATTATCTGCTAAGGGCTTATCGAGATAGAATTGATCGAACCGGTGAGAGGAAGACTCTTCTGGAATGATCACCTTGTAGAGTATGATCGAGCAGAGAATAGATTTGGGAGGGCACATCACGTGGCCGCTAGCCCTGCGATGGCCGCTGCATTCTGACGTGGTCGTGGTTGGCCTTCAACCCCTTCATCTCCCGTCAAGGAGAGAATCTGTCGCACGGTTGGGTGCGGGTATTGTAGACAGAGAAACTAGGAGAGAGTGTATGTTGTATTGTTTGTGACCTCCTAGCTAAGCTTATATAAAGGTTATCGCACGGCGTTATTAGTAACAAGGTTTCCGACAGTGCTTGGCTATCCTTATTGACGACCTGAATGAACTCCCGCAGGAGATCGAACGCGAAGTGCGGCATATACTAAAAGCTAAGTCTTTGGAGGATGTGATTGGTACAACGGAACATAAGTCGCAGCTAGCGACCCATGAGAAAAGGTTCCTAGACCAATTGCGTCATAACGCAAGAAATTGTTCGCTCAAAGGGGACTAGAAAGCCAGTTTGTTCTGTCTCATGAGTGACTTAGCGCTAGGCAATGTCCGATGCCATACATTAGAGAAGCGTGAGTTCACCGACCGTGTCCGGAGCACTGTTCTAAGATGCTGATACTCCTTCCAGTTTGGAACGCCGACCTTAAGCCCTCGCCGCCCGGCGTGGGCTAACCTGACGATGAAAGCGGCGCGTCAACGCCGCGCTTTCCACAGCCACAATCTACGCTCCCCGACTTCGATTCACAATCGGCTTCGGGGTTTCCGGGTCCGTTACCTTCGCTGCGACCGTACACACCTTCCATCGCTTATACGACCAGCACCGAAGCTACCAACCCATTCTACATTTCAACACCAAAGCCAGATATCGTGGTAGGGCTTGAAGACAGGGCTTTTGTGCCAACGCATCGAGTTCGGCTAGCCAAACACAAAAGCTCTGGATTAATACTGAACGACCCGCATTCGGCTGCCATAGGCCTGCGTTTTCCCTTCTTAATTGCAGAGACGAAGGGGTTAAGCCTAAATGGGAGTCTAGTGGCTGCGCAAAATCAAGCTGCTATTAGTGCTGCTTGTATATTAAAAATATTGGATGATCTCGACAATCAAGCTGCACTGCCCACGGCACCTACATCCCCCCATCTTTGTTTCTCTATCACGACCGAGGGTCCAGTACATGAGTTGTGGGTGCATTTCAAACTAGGGGATGCGACCCATATGCAGAATATCAGGGTGTGGCGCACGACACATCAACGTGATGTGCAGGAGCTAGTGTATTACCTAGCTCAAATCTTGAAGTAGGCGAAAGATTATCTCATAGAGGAGATACAAGGGAAGTTGGATGCGGTGCCGGACTGAACGACTATCAATTCATAACTAGTACCAACGTCTTACCATAGGTTTTGTTCGTGTTAGTTTGTAAGCTCCATTACTGCGCAGGCAAGAGGGATCCCTAAACACGCAGTATATGCTAGCTCCAAGGGAGCCATCGAGTCAATCACACGTTGCATGGCAGTAGATGCTGGGGAAAAGAAGGTCACGGTCAATTGCGTCGCTCCTAGTATCAAGACCGACATGTTCTACTCGATTTAGGTACGTTATGCTTCTCGGCGAGGTAGTTTGCGACAGCAGTTAGAGAATCGCCAAGCGCAAATCTGCAGGTACGACAGATAATAACTGGCTCTAGCTCGTTCACGAAGAGCCCATGTCTTGCGAGATGTTCTCTGACGTTTTCGGGACGATGATCCACGTCAGGCATTACTCTATTAATTCCCTTGCATCGAGAACAGAACAACAAACAAAAGAGCGAAGAATAAGATAGTACAATCAGCGCATGCGAGAAAGCGCGGGCAGGAGATGCTGCACGGCGTCGAGATGCAGTTATGAAGTGGTTTTCGAGGGAGTTAGCTCGAGAGGCGATCGCAATTTCTTGAAAGGGTTTAGTTTTAGAATAGGGGGTATTCCGTACCGCCATAACTGAGTAGGTTAGGTTAGGACAAATGCATACTCGTTAGCAGGCCTCTTCCGCCCTTAACACTTCCGGCGTGCTACTCGCCCTCTGTTTACTCCACACCCAGCTGGAGAGACTCGGCCACAATAAATATATCAAGTGTCAAGCGAATCAACATGGTATTACTTGTTCGACAATCAGCGTATTCATGTATAGTGTGAACAAAGTACATTATGAAAAAGAATGTATGGGTATCTTGTAAACAGTCGAACCTAGTAACGCCCCTCTGACGATGGTACCCAAAAGCGTACCGATAGCATAAGCAAAGTACACCGCTGAAGTGCTCGCAAGCCGAGTGTCCGACAGGTGTAGTCCACCTACCCGGCCGCCTCTCCTGTATCCCTCACTTCATATCCGCTCAGAACCCAAAACCGCGGAACTTCATGGCTGGCCATAGTCTTGCCGGCCCACACCTCTCGTACCCAGTGCACTTCCTCTGTCCAAGTATGTTCGGGATCGGAGCGCTCGCGTTCTTTCTCCAGCCATTTTTGTGCTAATGGTGAGTCATGAGACACTATCATACATGATCCTTCGGCATCGTCACCGGAGTGGGTAGAGCATTCGATCGGTGACGTTGGTGATACCGTGGATGAAAATGACGATTGTTCAGGAACGGGTGATGCTTTCCGTCGTTTATGGCTTCCGGGCGTTCGACACGGCGTAGGGGGTTCGTGATCTATGCATCCGATCGATCGTTTCCGGAAGTTTGGTGCAGAAGCAGACCTGTTTGTGTCATCTGGAGGTTGGATGTGCTTGCGGATGTCAACATCGACAACACCATGGCTGTCGATCGCGCCCTCGTCCGGTTTCCGCTTTTTGGGGCTTACCGACCGCTTTCTACTTGACGAAATGGAGAACCGCTCGCAGGCGGCGGCCGAAAAGTATCCACGATCGAGGATCTGGTCGTGGGAGGTAGTGCGAACAGTCAAGCGGCGGTCCTCTTTACACGAAAGGAAAGCTTCCAGTAGTGGGAATAGCGTCCATGCGAAGCGCGCGAACAGCATTTCAACGCCGACGTCTGACGGGTGCAGCTCACGGTTGTGGTAAAGGTGCTCGAACTCTGCTGACGGCTCGAGCAGATGGAGGACCAACCGCATCTCACTGTCGTCACCTGAGGGCTTCGGCACAAAGACGAACCGGGGCCTGTCAAAGGCAATGTGAAGGCTAGCTTGCAAGAGTATCGCATTGCCCGTATCGTCCATGCTGCTGGTCAAACTGCGATTGTATTGAGACATGCTGTTGGCCATCCACCAATCTAGTTCAGCCTGCGGTACAATATGCGCAACCTGCAGTTCTTCTGTATAACCACTTATACGACAGGTGCCATCGCGCACTTTCAAAGCCAGTGTGAGATTGGAGCGTGTAACGGTCGACTCTTGGGATGTCGGGTTTTCTGGAAGCTGCTCCCAATGCGTAGGGATTTGTCCGTGCGGAAAACGCCATTCGCGAAAATTGGGAACGATGCGATACGGTCCATCAGGTCCATCGATTTCTTCGTCGCGGTCGAGGTGATAGTAATAGCTGCGCGCGACCAATGTGCTGCCAGCATCGACTCGGGTGTTGCGCGCCTCGTCGGGGTTGCGTGATGTCGAAAGCCAGCCGTTGAACCGATTGCCTGCGATTATCGCGCAGGCGTCGAGTGCGAATTGCGCAAAGAGGCCTGAAGTTCCGGGCCGCTGAGAAGCCCCTTCCTCGCCGTTGTGAGTGCCGTCCGTCGCCGCATCGATGGCATAAAGTTTGAAGAGGACGTTGTTGCTATCGTCGTAGCCCGGGTGGCGGAAGAGGACGTGATGGCGTCGCGGTAACTTGGGTAGTGAGGGCGGCTGGGCGGGAGGGCGAGCGTACGGCATGGCCGTCTTGTCGTTGAGCGTGTAGGAGGTTTCGTTGCCCAAAGGCCGCCGGGTTGAGGGTGTATGGTTGACCAAGCAACACGATCGCGCCCGCGGGTATGCCAAGCCACTACAGCGACCCCACCAGCAAGTACGATATCGTGAGCATGGAAATGCAGAACCGCTGCATGTCGCGAGGATGCTGCGACAACTTGGTATGTCGTAACCTTGATAGCTGATAGTTGTGCTTGGGTTGGTTTGGGGAGAGCCGCCGCCGATGCAGGCCTTCGCAGCGCTGCCAAGCGCCTCACCAGCCACCATCTACGTCATGACGCCGCAATCATCCCCAGTGGAGGTCAGTCAAGCTGAAGGCGAAGCTCTGGATGCATTTGAGCCTGGTGAAACTTTTATGCCGTCTTGCGAGAGTCCACTCACAACAAGCGTTCACTCCAAGCTCATCACTGGTATACATCACGGTTTCTATAGATGTTTCATACCATCAGTCATCAATCCTAATGCGTGAGCCGATGGGAATTGGAGAAGGCATGCGCGGAGGCCGATTTTGCGGCGCTTCTCAGTCGGCGATTGGCTGTCTGGGTACCCTCAGCTTGATACACCATTGTCTCAAGATCGAAGCCACCCCAACCTGTAAAATCACCCCATCAAGATACGGTGCTTGTGATAGATCGAGATGGCTGCAGTGCAGCGCCTCGGATGTTTCTGCAACTGTAAATCATTATCATTCCAGAGTTTTCGAATACTGGCAAGAGGATTCTCTTGGTGATATCCAAGCTATCCTGAGTATCCTTAACCACTTCACCAAGAGGACGGATTCAGGCGATGCTCCATGGCCAGGGTCACTGGAAATACGCCTGACTGGGTCTTGCGCGATGCAAGATGCAGCTGGACAAGCGCCACCACCAACGTTTTGCAGCAAGCCCAAGAAGATGCACAGCCGACTGGCAAAGATCATCCTAGACTTGCCACGCAATCTGCGACTGCCGGACTGGAACTCAGACCAACGGGAGCATTTTGTGACGATGAGCATGGTCTTAATCGAAGCAAATAAGTCGTCGCAATGATCCAGCAGGAGTGCAAAGTGTAGGTGGCTGCCCAAACAAAAGTGCCTTGCCAGATATGACTCACTACCAAGAACCTCTGGCGTCAGCCTTCTAACACTTCATGACCTCTCTCCATACCCTTGAGAACTAGCGACTCTTTCTAGGCTTCGAGGCGAACCTTTCAGGCACATGTTCTTGAGCCTCGCTGTGAGGTGTTGATGTGTGATTGGTGTGCTAAAACGAATCCGAGCTCGCAACACGGCTAAGCACTGCAACAATCACGTTTGGCGTCCAGCCTGAGCACTGCGCATCTGGAGTCTTATTGAGAAGTCTCAAGTCTTTCTAAAGGATATGTGCTTGTCGCGGAAAGACGATGGAGTATAGCTCGCTAAACACACAAGTAGATGAGCTTCGTTTTATCTCCATCTTACCTCGTTCACCCTCAGCCTTGTTCCGCCAAGACGACGACTTTTTGGTGACCTTCATGATGGCGAGTCAAGCGTAAAGAGTGTAGATAACAGCACGCTGTCGCGCTGTCGTGTGTGCTGAACAAGTGGGGGTTTGTTGACTTCTTAGATAAGACGTCTAAACTTCGGCTGATAAGACTGCGGAACGGACGGATATATACGAGATAGAGGTAAAGGATCCTTTGTACTAGAGGGCAGGGAGAGCGCACGATATAGAAGGAATTGTTCGTGTTCGTGTTTGCTTTGTTGTACGCAAAAACAAGTATTACCCTCCCTTTGTAGATGAAGATATTTCGTCGCACAGAGACTGTATCGGCCCAACGTAATATCCTAAACTCTTCTCCGCGTGCGGGCATGCCGTCTGTCATGTGCATTGCTGCATAAAGTAGACGAATGAACGTAAGCTTGGGCACCTAGTTTTGGCCCGGGGGTAGTTTTGGCCCACCCCACCAAAACGCGCACGCCCGATTCAACGCGCGATATCTCAACACCACCACTATCAATATGGACGCCCGTGAGGTTGCGATACAATCAGCTATCCGCGATCTTGAATCTGGCGTTTATAAAAGCTAGAGAGCTGCTGCTGCGGCATGGGGTATACCTCGATCGTCGCTACGCGCTAGATTAGCTAGCTATCTGCCACACGCGATAGCTTATAAGAACTAGCAGCAATTAAGCTTAGTACAAGAGGAGTTTCTAGTTGATTAGATACTAGATGAGGACTTACGCGCACAGCCGCCATCTTATGCCCGTGTGCGAGAAATAGCGACTTAAATACTCTAACTTAGTAACAATTACGATCTACTTAGCTAACGGTAGCTACAATCCTTCATCGCACGCTAGCCCTAAGTCTCTAGTATTATTAGCTAATTAATTAAGGTAGCTTAGGCTAATACTATAAGCCTAGCTGTTATACGCGCGTTTCTAGAGCTCTTTAAGCACACCTAGATCAAGCTTAATATTAAGCTTAATAATATATAAAATATAGATAAGACTAGCGTTGTATTAGGAGTATGTACAAACACTAGAGTAGTTACTAGGGCTAGTAAACGTAAGGCTTATATTAAAGCTCTAGGAAATTAGGAGTAGGTATTAATTATTAAGTTAGTATTAGCTACTAGGTAGAAACTCTAGTGTATAGTAATCTTTAAGGGCAAATCTCTCTAAACTATATAGTTCCTATTAGAATTAGTACCTAATTAGATATATACGCCTTTAGAAAATAGATAGATAGCTAAAGTGATCAGATTAGAGTAGCTCCGCTAGATCTATATACTAGAAACTACACTAGATCCGGGTAGGCATCGGATGCTAATACTAGATAGGTATAGCTTATATATTGATATTGAGTTTATGTAGGAGTGTAGGTAGCACCGGATCTATCTACTCTATCTACCCGCCTATGCCTCTTATCTCCTCTAGCCTCTAGATCTAGCTCCTTTCTTAGTTATTAAATCTAAATATTACTATTAGATCTAGGAGCTCTATTTAATTAATAACGCCGCACTAGTTAAGAAAGAGCGCTTTATTAGCTTATATAATTAAGCTTAGGTTAATAGGCTATTAGATTAGGTTATACGGGCTAGATAGAGAGCTACTAGGCTAGTGCTATACAATCTAGATGTAGTGCTATTATCGTCGCAAATCTTAGCGCGCCCAATTACTCCGCTACAACCTATCTAGCCTATACGTATATTAAATCTAATCTATTATACGCCCTAAACATCTTAGGACGTATACTAGGCTTAATAATAGCTTTAATAATTAGAATTACTATTAAGAAATACCTAAACAGTACTCGCTAAGGCAGCTAAGGCTATATTATAAGCTTAATCTTAAGCAGCTCAACTCTAAGCGTTAAACTAGCTACTACACTAGAAACTAGATAGTATTATTAGTACCTAAGTACGTAAACGCACCTAGATTAATCTAAACGACTAATTTAGCAAGGTAGATACAATTAAGCGTGCAATTGATCGCGCTGCAGTTAAGATAGCTACAAGCTCTACTAGTCGCGCTGCTTAGGAGGCTGAACCTGCGGTAGATATAATCGCATCAATAATACACTAAAATCTATGAGTTTATACATATATATATAGTGGTGGTGTTGAGATATCGCGCGTTGAATTGGGCGTGCGCGTTTTGGTAGGGTGGGCCAAAACTACCCCCGGGCCAAAACTAGGTGCCCAAGCTTAGGGTGTTAGTCCAACCTCCGTCTGATTTGATAGCTGCTGGCTTCAAGAATGGCGTGAGCAGCAGCGGCCGCAACCGATCCCACGCTAATGCCGGAAGCTCGGCCCAAGAAGTGTCAAGCCTTGTTTTGGATCGTGTACACCATCCCTGGTTAGGATAAAGGTCTCGACGGGCCGCAGCGAGCCAGGGATGGCAAGTACAAGCGATGGTACAGTGCATAAACCGGCCCCGCACCAGTCGCTCGCTGAGAGATGAGGCAGCCACGTTTATGTCGAGCTGCCCCGCGGGCTGAATATTCACCGCTGGGAAATCTATCAAACCACCGTTCTTTGTCTGACTGAACCTCGAATGTTCGACGGTTAACAGACGTCCCGATATGTACTACGACAACGAATGCGAGACGTGCGACCGCGAGTTTGGCAGCCAGCAAGCCGCCATCCAACACATGGATGCGCTTGACCACTGGGGTCCAAGATTTGGATGTGACGCATGCGATCGAGAGTTCTTCACTCAACGCTCGGCAGAACAACACATGGACGACACGGGACACTGGGAGCCTCAATTCGAGTGCGAGACGTGCGACAAGAGGTTTCATACCCAGCGCTCGGTAGAGCAGCACATGGACGACACGGGACACTGGGAGCCACAGTTCGAGTGTGAGACCTGTGACAGGAGATTTCGTTCGGAATCGTCCGCCAATCAGCACATGAGCGCTCTGGATCATTACAAACAATACCACTGCCGCGACTGCGCCAAGTCATTCCGAAACGAGAACGAATTGAGAATGGTACGTCGTTTACAGTCACTATGCGGTTAGTCTGTATCTTCAAGTCAAGCATTACTAATTGTCACAAGCATCTGAACTCGAGCACCCATCGCGGCAGGAATGTTGCATGTCCCTTCTGCAAGACTGCCTTGACCTCGGCTAGCGGGCTTTCACACCACCTCGAGGCTGGCTCATGTCCGCGAGCTAGAAATCTCAATCATCGAACGATATTCCAGGCCATCAGTCAGCGGGACCGTGGTGGTCTGATAACGAACAAGCTACTTACCTACTCCGATTCTGATACACAGAATATCGCAACCGGTGCGACTTGGAATGGCTTCAACTATGAGTGCTACCTCTGCCACCGAGAGTTTCGAGATCTTCAAAGGTTGAACCAGCATTTGAGCTCGCCGGTCCATAGCGAGAAGCTGTATCATTGCCCGAACCGTAACTGCACCGGTCAGTTCGTCCGTTTGGCATCGCTGTTCAATAATCTCGAAAGCGAGAGCTGCAACTTTGTGCGATTCGAAAAGGTTCAGAAGCATGTCCACGATTTTATCACGGGACGACAGAAGCTCATCGGCTTTGGGTGACTGTATAGCCCTGTGTTTGAAGGGAATCTACATGAGGTTCAGCGTTGGATCAGTACGTCGAAAGCATCGGTACATGAGCAGCATCTGGCACTTCGTAGGAATAGTGTGGGCTTACACATCATGGCTGTCCGCGATTGGTTGCTTCTCTGCAGACTGCTCGTTCTTGGTCGACTCGCTCTTGGCGACTATTTACAATGTCGGGATTAGATTACTGATGTCATAGATTCTGCCGCCGTACATCGCTGATCAAGCTAGCCAGCACACATTGGAGTGGAAAGTCAACGGCCACAACATGGCTTGATAGCAAGTGTGCGATCCAAACTGTATACGTGTTCAAGCAAAGAGCTTGCGGATGTGAGATCTAATGGCCCATACACTGCGTTAACCAACGGTTCTATCCCATCTCTGTGTTGGAGACAACCTGACCCGTACGCTATGGCGTTGCAGAGCAGACTGGTATAGTGGAGAGAAACGCGTCTGGTGACTTCGTGCTCTAGCCGAAAGAGGTCATTTCCACATGTACTTGTTGTAATTTCCGCATTAAGACTAGTGCGACGAGCGGCCATGTGACATAGGAGACGCGCTCAGATTTTTCGTTACCCTACAGCAGAATATAAGCACTGCAGATGTGCGGCGCAGATGAGCGAGCTCTGTTTTTTGACTTTGTATCTTCCGAACGCTGAAGGACGTTGTCAAGAAGCCCGCACTTAACTGTGCTAGAGGCAACTTCTGCTGCGTCCGGTCGCCTCCTGTTTGACGTGTACGCCTAGGCGTCTGCAGCTCAACAGCGTAACCTACCGCTACTTTGCCCCTATTGCCTTTGGCAAAGCAGCTTCAGCCAGTATGCTCCTACATTTTGGGAAAAGGAGCAGATCGCAGACCGTCAGCTTGGGCCATCTAGACCGGTATTGCAAGTTTAATGAGCTGTGGTCCAAACTCTGCCAACATCTCGCAGACCCAGCCCCCAGATACGCGAGAACAGACGAATGGAGCTTCGTCAGATTGGAGCGTCGCATTCTTCCGTCCCCTCCATCTAAGGATCACTGATTGGGCCTCTTCGCTCTGCAGATCTATGCACGTCGCCAACATGTAGAGAGGAATTTATTGCATATTACTTTTTAGGCTTAGAGAGACACACGTGCGAGTATCTCGTGGACGTACGCATAATCTGCGCTGTGTAGGATGCCCTGACTTATGCAGTACCAGGACCAGTGATCCATGGTCGCGAAGACGCTGGAGCGCGATGTTTGATCGGCTCGTTGCTGACCGAGGCCGCTCCTGCAACTCACAATAGTCGGCACGAGCATGCGCAGTCAAGCCAGCGGAGCGCCGCTGATCATGCAGTGTCTGATTTGTAAACTTGGTGACGCGTCCGGTACAAACAGCCCCACGCGCATTAGCGACAATCATCTGCATGGCCACGGCGCTATACTGCAAACCTTCAAGTTCGCACTGATAGACTTCGCATAGCCTTTCTCTAGTAGCTCGACCAGACATACAGTGTAGTAGCACTATATACAACCGGAACGACAGCTGGACAAGCGGCTGCATGTGCAGAAGTGGATAACATGTTTCCTAGAGAGAGCCTCGCAAGTGACAAGGGTGTCGTAACGTATCGAGCTTTCTGTCTTGGGGTTCATTTACAGTAGCGAGCTTTTGGGAAACACTGCGGCTGATGGTTGCTGGCTTTGCCAAACGACCTACCAGAACATGCAGATCCGTCGTCTCATGCACCCAACGTATGAGACTCTGGCATGGTCTTAAATGATGTACGGCGTACAAGCGGGTGGTGTGTTGCTTGCCGAGAGTGAAGTGATCCTGCAGTGTATTGCGGCATGCACAAAAGAATGTCGAAGCAGGGATAAATTACTCTCAGAGAGCCAACAACACCACCTCGCCACTTTGCCCCTGAACGGATTCCCTAAAGCCAAAACACCATGACCTCAATTTCCCCTGCAACGATCACAGTGCAGCGTATCGTAACCGCAGACACACTCAGTACGCTTCTCCGAAGCTTTGATGGATTGCCAAACAACCCTGCGTCTCTCTACCTGTCTAGCACTGCTCAGAATCTGGTTGTTTACGTTGCTCCAAAGCGTACACCCAGCACAATCAGCCTGCCATATCTCATCGAGGCCCTGCGCCGGAAAGAAGAAAATGCGTCTGCATTGAAAAGCCTTCTCGAGAATGGTCCAGTCATCAAGGTCTTTTTCGACGCCCGTAAGACAGCAAAGATCTTGTTCGACAGCTGCGGTATCACGTTGTCTAATCCGGTTTGCTTCACTCACTCTGATTCAGAGAAAATTACTAAGAGCGGTGTGTAGCCTTGCACCATACGAGCGCATATCCACGAAGTGCAAATGTTGGAGCTCGCGCTGCGCCAGGGCGATGGCAGCCGCGAGTGGCTTGCGGGGCTTGACCAGTGTATTGCGCGGGACTCAGACCTTGAGATTGATATGCATGTTCCAGCCGGCTTGTGCAGAAGCATAAGGTACGACGAGAGGATCCTACATCTACCGGTCTTGTGGAAGAAATACCATGATCGCTTGCTTGCCGACCGTAATGGAAAATCATTTTGGGTAGCGACAATTCGTGAGGCAACTCAAAAGCGGTTGGCAGTGTCGTGTGGCGGATCTCACAGAGGCTACAGCGTCGATAGTGCCAGGAGTGCTTGGGACAGAGACAGCATTGAAGAGGAGAGAGACTCCTGGAACGACGATGTCATGATGGATCACATCCACAACGGCGATTGGTTGGGTGGTGCGGGACATTGGGCGAAGTTCGACGTGTTATGAATCTAGTCGTACACACAGCGCCGTACTGAAAAGTCGCTTATCCAATATTAGAGTCGGCAAGTATGAGATCAGATGGATCAGAATGGGACAGAGAGGTTCCGAATCTACCAGTCTACGTATAAATTTGCTTGTCACGTCCTGCTGTATGTTCATTCAAGTAATTTCACTCTTCGCGTATCTTCGTTGGTAGCTTAGCGTTTATCATAGTCAACACGCATCACATGGTGTACTCCGAGGCCCTAGTGCCTCTGATGGAAAAGGAAAGCCTTGGAGAGTATGGGAAGAGAATACGCTTCTTCGTGCTTGGAAGTATGAACTTGGCGCAGTTCTCAGTAAGTGATACCACATAAAACGCGCCAGCACGTTGCAAAGTCATTATTTTGTGAAGAGACGACTGCCTCTTGATACGATCCTCAGATTGCAAGACGTGTATTAACATTCGAGTGAGAGTATATATCGAACCGACATGATCTGAGTTCTGGAAATATCGTTGCTCGATGTCATTCTACTTTTTACCAGAACCCGCCTGGTTTGCATTCTTAGCGCCAGCACTTTGAGCACGCGCCGCGAAACTGCCGGAAGACACATCCTTCCCACCGAGAGCCTTGAACCCAGATTAGCATTTAGCACTAGTCGGTTATCTCACTTGCGGTACTGACCTGAGATGACTGAATCCTGGAAGCATCCGATGAGGTCATTGGAGTAGACTTGGTTCCGCTGTTTTTAGAAGCGCCACCGGTATTGGAGTCAGAGGACGGCATTGTGATCTGAAAAGTGTCTTAGGTTGCACAGATTCTTGAAGATTTGCGGTAAAATATTCATCGTTGACGTGGCCGTGACATTGATATGTTCCGCTAGAGTCGTAGAAAAGGTTGTAGCTGGATGCTGTGCATCTAGCACAACCCCACCATGACGAACGCTGCAACGCTGATCCATCGTCACCGCAATTGATACCATGCATATATGGTATTCGATCTATCCTGAAGTCGTCCGCATAGTCGATTCCAAACGATGCACTTCAAGTTTGTTGTGCCTATCCTTCCTAATTGTGGACGAGAACCTATAGCCCACCAAGTGTACAGATTGCATCACCACCGGTGGCGCTGTCATGTTCGAATGGGAGCCTGCCACGTTCCCCCCATTCTGTTCCACGACTGCAGCCCACCACTACAGAACGATGTGTGACGAGCTGCATGCGAGCGTGTGTTGAGTCTTGATATGGTGCAATTGTATGTTCGAAGATGATCGGCGGTCTAGCGTAGGCGAGCTGAGAGACAAAACCTATTGGTTTGCCGCTAGCGACCCACGATCGCGCCACAACGTGAGGACCCCATGACTGCCCACTAGTGATGCTCAGTCGCCCGGCGTGACGCGTTCGTCGATCGCGTTGTTGTATGTGCGGCTGCGGGATGATGGTATCAGTGGATAGCCGTCGACAGATGATCTTACCTCCCGTAGTATAGCGATACTGGTAGGCGTGATGTTTCCATACTGTATTACCTATCGGTACGCACACAGCCTTCACAGCACATCACGTATTGCCTCTTTGCTCATTGCTTAAAATGGTTTTGTCCAAGTCTCCTTTACTATCCGAAAACAAAATTTTTCATTCGCGTGTGAGGCAGCGATGCAGTATGATGTGATTGTGTCTTGTTACAATGTGACTATCAGTGGTAGGATAACCAAGCACCGTGGAATAGTAGCCTGTGCGAGCACCGGGACTTTGCATTACACCATACCGCCAAATCATGATCTCTTGTGCATCGCCATACAGCCAAGACGGCCTCAATGTGCGACTGATCGTAACCATCGAACTTAAATAGTACTTTCGACGAATTGTCCATGGCAACGAAAGGTGGGGGTTGCGAACCTTGCCCTCCGTAAGTCACTGGAAAGGGAATAGCGTGTTGGCTGCTTTGACCTGTCAAGTTGCAGATGACAGCTTCAGGCTGCACTACCGGTTGATCTTCCTCTTCGCGTGGGCGTCGGCTAGTAAATCCCTTGAACTGTTTGATGTTCTTGTGCCTTCGTCATTGCATATGTCGATAGTTGCCGAACAAAAAGGATCTCCTCCGGGAGAAAAAAGCTAATGCGACGACTGGAGATGCTACAGTGATAATTTTCGGTACGTCGTGGTCCGTCAAATCAAGGGTGCAGTGCGTTGGTGGGGAAATCATGCTTGATGTTGGCACACAACCAAGGCCAAGCACTGTGCGAGGCCGTTTTCGCTTGTGAGCCGCCATGGTTCCGCAGTCCACAATGAAGAATCTGCCAATGAGCCTCACTTCCAGCGCCAGACCTGGGTCTCTTCCTTCGTTCGCAAACTCAAGGTCTTCGTCCAGTTCTCGTTTATGTTTGACGTTCCCCGCGACGCCACTTTTCGCATCTTAACACTTGACGCTGTGCTATCACTCTACAAACTTTTGCCTTGCATATAAAGCGCCTAATAGTTAGCTGTACTGACAACAGCCTTGACGACTGTCATGATCAGATTAAATTTATATGTTCAAGAGACAAGGAACCCGCTAGCGACAGCAGTGCCCTGCAGCCGCTCTTGTCTGGGCTCAATACGTTGTACGGAATCATGTCAAGTGCCGCGCGACCTTTCGCTGGAAGCCGTCGGTACGTGGGGCCGCACGGGCACACATCGACATTTCCTGTGACAATGAGAAACCGCTAGCGTCTACTTCAAAGCATCACAGCACGACAGAACAGCACCAAGTTGTCAATATGGCAAAGCGCGCGCTCTGAACAGCGCTGTTCCGATTGGTGAATTGATGAGAGTGACTGCGACACTGACTTTGACATCTTTCGTTCGCCTAAGTGCTTTACACACTCCGCTCCGCCCCACAGTTTGTCGCTATTCCCTTTTACCACCGACTTCGACGCCCGAAAAGGAAATAGTCCGCAACGTCAAACTGCACCATGTCTGTATCATTCAAAATGCGTGCCAACTCAACAGTGAAGATGATCATATACTGTTCAAGTTGACTGAAAGTTGTCTACAGCGACAGAATTCAGTTACGCGATATTCTGCCATTTAGTACTTGTTTCTATCACAATTTTGGGGGTGTAAGAGTTATCTCATTAATCAAGCTGGGCCTGGGGCTAAGTAATGACGCTAATTAGTCATGTCGACAAGGTCACATGACCATTGCCTTCATCGCCCATCTTGACAGTTTCTTCTGCGACTCAATCTGTGTACACAGGAGCTCCATTGTGGATCGGCAATGTCGTAGACAGAAAAATTCAGAAGTAGTTCGCGTCTTCGCACAGGCGTGCTAAGGTAGGTATCATCATAGGGCATGCGTTGCTTGTCTGTTTACTTTGTCGCTTGCATCCGTCGTGCAGGGCTGTGGATCAGACAGACACAAAACTATGGATTCCGTCGCTATAAGGGCAGAAAATGGAACGACTCAACCATATTGACTGTGTACGTGTGTCATCTAGATGTCGCTTCGCCTCGGTTCCCGCAATGTGGGTAGGCCGTTCCATGACGGCAGGTGTTTCTCCTATTAGATATATGCGGCGCATTGAGTAGAAGACCGACCTCCAGATGTGTATTCAGATGGAGGCGTCATGATTCGATCTCCAATTGACGGATCGATTTCAGCACGCTAAGACGCTTTGCAACGGCGGCAACGAACAAGTCGCGCAGCTCTTCGTGTTCTAGCGAATGCGCTGCATCAGCTTTGACAGGGCATACTGGGAGAATGACGGTGGAGTGCAATCGCAAAGCCGAGCGAGTGGACATGAGGATGGGAAGCAGGTGAACATGCCTTTGTTGTCATCATAGCACCAAAGTCCCACACTAGTCGTCAGGACTATCTGATAACCTTGATGTCTCGGCTGGTTGATATACGTTTCCCTCAAGGCAAAAATTGCGCACAAGAGCTACATGTTCATATACTTCACTTAGTCGTGTACTGTTGGGAAGGCAAACTTGCCAATAGAAAGGTCTACGGGCATCAGAGCATGTAAGCTATGTTCGGCGAATGACACAATATTCCACTCAGAGCCAAGAATGCTTCGATTGCTGTCGGAGCAGTGAGCACTGCACGTTACTAGACAAGGTATTCGCGTCAGCTTACAGCATGGCAAGATCTAGCGAACAGATCAGCACACCATCGAATCGCGTGTATGATGCGCGGTGGGTTCGTGTGTCGTTGTGGGTAAGATACCAAAAGTAAGTAGAACCCAAGTTATGTTGTCACTAGCTGTCGCCGATGATATTCCTCCAAACTGATGAGGGGGCTGGCTTGCCTTCAAAGATCATCTTGATCACCACTGATCGGCGATCGTTGGCTATTTCACTACGCTTGTGCTTGGGCGCGCGGAACCATGAGGAGCTATTGATGAACACCGACGTGGAAGATGGTCAAAGTGCTTTTTTCATGCTGGGCCAGGGAGCATCGCATGTGCCTTGTCGAACAGGCGCAGGCTTCGCACCAGATCTGACGCATATCTACATGACGTAAGAGTGCCGATGCAGGCATAGCAATAGCCCACTGTCCCGCAAGTACAGTGTCATCTTCTTGACTCGATCGACAAGATCCACCTTCGCTACCAAACACGTTGACCGGCCAGCCGCAAGTAGACCCTACGCTCACGCAGCAAGCTGTTTGACGCTGTATCGTGATCAAAATGAAAACCAAGCTCGTTACGTGCGTATTTATCGTGCATGAAAACTTTGTTTTGAGCTACTGAGGCCCTTCTGCAGTGCCACCTGCATGCTTGCCTTATGCATTGGCCAGTGTCGGCGGGGTAATGGCTGTTACGAAAACAACAATGCATGCTAACCGCAACATCCAGAAGAGTCACCAACATTACTCATTGTGGCACAACAAGCGAACATGTATTTTTCATCGACTCATCAAAGGGTTTGACACTATTGGGCTGCATGGCTTGGCGTGTCACCGTGTTGCTTACTTTGTATACGACTTGATCACACAGCAGCGCTAAACCTGCAGTTACTTCCAACTTGGCATATGTGCTCAATGTGTCTGGCTGCTCGTAAGGACTTTCTGTGAAAGTGCCCTCTACTGGCGACTGAATTTTGAGTTTTTCGTCTTGGGTTCTGAGTTTCCCATCTTTCGCCATGTCTGTGTTCAAGGAAGTGTTCAACCACCTTGTCCTGCCGCCACAGCTTCCTGGCAAACAGGATGCCAACATCGAAAGCACTGGTGATGCAATTGTTGTCCGAGTCGTTCATGCTACGGATACGCTGAGCCGACTCGCTGGCCACGAAAAAACATCTCCCTGGTACGCCATTCGTCAGTATCTTCGTCGCTATCAATCTCTCCATGAACACGATCGGCTCGAGAAGCTGTCGCTGACCTCGAAACTTCGCAATTTTGACCAGGAGCAACCGCTTCTCTTGCATATCGCAGAACAGAACGCTGCGCTTATCGTTCGTTACCATGTCAGGTATGCCTGCCACCTATGGTTCCCGATGCGACATGAACTTCACAACTGATAGATATTGCAATAGTGCCCAAACAGAAGCTGTCGTATTCGAGGCTTTCGAGATATCGCCCCCATCCGCCGAAGTCCTGGCTAGCGAAGGCGCCCTTGTCTGCGATTTCCCGGACTGCTCGGCCCAGATACCACTCCATGAGTTTCAGAAGCCGTCGTTCCATCATGCGCTAGCCGACTTTCTGGAAAAAGGCAGCATGGAGCCCCTAAGATGCTTCCAGGCGTTTGCGACAAAATCGCAAACTCCGGTCGTCGAATCGCGAGAAACAGGAAGTCCGGGGCTCATAACACACCTTCTCATACCCTTGCTCGAGTCCATCGGGTCCTCGGTAGACGAAAGTGTTCCTCGCTTGAGGAAACGAGTCCGTGACGATGCCAATATAGAGGCCGCAGAACTGCCGTGGCGAAGATTGCCTCTCTGGATGGCAATACGCGTAGGTATTCAGAGACAGCTACAGCTCTCGCTAGGAAGCGAGGCTGGAAGGGTTTGCTACAAGTTCTTGATCATCACTGTGCTTGTTGAGCTTCTGCGCGACTGCCCCGGAGAACTGGCACCTGAGTTGACTATGATGCTGCGAGCTAAGGTCTGTCGTCGCCTCGCAAAACTTGAGCAACAGAAGGATAGGTTATTGGAAGTGCACAGCCAGCTGTCTGACGCTACTGCAGCTTTCTTCGAGGAGAGCGTCAAGCAAGTCACCCAGCTGGTGAGTCTAGCTTGGGAGAAGTTCAAGCGAGACACGACACGGCCCGTTCCCCAGCTTCCCGCGCGCGCTGATGGGCAAGCACAATTTCTGTCTCTTCCCAACAGCGAGTCGTACCTTCATAGTGTTCTGCAATCACGTCGCGCGCAGAAGAGAACCTTGCCATCATTGCAGCTTCCATCACTACACGGCACTACAATTGAGCAAGTTGAATTGTTTACAGACAAGTATCACCGATTGGCTGAACTAGAGAGCAAGATCGAAAGAAAGGAGGAACCTCAATTGACTAAGGATGTCACTCCCGAGTTGTCCTGCGAAAAGCTAGCAGATGCGATACTTGGACTCATAAACAGTGTTGGAGTAGCGTACGAGTCCAACCCGGAGCAGATGTCTATCTTTATTCTGGGTCTCTTTACACTTTGGGTGAGGCTGGACAGGTACATGGCCAAGATCTGCCCTATGATCCGGGACTATCATCCAGCATTTACTCCTGAACTTTTGGATGTGCTGCATCTGCCGACTGTCGCGGAGATGCGGCGACTTCGTAATATCCAGCGCCATCTTCGCAGCAGGTGCGAGGGGTGTAAGCATCAGACGACTATATTCTCTGAGCCTGAGAGGGACAGCTTTGTAGTGCGATATGTCTCGGCTTCTAGATCAATGCAGCGACTGCACCGACGGATACAACTCGCATCCGAGGTATCACGGCAGGCGAAGACATCAGAGTTGGAGAGATGGTGGTCTGATTTTGACGAACATTCTTTGGGCATCTCTGGAGGCACATGTACTTGTACATTCAAACAGGATGGGACGCGAGACGTAAGGGGTTGCACCAAATGCTGGCATTGGCGAGTCCGGAATCGCATGGAGATCTTTGCGCATGAGGACTTTCTCCCGAGCGATACAATCAAAGCAGCGGCAGTCATCTTTGAGTTGGACATGCCAAAGTCTCTCGCAGCGTATCGAAGTGCAACGTGGAAGATCTTCATGTTGGCTTACCCTGCCAAACCGCAGTCCGGATCGCCGACTAAACTCTTGAGAGACTGCGACCCGCTTACAACATATGCATCGAGACACCCCACCAGTATCACTATTGCGTCAACATCCAAATCGTTCCGTGGCACGCACTACAGGGTCAGTAAGAAGAGGATGAAGGCATCTGAGTCCGATGTGCTCTACCCTAATGGACTAAACTTCTCCTACTTTGACACTGCTTCGAACACCTGGCTCAAAGACTTCCATAAACCATTAACTTTTCAACACGAGTGCGAAGTGCATGTGCCGCCTGAGCTCCGCAGCTCCGTGTTACCAAGTTTGCCGCATCCTCCCACGGCGGCGACTGGGCCGTCCTCCTATGAAACCGTCGCATCGGAGACGCGATGTCCGTCTAGCTTATCGGTACATGAGTTCACGGCTTTTCAGCGACTGCTCTCAGGCAATCATCGTCGATGGTTGACGATGTTGGTCGAACTAGGCGCATCGAATGTGAACTTCAGCAACGAGAGCACAATGTACATGTTCAATCACCTGGCCACTCAAGCTGGGCCATCGAAGAGTGAAGGCGATACACTTGGCGCAATCCACGCGGTATTCAAGGACGCATCGTTTTGCAGATGTCTAGCCGCTCAAGTAGAGAAGCGCCTTGGTGACATCGCTTCAAATTGGCGCGAGGTTCACTGCATGGAGATCATGATCACATTGAGTTTGCGTCTGTACGACACGGCAACCCCTATGCTGCGAGTTGATGATCTCTTGGCGCAGGCGCGTCGCATTACCCTGGCTTGGATCACGCGTCTCCGAGCCGATGTCAGAAATGCCAAAGAAACGTCCATCGCACAGACAGCCGCAAGGTACGCTTTTTGGGCTGCATTGCTCTGCCGCAGGACGTTCTCCAGCACCACAGAGTTCGACGATGTCATATCAGAAGATGATCTGTCCACGTTTGTTCAGGCGTCATTGGCTCTCCAGGAAAACCTCCTTGTGGACGTGGCTAAGCTGCCGCCAGTCCTGGAGAGGATGCTGATCCGAGACACGAAGATGACGTACAAGATCAAATCACGCTTACTGCGGTCTATAAGAGCCCACCCTCGAAGTATCGGCATGGCTATCAACGCATCATGGTCAGAACCGGGTGGTTCAGCTGAGAAATCCTTCCGTGACTGGCGGCAAGTATCAACACATGATAGGTGGGTAGCGAGTTTGATGCAGACTTCGACGATGGATCAAGCAAACACGCAAGTGGTTCACTACAACTTCATGGAGGGCCACTTACTGGTCGACGGAAAGCCTCTGGGAAGACTTCCTCGCGATATTCGACAGTCAGATGAGGTAAGAGAGCTTTTTGGCGACCGGAATCTTCTCACTTTTCCGTCTGCTGCCTTCGGCATGTCGTATGTTCTCGTATCGCGGATACACAACCACGAAATACACTTTGGGTCTCGTGACGGGCGCGTCGTCGTCCGCGCTTGGACTCGGGATGGGCTGCTAGAATATATCCCGTCTCACATCTTTGTTGGGCCCGAGACCGCTGACCTTCCGGCTGCACTCATCTCCGATTGTGCGCACTGGTTGAATCTGAAGACGAGATGTCTTGAGATCCGGCGCAAGCCTGTTCTGTGGAAGACGAGGAAGAGTGACTGGAGGATTGATTTTATCAAACGGCAAGCTTATCGAAACGACCGAACGTTATTGATCGATCCTAATTCTCACCTCTCCAAGCAAGTTGCAACCCTCTTTCGCCACTTTGAAGATCCACGTAAGATTACCGTCTTCCAGCCTGCCAACTTCAGGGGAAGGCTATCTGTCGAGCTCCGCCATTTGGCACTCTCGTTCTTCGTGAACCGGAAAGGACTTCTCCAGTGTCGAGAATTGAACGAAGAGATAGACCCCGACCAAGATGCCGGCACGTTGTACGGCCTTGAAAGCAAAATCGTGCTGCGCGATGTCGCAAATAGCAGGCGCCGTAGCGTTATCATGCCTCTTGGGCCGATATCGTCTATGCGTCGTGGTATGCATGTGGTCGTTCGAGCGGCTGGTGGCACTGACTTCGCAAAGTTTGGGATCGATGACGTGCTTGGACGATTGTCCTGTCCTCTCGAGCCGCGGTTGTTGTATGCAAAAGCCCAATTCCATGCATATACATCGTTTGTCATACCAGATCCGTTGACTGGCCGTACTGGCACCGAGGAAGCATTGCACATGCTCCGGTCGGGTCGATGCCAACCATGGGAACCGTTGGGAGGTGCAGCGGTCGCGACTCTCCAAACAATCGCAGACCTAAGCCCAAAGCGAGAATACTATCCGCAGCACAAGCAAGCACTGCAAGCGGTTTCCTGGAACACAAGGCTGACCATGACCATTCAACATGATGCATACGAAGGGCTTGTGCAGAATATACTCGATAAGTCGGACTGTCTGCGGCTCTTTGTTCAGAATGCAGCGGAGGATAGCATCAGCGCATATATGCCGTCTCACCTTCGGGAACGAGGTCTTGCGCGGCGCCGCCTCTTTGAGCGCGATTTCGACGGCACGAATCGAACAGCAGCTAGTGATCGGATGTACAGATCGCGTGGCCAGGAAGCTGATTCGGAGCAAGCACGTAATGTTTACCATGTTGCGAGCCTCTTTCGGAAGGGACCCTTCCGCATTCACACACGTAGAGAGCTTTCTGCGATACTACAGGATTGGCAGCTTATCGGCGGCTTCCATGAGGGACGTCAAGCCGACGCTGCAAGTCTGAGCGACCTGGTCGAGATGAGTGTCGACGAGCAATGGGGCGGACTTGTGAACCTCTGTCGCCACTCCAACCTTGACGAGCTCTACAGTCTGATGTTCCGCCTCAGTGTCATGTCGCTCAATCCCAGAACTGATCCGGACGCCATCAAGATTCTGGCAGCGTTCGCGTCTCTGCCGAGGTTGAGGAACTTAATTCCCCCGTCCCGTCTCTCATTCAGCCAGTTCAAGCTCAACGAATTGCCTGACATACGGTCCATCTTTCGTGTGATCTCTGTTGACCTCCCAGATAAGCATCAGAGAATGCAGACAAAGGCCGAAGCAAAGCATCGCAAGGCGTGTGAAGCCGAGGGGAAACGATTGGCGGAAAACCTTCTCAACCAGTGGCCACATAGGAAGGTTGCCCTGAACGGATTCGATTCGGACCTTCTTGACGTAGGGCTCGCAATGGAACGTGTCATGCCTGAGTGGGAGCGCCTGCATTCGAACCTACTTCTCTCAGAGTATGTCATTCATGTGCAGGATGTTTTGAAGGACCATGAGGGAGGGAGTGGTACGTCACGTCCTAAGGCTTGGAGATGGGACCAAGAGCCATTTTCTGGGACCTCATACGATTCTGTCGTGCCGTCGATCTCAAAAGATCTTCTTAGCAGACCGCTGGCAGTATCTTTCGGACCCCGGGCGTGCGAGCTGCTACTGCCCAGAGACAGCAAACTTGCTTCTCGTATGGAGGGGAGCTCAAAACATAGAATGCCAGCCAAGGAGACCGTCGAGCTACGGCAGATCCTTTCCGATTTTGCACAGGCATCCAACCCTCTCCGCCAACAGTACGGGCTTGATCTGAAGATGAGTCTTGACGCCCTGGAAAGAACCAGTAATCAGACTCAAGCTTCCCATACTACCCCAAATATTCCAGATAACGCGAGGCGCACCCAGGAACTGCATGCGATAGTAGCCACTCACTTGTCTAGGATTCGCGAAGCTCTTGCCAGAGATGACAACCGCTCCTCGTGGCTACGGCTTGGAAACCTCTGGCCCTGCACGACGTCCATCGCACTTTTGGAGCAGCTGCGCTCAAGCTCGTGTTGCAAATTTGGGAACTTCGTACAAGAGGCGATTGTGGCACACGGTCTCCTCATCACGAAGCTACAGCGGCTGACACGAATCCACAACGCGCTGTGTCACGATAAAGGCAAGGATCTCCAAGCAGAACTCGGAAACTCTGGCCATGAGAACTGGACCCCCCTGGAGTGGCCGGACTGGCTTCTCCTAGAGATTGATAGCGACATTCTGATCCGACGGGAGCAGGTTGACGTTGCACATGCGATCATTGCACCTGAATCAAGGGACAACACGGTGCTGCAACTGAACATGGGTAAAGGTAAGTCGAGCATATCGTAGACACAAAGTGCTCTCTGACAGTCATCGTTAGGCAAGACGTCATGTATCGTTCCCATGGCTCTAGTGGCAATAGGAAACGGCAAGCAGCTTTCGCGTCTCATTGTACCCAAGCCATTGCTTTTGCCGACTGCACAGATGATCCAGTCGCGACTGGGCGGCTTAGTCGGTCGCGAGATACGACATATTCCCTTCTCTCGCAAAACCAGCATCGATTCGCAGACGCTTCGGTTCTACAGGAACCTCCATCGGGAGATTTTGGACAGCCGGGGCGTTGTGTTGATTGCGCCCGAACACCTTCTCTCGTACAAGCTTAGCGGCCTCCAACATCTTGCTAGCTCCAACCTGGAGACTGCAGGCGAGATACTTGAGTATCAGGCATACTTAAGCTCAATTGCTCGAGATATCTTGGACGAATCGGATGTTTCGTTGGCGGTAAAGACCCAACTCATCTACCCAAGCGGCAAGCAGACAACCGTGGATGGACATCCGCACCGTTGGAAAGTAGCGCAATGCATGTTGTCGCTTGTGAAAGATCATCTTCCCGAGCTTGAGCAGAATTTCCCGCGCAACATTGAAGTCCTGAAGCGCGGTCAGGGCTACCCGATGATTTACATCCTTCATGCAGATATCGAAGAGGATTTGCATAGGCGCATAGTCAATGACATCTGTACCGGAAGGACGTCGTTCCTTCGCTTCACGGGCCGTGCTTCGGATCGCTGTAGCCCAGACATACGTAGAGTGCTCCTGGAAAAGACAATGGATAAGACTTTGTTGGAGCGTGTGGCCAGACTCTTCACCGACGAGACTATCGCGTTCAAAACCCTGCTGCTTATTCGTGGCCTGCTGCGCCATGGAATACTACTGCTTTGTCTTAGAAAGCGCTGGAACGTACAGTATGGGCTACACCCTACGCGGGACCCGATGGCAGTGCCCTTTGAAGCAAAAGGCATTCCTTCCGAGCAGGCGGAGTTTGGACACCCTGATGCAGCGATTCTCCTTACCTGCTTGGCTTTCTACTACACTGGTCTCAGTCCAGTCCAGTTCCGCGAAGCTCTTCGTCATATCCTTGCGTCACATGACCCTGCTAGCGAGTACGATAGGTGGACCAGCAGCTGTGATTCGCTTCCGGAGGCTTTGCATCATTGGAACGCGATCAACTCCGATGACCAGGATCAGATGGAGGAACTCTGGAGACATCTTCGGACGAACACCATCGTGCTCGATCACTACATGAACCACTTTGTTTTCCCTGCCCACGCCAAACAGTTCGACACCAAGCTACAGGCCTCTGGATGGGATCTCCCCTTGTTCCCACGGACGGAATCCGACAAGACACTCACACGAGCAAAGACTACCGGTTTCAGCGGCACTAACGACAACAAAATGATGCTGCCGCTCACCATCCAGCAGAGTGATCTGCCAAGTCTGCATCAGACTAACGCCGAGGTGCTTACTTACCTGTTGCAAGAACGAAACCGTGGATACCACATCGTGGCTCATGCCGGAAGGCGGCTGTCAGAAATATATTTCCTTGGGCAACTCAAGGACAAAAGGATCCGCATTCTCATCGACGCTGGTGCCTACATACTCGAGATGAGCAACGAAGATCTAGTCAAGACGTGGATGGACATAGATACTGAGCTACAGGCAGCTGTATACTTTGGCTCTGATAATCGAGCCTGGGTGCGATATCGTGGCACCAAGGCACGAGTGCCTTTGCTAGCAACCCCACTTGTTGATAATTTGGAGGATTGTCTCGTGTACCTGGATGAAGCGCACACACGGGGCATAGACCTAAAATTGCCTCAGTATGCCTGCGGTGCGCTGACGCTTGCTCTTGGACAGACCAAGGATCATACTGTACAAGGTGAGTGACAACATTTGATCTACAAGGTATCCAAAGCTGACGTTACATGCAGCTGCCATGCGCCTTCGGCAGCTTGCGACTACTCAGTCTGTTTGTTTCTTCGCGTTTCCAGAGATTCACCAGTCCATTCTCGACGTCTGTGGAAGTAACGGGGACGGCAAAGTCGACTCTTCTCATGTCGTTCGTTGGCTGTTGGAACAGACATGCCGTACGAACGAACAGTTCCAGAATCTCTACATCTCTCAGGGTAATGACTTCTGCAATCGCATGGATGCCGAGTGGGAGAATGCAGCTTTTCTTTTCGATGCTCAAGACAGGAATGCATTTGTCAAGGTGCTCCAGCATCCTGAGCAACAAACACTTGAGCAGTTATATGGGGGCCGCATGGAGAACGCCCACAGCACATCGTCTCCTACGACCATGTTTCCACAGCTCGAGGCTTTCAGGAACAAGCTCAATCAGCTACGTCTGAGTACGTCACAGACGGCAGAAAATCTTCACTCTTCTGCGCTGGAAGAAGTAGAACAGGAACGCGAGGTGGAGTTCCAAGTTGAGGAAGTGCGTGAGGTACAGAAAGCCTTACACTACGAGGCTCATGCGTTTCACGGACTCCATCCAGCCATTTCTGGGTTTGTGAGTACTGGTAGTCTGTGTGGAAACGTGGGATACGAGCGCGTGTTAGATGCTGTTTCACGCACGTCTACCGGCGAGAAATCTAGCATTGTGGGAACGGGATCCCGCTTGTTTGTTTCGGCAGAGTTCATGAAGACGATCAAGACGAACGAACATGGCTTGATTGACAACTTTCTAGTGAGTCCATCGTCTTTCGCGTTCTGTTAGCATACTAACAGTTTGACTAGCGTCCGGTTGAATGGATCCTTTACAACCCTATCACCTCTGACGCACTCATCGTCATTGCCGAAGAAGCAGAGGCTGTGATTCCTCAACTTCGTACTCAAGCGTTCCTTCCCAAAGTCCACCTCCTCACGTACTCCGCACCCGTCACGAAGTAGATGCTCCCGTTCAGCGGTCTACGGTACTACTCTGTGCCAGCACTTCCGAGCGAACACACCATCTCGCCAATCCTTGTCGTCGAACTTGGCCTCTTTGCGGGTCGACTGTATATGGGGTATGAGGAATGTGCGTCTCTACTCAGGTATATCGACGATGTCAGCCTGAATACGCGATCCGATGCAACAACGACAGAAAAGATCGGATTTATCCTAGAGTGGACCTCCCTTCGACGTAAGGGGCAGGATATCATGCACACTCCGCTTGGCTTCGTGTGTCAGGGTCGTCCGCTGGGTGTCGAGCATGCGTTCTTCGTGACTCGCCATGCTGCCGATAGCGGTGTGATGGAACCATACCGCGCCAATGAAGCTGTCGTCGAGGCGCCAGGTGATGAAGAAGAGAATGAGGACGACGACGACGACGACGACGACGAAGATGAGGGGGAGGAGCGGTATGGTGGGCTAGAGAATTAGCCTTATGTTCGCTCTAGCTCGATCTACTTCTGCTGAACATCGTCTGACGTATCTGACTAAAGCGCTAGGGCAGTAGCTGCGTCACGTAAGCCATAGTAGATTATGCTGGATGTACTGCGGACGTTCATGTGTGTTCCCCGCTGCAACATAGTATAGAGTATGTATGTTGTACCACATGGCCGATGTCTCATCTATTGCTCGGGGGAGTGTCCTAATGAGCGAGTCTTAAATGCACAGTGTTGACAGGATCATGAGTACTCCGACGCCAGGTACCGCTATCCAACCACGGCACAAACCTTCGAATCAATGATCTCAGCGAACAGGTCCGATTGAGATTAGCGAGCAGCTCTGCAAATGCCGTACATGGTTCGAGGATGAATCGTTCGAAATCTTGTCACGCTTTACACCATGCTACGTGACATTGTGCATTTATCGTCGCCAAGTCACGGCTTCCTGTAGAGCAGTCCCATACAGTTTGTTGGTAGCCGATTCGGCACGGGCGATATCTGACTCGGGAAGCAAACGATGGACGAATGAGCTAGGGTTGGGCTCTCCCCGTGGGCAAGGGACGAAGACTGCATCAAAGAGGACGGACTGTGAGGGCTCAACCCTAGAGGGAAAGAGCTCTGTACAGAAACCAGCGTTTGTTTGGTTGGTTGGTCGGCGTTCAATCTTCGTCCAGTTATCGGGAACTATGTCCACCATCTCGCCTCTCCAAGGTCATGTATTACGTGCTAAGCTCTGGAACTACAGCGCTAGCAAACTGCCCTAAAAAGTATTTCTTTCCCTGCGCGGGTATTTCGAAGCTGCAGTTCCGGTTCTAATGGAGAAGCTGGGAAAAATATGTAAATTGAAGTGATTTCCTTGCTTCTCAAGATATATCCGTGCTAATGGAGAGAAAGTGTGTGGGTGTGTGTGTGCTTGTAGGGGAAGGGAAAAAGACCAAGAGGGGTGGGGAGTATCGCAACTATGATAGCTGGCTACGATATGAAAATGTTCGATCTGGAAGACTGAGCAGTAGACTCCCAAATTGTACGTTCGTCTGCATTTCGATCGGGATCTGATGGTAAGAAATCTTACTTAAGAGCTAACATGATACAAAACATGGGAGGATGCACAACGTGTGTTATGAGCGAGTCGTTCTTACAAGCGAGCCGTCCACCCCACTAACTTTGATCAACTCCGAAGCTACGCAACGCAACAAAGTAACAAGGTGGGATAATGCGATTCTCGCAGTAGATCAAGTACTATCTACAACTTCCTTTTTGAACCTTCGTCAGTTGTGCGAATTCTCCCTGCACCTCCTGCAGCGCGCAATAGCCTGAATGCTAAGGTCTGATCGCTTACCATCTTGACGCTGTTCACGCTCAATCTGCTGTTCAGCATCCTTTTGAGCTAGTATATCCGCTCCCTCTCCCTTTTCAAGGTCTCACACTTCTGTATCTTCTTCTTTTCACGCTGCTTACGCTTAGTTGTTGCTTCGTTGGCTCTCTCAAGGCAGGTAATCTGATCGCGCATAAGCTCGGCTGAGAGCATCATCACCTCAGCCCCCTTTTCGAGCTGGTTTATCACCTCAATAATCGAGGCTGGTGATGAGCCCTTATGCTGGCGCACACCACCACGCATCAACGTTGACTGAGTCTCAAGCTCACGTACGTTGCTTGGTGTACAAGCTTCTCAACGAGGCTCTGCGAGGGTAGCCGCTGGAGTAGGCGTACGCAGCTGCACGTTGAGCTTGGGTAGAACAGCGTCTGGCTGGAGAGGGGCAAGGCCTGCGCTTTGAAAGGATAAGCAGATATTGACTGGTGTAAAGGCACGATCAAAGGCTACCTCAAAATCTGGTAGGAATCCAAGCTTGGTGATATGATTGATATGGTAGCGCATCGGAACTTCAATATCACGGCTGTCAACAACTCACGTTGTTGTTCGGACTATATCATCAATTACATTAATTGTTTATGAATTTAATTTTATCTTTTATGATCTCTATACCTGATTCAGTTAGATGTTTTTTATCTTTAACCAGATCATGTATTTTTAACCATTTCAAGTATGAAACATGTTTTTAGTTTTAAGAGGATAATTGTGTAGGTAACTTAATATTTTATTAAGTTTACCAAAATTAACTACAGTATTATAACCATTATAGTACGCGCGCTTCATAGGTGAGAAGCAGCCAACGTCAAGAGGCTGCAGTAGGCGAGATGAGTGAGCTGGCATGCAGAGCATGTAGATTTTGCTCCCCTTGCAGAACTCTTGAAACTCAAGGGAGTGGTGGCTCTCGTGGCCGAAGGATTGGCAAGCGGCGTGCCCCAACTAACTTGCCATCTGTATGCCTGATGAAATGCTTCAGTCACTCGAATCCTATCTCGTTGGTCGTCCAGCCGTCGTTGTTGACTGCGTTCGCCCAGTCGCGTGGGATCTCTGCCTCCTCATACCAGGCTAACAGGTGATACTTGCCAGGAAAGACGAGGAACGGTGGGATCGCCCAGCCAGCAGCGTTGATTGCAGCAATTGCCGTCACCCACTCGCGGTTGCCAGGCTGGATAGTCTTTGACCTACCTCTCCTCTCTGACCCTGTGATAACCAGGTGAGTTTGCATCTTGCCCAACATAAAGCCAGCCTCGTCAAAGTTGTAGACGTCCTCATCACAGGTACCGTACTTGGCCTTCGTCTCCTCTACTAGCTTAACTTAAAACCGCGGCTAATCAGCATGAAATCCTTGCATAGAGCTCTTTGCCTATCGTACGATCGATTAAAACGCATCATAAGACTGTCTGTACGCTTGACACAGTTGCGCGGCCAGTGGACGTCAACGCGACCTGCGACGCGAGCAGCTGTGTACGTAGGCTCAGATCTCCGCTGCTCAAGGTCGAATATATGTCTAATGGTCACCTCCTTCTCTATCTGGGTAAGCTTTTTTGAGTTGGGCTGGCAATCGCGTCGGGCGGGCCTGGCAACGGGCCGGTCATTCAACGTTGACCGTGGAATGTTAAAAGCTGTAGCAACGCGTCGATTACTCTGAACTTAGGTGGCATTGATAGATAGGAAAGCAAGCTGAACGTCTGCTTCATTCATACGCAAAGGACCAGCGTGGCGTGGAGGCATTGTACACAGAGTTGAGGTGGGTGTTTAAAGTTGATGTAGTGGCCGACTCGCTTGCAACACATGATAGGGTGTCGCAGGCCAAGCGCTGTCGGAAACCTTGTTACTTATAACGCCGTGCGATGATCTTTATATGAGCTTAGCTAGGATGCTACCATCAATACAACACATACACTCTTCTAGCTAGTCTGTCTACAATACCCGCACCCAACCGTGCGACAACTTCACTAGCCCAGCGCCCACGCCTATTATGCTCGATTCTGCTCGAAATTGCGAGACTCGATTCCAAAATACCTCCTACACGTTGTGTTCAACTTGCATGTATTTGTCGATACGGAAAGAGCGAAGAACTTCTAAATAAAGCGATGAACCGTAGGCGACTGTCCGTGCGGACGCTGACGTTTTGTTTGGAAGTATAGTTCATCGTAAGATGCATGTTAGAGCTGCCTGCAACGAGCTCCTACGCTACAGACGGGCTGAACAAGCGTGCGCAAGAAGGATGTGCACGGAAATACTGTGCTTAAGAGCGCTGTAGCCTGACGGGTCGGGGGAGTCGGAACTTGCGGGTCGGCGGGTGCACATTGCTCGATTAGGGCACGTGACCCTGACGCTAAGCATGTCTCGGCGCAGTTCGGGGTCCGACCCGCGTCTCATATCGGTTAGGGTCCGAACCGCGCCTCATATTGGATAGGGCTGCCAAAAAGCTGCAACACGACGCTGCAACTGCATGAAGAGCTCGCGATAGAGCTAATACTAGGAAGTGTAAAGTCTCACATAGTGCTGCAAAAAACCCGACAAAGCGTCGTCGTATTGTAGATGCAGCAAGTCGGGTGGACGCTGCACCTGAGCCACCCCAGAAGCCCGCCAAAAAGACGCTCACACGGTCGATACGGTCACCCAAAAGATTAGCTGAGTAGTTAGAAAGTTTTGCATGTATCCATATACCAATACACCAAGATATCTCGCGATGATGGCTTTTGCGGGTGGATCTACAGCCTCATTTCCAAAATCGCAGCTTCATGTTGTGGTGGCTCGGATGCTGTGCACTGACTGTATCCTTGTATTCATTACTATTTACGCCATGGCTTTCTCAGAAACTGAAGCACGCCAGGTTGGGGTGTTCCAAAAACTTGTTTTCCACGTACACTAACCGTGCGCGTGACGAGCCACCCCACCATCCCAACTTTGCGCGTCGTCCCATCTTCAACACGGCATAACTCAACCACCATGACCGCAATTCAAGAAGCAATTGAATATATAGAATCGCGTGAGGCTGGAGATAAATTCTCCTACCGCCAAGTTGCAAAAATATTCGGTGTTGATCGAACAACGCTATCGCGGCGGCACAAGGGTTTGCAGGTCTCCCATGAAGCCAAAATAGCAAATCAACAACGACTTAACCCACAACAAGAGGATGAAGTTGTCAGTTACATAGAGAGAGCTACAAGAGATGGTCTACCGCCTACACGGGGTATTTTGAAGAATTTCGGAAGCGCTGTTGCGCAGCAAGAGGTCTCCGATAGCTGGGTTGACCGGTTTCGCCATCGTCATCCCGACGAGCTCACCACCAAATGGGACACCGGTATCGATCGTGAGCGTCACCTGGCTGACAGCAAGCATAAGTACGAGTTGTACTTCAACTTGCTGTACTCTAAGATGGAGGAACACGGAATTAACGAGCGCAATCTGTACAATATAGATAAGAAGGGCTTCTTTGTCGGTGTCGCCGACCGCAGGAAGAGGATCTTCTCCAAGGCAGTTTAGGAGGCGGGAGAGCATACCCAGGCGATGAGGGATGGCAGCAGAGAATGTACTACGCTGTTAGCTTGCGTATGTGCTTCTGGAGATGTATTGCCGCCCGCTCTCATCTACTAGGGCACCTCCGGGGTTTAATTAAGCTGGGTTCACGACCTTTTAGAGACCTAACAACACTCAGTATTTGTATCCCACTCGGCTTCGGGATGGTCTAACAACGAGTTGGGTCTTGCCTGGCTTTAATAGGTGTTTGAACGTCATACAGCAGCCAAAGCTCGCCGTTAATGGCGCCTTCTCATCCTTGACGGGTACGCCAGCTACCTCACGCCTGAATTTTTGGAGTTTTGTGAAGCCAAACGTACTATGGTTATGGTGTATCCTCCCCATTCAACCTACAGCTTACAGCCGTTGGATGTGGTTCTCTTTGGGCCGCTTTCAAAGCACTACACTAAGGAGCTTACTTAACACCTCTAGCGAACCTAAGGCCTCTTAAGGATCACCAAACAGGACTTCTATCGTCACTCTTGGCCGGCTTGGAGCTCTATAATGACTCACGATCTCATATTGAAGAGTTTTCAAGCTACAGGCGTATGGCTGATGGACGCAAGCCGGGTACTTCAACGCTTTAACAACAACCTACAACAACAAGATAACGACCTAGAAATTGGGGAGCAAGGCGACGGCGATACCTGGCCTCAGCTGCGCAAAGTTTTTGATGCTGCGGTGGCTGACAAGGCTAAATTCGAAGCCAAACGGCTTGCCCAAGGCCTGCACTCGCTGCAGGTTAATAACGAGCTTCTCCGCCTCCAAAACGCGGAGCTACGCGCTGAACTCAACCTTATTTGAAAGCGCCTGATCAAGTCTACAACACTAACTACACGAGAAGGCGACGAGTGGCACGGCGGAGCTGTATTCTACAGTCCTAGGAAGCTTGCCAGCGAGCGCGCGCGCAAGGCCGCAGAACTGGACGAAGCCGCGGAGCTACAACTCCAAAAAGCTCGCGATAAAGAGATCAAAGCAGCAGAAGCAGCTGAGAAAAAGCGCTCTCAAGAAGCTGCAAAGGTAGCTCAACAACAAGCCAAAATTGCTAAGGATGCGGAGCAGTTACGGCAGCGTAAGGAGAAAGCTGCCGAACGGGCACTCAAAAAACAGCAACAACAAGCTGCAACCGCTCAAAAAAGTCGCGATACAGCAAATAAGCGTAAGCGAGAAGCCTCACACAAGCCAGCAAAAAAACCGACAAAGCGTCGTCGTGTTGTTGCTCCATCAAGTCGGGTAGTTAATGGTCCGCCTCAGGCGCCCTCCCCACCCAAGTTTGGCTTGCGCAACCGCTTCAGAAGCTTTAATGTACTATTACACCAAAAAATCTCACGATAATAGCTTTTGTACGTGGCTCAATAACCTCATCTTTTTGTCGTCCGATCTTGTTGTTGGTGGCTCGTCACGCGAAGTGGCTCGTCACGCGCACGGTTACAGTAGCGGGTCAGCTAACGCCCCGCCCCAACACCATAACAACAAAACTTCAACGCGTCACAACTCCACCAATATGGATCCGATTCAAGAAGCGATTGAATATATCAAATCGCACAAGCTAGGAGATGATTTCTCGTACACAAAAGTTGCTGCCTAGTTCGGTGTTGAGCGCAGTACGCTCGCTCGAAGGCACCAGGGTGTGCACAACCAGCGCGGAGTCTCCTAACGATCCCTACACCTAGAACGCGAAGCTAAGCTTGTACGATATATCAAAACGCTTACTAAACGACGTTTACCGCCTACAAAAGTAATAGTACAGCAGTTTACTAGCTAGTTAGCTGGTAAACTAGTCTCCGAAACCTAGTTTAAGCAGTTTCTCTACTATTATCCTAACTATCTCATCTCTTAATTAGGCAAAGCTATAGCTAAGGAGCAGGCTAAAGCTAATTTAGGACTAAAGTATAGCTTATACTTTAAGCTATTACATAAAAAAATAGAGGAGTATAACGTCTAACTAATATATATATTCAATATAGACGAAAAGGGGTTTTAACTTAGCTAGGTTAGTAGAATAAATTATATATTTAATAAGAAGCTTTATAAGTTAAAAGGGGTAAGGCAACCTCTTTAAGAGAGCTCTAGCAAGTAGATAATAGTTATAGCTTGTATTTGTTTAGATAGGAGCGCTTTAAGTCTAACTCTTATCTTCTAAGAAGCTAATAAAGCTATTTAATTAAGCCAGGTTAAAGCTATATGTTTGTTACAAGTAACACGAAGGATTCTCTCCTTGACGCGGAAGGTGGGTTAGAGGTCAACCACGTCCACGTCAGAAGGTAAATGATCAACGCGGGGCGCGCTAGATCACGTGATTGACATCACGCCAAGACCAACCATCAGGCGCTAATATGTGACGGCAACATCTGAGTGATGGCTGCCATCAGGAACATCAGGCAAGGCAAGGTTTAGGTTGTAATGGCAGTGATGGCAAAGGACACAGCAACGAGGATATAAGGATGGAAAGGTTTCATTATTACTCTCGTTGTGGTCAACTCAAATAGTTCATCTCTTACACAGATTGTCAACTAGTTATTCTATCGTTTATAGAATTGGTATCGTTATTCTTTTGGTTACAACGATAACTCTTTTCCACCTGATCATTCCATACGCTACCTCACGGACTACCGCTTTAGTCTACCTCGCCTTAGTACGGACCGAGCCTAGAGAAGTATAGCCTAACCCCGTGTAACAAAAGGTTTAGAACACGATAAACTAGAATATTCGTAAATAGATAAGAATAGGGGTCTCAGTAAAAGAATGTCTTGTTCTCTATTCTGTCTTTTCTCTAATAATACCCCCCTTTTAGTATTATAGAGTTATAGCCTATTTTATATACGCTACTATCTAGGTTACGTATAGACTTAACAATTTGCACCCGGGTTACACCCTGTACACCGGCATACTACCTTTAACTAATTAAGAATTACTAAAGGAGACGAATAGCTAATAGCCTTCTATACTTAATATAGGTTATTTAAATACCTAGTAATACTCTTTAGACTAGCTAATACACTAAGTACGTTCTAACACTTCGTAAACGATATACTACGCCCGTTCCTAGACGTCTTCTATATAGCCTACCTTAATAATATCCTAATTTATAGTAAGAATCTCTATAAATATAAGGAGTATATATAATCTATTCTAAACGCCCTTTAAGAAGCTAGACTCTAACTAGACGTAGATAAATATAAGTTTTACTAGACTAAGGTAACTTACCTTAGCTACGTAGTTAGAGTAGATAGAATATAAATAGATCTAAAGAAGGTATAAGCTATTATAAATTAGAAGTACCTAAATAACGTTAAGGACGTTAGAGCGTTTCTAGGCTTCGTAAACTTCTACTAACGGTTTATAGATAGTTTCTCCTACCTAGCTACTCTACTAGTAGTGTTAACTAAGAAGGATACTAAGTTCCTCTTTAATAATAACTACTAGAAGGCTTTTAATACTTTAAAGTATGCCTTTACTACTATACTAATATTATAATACTTTAACCTAGACCTACTAATTATTATTAGAGCTAACATTTCTAACTATATTATAGTAGGAGTACTATCCTAATCTAGACCTAATAGCGTCCTCTATCTAGTCGCGTACTACTTAAAAAGAATAAACCCTACTAAGAATAACTACGAGATCTACGATAAGGAGCTACTTACTATTATTTACTATTTTAAATAGTAGAGACTAGAATTAGAAGGCGTTACCTTCCCTATTAACGTGCTTAATAACTATAAGAACTTATAGTACTTTACTACTACGAAGTAACTAAGCTACTATTAAGCCTACTAGTCTAAATACCTATCACGATTCTAGTTTATAATTATATACTAACCTAGTAAGTATAGTAAGAAGCCTAACGCTCTTACCTATTACTCTTTAGACTAGCTAGCTTAGAAGAAAGTAAGATAAGCTTAGAAATAGACTCTACTACGTCCTAACCTATTCTAAGAACCTATAGTAATTAGACTAGTAGAGATAGATAGATCTATCTAGTAGATTATTAATAATAAGTACTATCCTATAGGCGATAGGCTACCTAAAGACATATTTATTTAAAAAAAATGCTTAAGCTATTATATAATAGCGTATAATAGTCTAAGATAGTTATACTTAGTAACTACGAAGACCGTAAGGGTCGTCTCTACTATTATAATAAGTTAGTAATACCTAATAGCAATAAACTTAAGATTAAGATCCTAAAAATAGTCTATAATTCCTTATTAGGAGGCTACTCTAGCTAAAGGAAAATACTTAAACTAATCTAGTAGGAATACTACTAGCCCTAACTATTTAAGACCGTTTGCTATTATATTTCTTACTACTACGTCTACTAACGTTTAAAGGCTTCTTATAAGAAGTACTATAGCCTACTAAAGCTACTACCTATACCTAAACGACGTTAGGTAGACGTCTCTATTAACTTCGTCGTTAATCTACTAGAATCTAAAGGATATAAGAATATTATAGTCGTAGTAGACCGCCTATCTAAGTACTAATATATAATCCTCTACGATAAGATAGAGGCTTCTAACGTAGCACGTATATTCCTATACTACGTCTAGTGTAATTATAGCCTCCCTAATACGATAGTCTTAGACCGTAGTAGATAGTTCGTATCTACTTTCTATAATAAGCTATAACGTAGTTTATAAGCGAGTCGCTAATACAAGCGAGTCGCTACCCTAACAGCAGCGCGACGCGTGTATAGTAACTTTATATAATACCGTAACTACGTAATCTCTAAAGGACCTATACTAAAGGTAATCTATAGCTTACTATCTTAGATATTAATTCTTATTAGTTTTAAAGCAACGTACGCGCTACTATAATCTTTAATATCTTATAAAGAACGCTTATTAACTAACGTACTAAACAATACTCTTAAAGTAATTATAAGCTAAACTTAAAACGCCTTATAAAGCTAGAAGAGAAGAGAATTATATAGCGTGTACTTAAAGAGGGTCTACGTAGAATACTACCCTTAAAGGCGTACGTATAAGATATAGCTAATAGACTACTAAGAGAGCGTAGTAGAAAGCCTATAGGTAAGAACTAGGTTAATAACTTTATTAAGCGTATACCTAAGCTACGAACGCGATAGAGCCGTCTATACGATTACTAGTAAGCTATCTATAAGAACCTAGTAACTATTAGGCTCTAGTTTATACTTATTTAGAATATAAAGGTAAAGTATAGTATTATAGATAAGGATACCTAGAACTTTAATAAGTCTAGCTTTATAATAAATAAGATAACTTCTTAGCTTATTATTATAGGCTTAGAGAAACCTAGGAAATAGAAAAAACTATAGCCTAGTAATTACGAGTAGGTAACTCTAGTCTAAGGCGTCTCTACGATAGGGTACATTATCTTACCTTTTCTTATCTTTATAGGTAAGGTCCTTATTACCTCCTAGTTTACTAATCTACCTTATAATTAGATTATTACTATCTCTCCTACTAGCTAGATTAATAATAACCTTACGCTAGCGTAGCTTAAGTACTTTAATGCTTATATAAAGGCGTCTTCTACTAGGGCGTATAGGCTACTTATTATTAATAGCTATAAGAGCTACTACTTAATAGATTTCTAGGACTACTATAAGGAGAATAAGATTATCGCTCTCTGCATGCTACCTTACTTATTATACCTCTTATAGCCTCTTAACGTTATCCCCTACTTACTATTAAAGTACTATTATAGTAATAGAATCTTACTCTTAGTATATAGCTATATCTACTATATTAATAAGGAAACCTTCTTACCTACCTTTAAAGTAGTATATAAGAAGACGTTTATATTAGAGAACGTTTACGTAGGGTTTTAAGGTACTAGGCTAGTCCTATATAATCTAGAGGTAGTGTTATTAAAGCTAGATGTATAGCTACGTACGCTAATACTACCTATACTAGGTACTATCGCCTAGGAGGCGTAAATACTACGTAACGCTAGTAAGATAAAGGCGTAATCTATACTAATTTAAAATCGTATACAAAACTACTAAGAGTCTCTAGTAAGCTTATTAGATAAGTAGGTTAAGTAGCTAAGTAAAGGCGCTTAGTAGATAGCTTATAATATAGTATTAATATAGGAGGAAATAGGCTACCTTTAAGACGCTATTAATATACTTATAAAGCGTAAGACTTATAAAAGGCGTTATATACGCGTAGAGAAGACTCTAATAGTTAGTAAGGTATTAGACTTAATTACTAAAAGAGAGGGTAGTAGGCGTAAGAATAGTAAGACGCCTACGAAGAGGGTGCGCGCAGAGAGGTGCTACGGCCGCTATAGTAAGGTTAGGTATAACTCTTGTACCTATAAGGTAGAGCTTAAGGATATAGATAATAGTAACGCTTCTAAATAATGCTATACTATTACAATAGTATAAAATTTATATTATAGTATTACGCTAGGTTACTACGTAGTCGTTGCGCTGCTATTAGGGTAGCGACTCGCTTATATTAGCGACTTGCTTATAAACTACGTTATACTTAACTAAGGATAGACCTACGCTTCTTAACTAGCTACTATTCTAAGATAGATAGATAAATAAAGAACACTAACGCTACGATAGAATAAGTCCTACGCGCGTATACGAACTATTAATAAGACGATTAGGTTTAATAGCTCCCTACTACTTAGTTTAAAGCTAATAATACTATCTCTAAGTCTACTAGAGTAACTCTAATAATAGCCTACTATAGTTAGAATCTCTAAATAGGCTTTAAGCCGCCTACTAATAAGATACGTCCTACCTACTAAGCTCTCTAAGCTTATAAGGTAAACGTAATAGTAGATAAGATACGTAATATTACTAAGTTTATCCGTAAAGAAATAATATAGGCTTAAGCCCTATAGTAAGAGTACGCGAACTATAAACGCCTACCTACGCTAATATACGAAATTAGTAATAAGGTATAGTTAGACGCGTATAATATCTAAACGTAATAAGTATCTAAGAAGCTTAATTAGAAGAATCTTAGCCCGTATAAAGTAGCTAAAAAGATCTCTTCCTACGCGTACTATCTTAAACTACCTAATTCTATAAAGATACACCTAGTATTTTATATATCCTTACTCTAGCCTACTACGCTAAAATAGGAGTACCTACTAGGATAACTTATCCTACTACCTAAACCTATTGTTATAGATAATAAAGAAGAATACTTTATAGAAAGTATCGAAGACCTCTATTATAATAAGCGTTATAGGTAATATAAATACTACGTTAAATAGATAGGCTATAATAAGATAACCTAGGAACCTACTATAGACCTAAAGGATAACGTAGCCGTAGCTAGTTTCTATAAGAGGTTTTCTAACATCTTAGAGCTACCTAAAGTAATATAAGACAACTAGACTACTATACTATATAATATAATCTCTACTTATAGGAGCTTAAGAGTAAGAGGGGGGTATTATTATAGTAACTACTATAGTTCCCCTAATACCTAAACGCACAGATTTTAGGTAGCTTACTAGTCTACCTAAAATCTGTTAATTAGCTAGCTAAGGCCTAAGCGCCGCGTACGGCCCTAGCTATATCTTTTACTACTTTGCATTCTACTCTATTCCTTACGTAACGTCTTATATTATACTAGATATCGTACGTAGCTATAATTAACGCTTCTTGTAAGCTCTTAAATACGTACTTATAGCGTCTTATAATAAAGGTTATCCTAAGCTACCGCCCTCTAAATAACCTTTAGAACCCTAGCTACTTATAGTTCTCTTCTCTATCGAATACAACTCCTATATACTAGTGTAATAGCTCCCTAAGCGTAGCCTCTTATAAAAACGTTTATATAGAAGTCTTTAAAAAGAGCGTTAGAAGTATAGCTAGATAATATATAATATAATTAAAGTGTTACCCTCTTAAACTATACGTATATTATAATAAACTACTATAATATACTATTAATACCTAATATTAAGTTTTTAGAGTAAATCTTAAACATAATTACTTAGGTATACCTAACCTAACCCTAACCTAAGTATACCTAACTCTAACCTATCTTTAGCTAACCCTAACCTAACCCTAACCTATCTATAGTCAACCTTAACCTAACCCTAACCCATCCTTAGCAGCCCTTACCACAACCCCAACCCAAAGTCCGTGCGACCCCAACCTAACCCCAACCCACTACTGGGTATACCCAACCCATTTGCCAGCCTAGTCCTACAAGCAGGGTATCTTAAACTTAAAGCTATCTACAAACGTTACCTATAGCATAGTGAAGAAGCGAAGAGTTCAGAGCAGGATTTTATAAGTTATAGTACCTTATAATATAATTAAAGACTACGGATTATGCGTACGGATTATGCCCTGTACATATCCTTTCTTAGTTAGTAAACCCTAACGCGATACCAAATTGAGCGCGGATTGTGCATAATCCGTCGCCTCATATAGGGTAGGGTAGGTAGGGTAGGTTGCATTGGCCAACAACACGTATCATGCGAAATGGGTTCTCGAGATCGTAGATCGCGGTCGCAAGTTCGCGTTTAGACAGGTAAGTACGACATCATGAGCGCGAAACGAAGTGAGCCCAAAGCGCTTACTCTTCTATCGATAAGTCAATAAGATCGCTGAGGGCGTCGATGGGACGGGTGGTGTGGACGGGTACTGCTGGATTACGTATACTTTGACAAAGGCGGGCTGTGGTCTTACTGTCTTTACGCGCAACCTGACTTGCGAATTGGAGAAGGGTGTCGAGGTACCTGAAGATCTCTGGGTGGCCATGTCGAGACCGAGTGGCATTGACAAGTATCACGCTGCGATCGCGAAACGGCTTGATGAAGAGACGGGGGAGCACAGGATCTTGGATGCGTAGATTGGTAGAGCGGGGTTGCGCTGAGAACTTGTGGGATGCTTCGCTTTGCCTTTGCGAAACTGTGCGCCTTATGTGTTGGCGATGTAGTGGTGCCTTGGATGTCGATCTATGCGCAGGCCGGCTGGACCATTGGTCTAGTGATTTTCCTTATCGATGACTGGCGTTTGTTCCAATGCCGCATGAGATCGAATCAACTAACGGCAAGCATGGCCTATCGCAACCCAGTGAGTCCTCGCATTGCGTTCAACGAAGTCGGTATTCATTCCTTCTCAGCAGCGAATCACTGATTGGCAGTAGAATATCTTCACCAGGGTGCCGATACGGCGCGCATTGAATTGGTGTTCGGATTGGACGTATGCGTCGACCAAGGAAGTTGAATTGGGATGTTGGAATTACAAAAAGTTCCCACTCGAGAAGCGATCGCCAAATCCCTTCGACTTGCTAAGCATCTCCCTCTTCTGCTTGTGATTCAGGTTCCCGGTCACAGCCATATCCTTCTCGTAATCGAACGCGCGCTTGCTCGGATCATCTTCCTTCTCCTTGCCCGTACCCTTGTCCTGGTGTTGCTCGACCAGACTCTTGCCACGTGCCGCCTCAATCTTCTCGCGCATCTTGCGCGCCCTCCTCTCCTCTTCCTTGCTGCGCTTCGATTCCGATGTTGCAGGCGCAGAGTTTGTCGGCGCAGTGATGCCCAAGGCTTCGTCCTGCAACCGTTTGAGCTTCTGCTCCGGTGTCTCGGTCCATGCGCTGCTCATGCCTCGTGTGTTCCCTGCCCCCTTGCCTGTGTTGAACTTGCGAGCGCGCATCTTCGTGGGATCCATTCGCGCGGCGAGGTCGTCTTGGGTAGGCGGCAGTGTCATCCATTCGTCTCGTTGTGCCTTCTTCGGCGCTTCCGTGAATTGAGGTTCCGTGTCGAATGCTGATTTGCCCATGTCATTATCAAAGCCCGAAGACACTCCTCCAGCAGGTGGTGGCGCGGGCCCGAAGTCGTCATCGCTGCTGTCCGAATCTGAATCGCTGTCTGGAGGGTTGGGCGGTAGTTCGTCGAGAGGCGCTGGTGGTGGCGCAGGCCCAACCACGCGCTTTGGTGCTGGGGGAGGCGCAGGACCGACGTCGCTGTCTGCGCTACTGGATCGTGATCGTGATGGTGATTGCGCACCTGGTGGCAGTGAGGGACCAGCTGTGCGCGGGGGCGAACAGGCGGAAGGCGGAGGTGCTGGGCCGATGACTCGCCTGCGCTTGTCTCCGGAGTCTGGACTGGATGCGCGATCGTCGTCATCGCGACTGCGCTTTGCGAGGTGTGGAGGCATTGCTGGTCCTATTGACGGCATCGTCGGCGGGTGGTGGTGAATTGAACGCAGGTCGCGGCGCGTATGTCCGTCGCGTGGAAGTGACGTTCTGCAGGAGCTTGGACCTTCACCGACGGTGCGGCAGCTGCGGCGATCTGCGAACTGCGCCTCGAGCTCCACCGACGCGCCATCCTTGCCAGACCTCGCGGGCAACACTCACCAGCCTCACTGACGTCTGAACCCGTCGCATACGCCCGCGGTTGCCGCCCGAACCGCTAGGAAGCCCGCCTCATCCTCCTTCGCGTAGGCAACGTCGCCGAGTACCACGAACCACACCCGAGACCCCCGCGCAGCCGCCGCCTACCACCTGTCACCGACAACGCAGCGATACGCCTGGACCAGCTAGTATACAAAATACTGCGCAGCATATATCCGTTCTCAGTTGTGCGCTTGGAGCAATGCTTTGCGCAGAACGAGGCAGATGAGCTCAGATTCGGGAGAGAGCCACTCGAGCGCTCACAACGAACATGGAGATGAGATAGACATGGGTGAAGGCGCCATGGGCGCTTTTGATAAGCTACAAGATATTGCACAGGGAAGCGCGACCGAAGATGAAGACCAGGAGGATCAAGACAGCGAAGACGCCCAGTCGGTCGATCACGGCACCGAGAGCTTGACCTTTGCCAGGACGCGAAGCAGGAACCTCCCCGAGGAAGCGCAGGATTTGACTTCGGAGCTTTCCATGAGGCCCAGGGTGACCGTGGAAGGGAGTCCCTCTTCGACGGACATACCAGATGATACACCCTCGGTGCAGGTATGCTGTCTTCAGGAATGATGAGGGATCCCTCTGACAAAGATAGGGTTCCGGTATATCATCACCCACCAGCAGTGTACCAGTGTCGCATAACTCGCTCCGTGCCCACCGTCCGGCTTCCTTACAGCCATTCGAGCGCCGTTTCTCCTCGCGGCTGTCACCCTCTCCGTTATCGTCCCCGGCTCGTGGACAGTCACCCGCATTCCTGTCGCCGCACTCGCGTCAATTGTCCGTATCGAGCAATTTGGTGTTTCAACAACTTTCAGACGACGGATCGGAGACACCTCAGGCGCCATGGGAGGTTGTGCGATGGACTAAACTGAAAAAGATTACCGGACAGGTCTTCTCGGAGGTTGGCAAGCGCAACTTCGGCCGGCCAACGTGTCTGAATGTCACCGTGTCGCTAGCGATGGGAACGTCAAAGGGCTTCATCCTCGTCTTCGATTACCAACAAGTGCTCAAATCCATCATTGGTCCGGGCACCAAGGCTGTTGAATGCGGCGCCATCACCTCGTTAGCCATCGCTGCTGATCACTCGACTATTGCTGGAGGACATGCAACGGGGCATATCTTCACCTGGGAGTTGGCGAAGCCCGCGAAACCCTTCCTCCACATCCCGCCTCTGGAGAGGGCAAATTTGGAGGACAACAAGTCAGATGGCCACGTCTCTGGCGCAGCAATCCTGCATTTGGGTTTCCTCGGCACCCGACATACCGCACTCGTATCGGCCGATGATGCTGGAATGGCTTTCTCCCATCTTGCGACGCGCGGTCTTGGGGCTATTGCACGGTCAGTCAGGACTACTCGGATACTGGGCAGATACCCATTGTCGGCAAAGTCAGTGGAGAAGCCACGTAAACCAAGTTCAGTGCTGGCGTTTGCACCCCTTCCGCTAGGAAATGTAGAGCAACCGACCGATAGTATGGGTCTGACAGCGCTTCTTACACCGTACTTGCTCGTCATCGTATCTACTACCCCGGTAGCGCAGACACAGCACAAAGCACCTCGGCCAAAGGATGTAGAAGCACACAGCGCTTTGAGTGGATGCCTAGCCTGGTTTCCAGCTGTCAAGCTGAAGACCTCTACTGGCCCTGAGAATGCGGTCTCAAAGACAAAGCTTGTTTATTGCTGGTTGAATGTCTTGACCATACTAGAGGTTGATCACATCCTGCCACCTCCTTCAGAAAGAGAAAACCCGATAGAGCTTCGCTTCAGGCCTCGAAGTCGTTGGAAGACAGGGGAAGCTATTGTTGCTGTTCAGTGGCTTAGCAGATCAGTCCTCAGCGTATTGACCATCAGCCAGCGACTGATGATTCTGGAAGACAATACGCTACGCGTGACGGACTCTTTCGACCTGCTGCAAAAGCATATATACCAATCGGATCTCTTTTCGAGACAGCTCAAACCTGCCATAGAGCATCTCGACGAGCAAGACCCGTCCTTACATGGTGTCGTGGCCGATGCATTCTACATGAGCTTCCGAGCGTACAAAGGTCGACTCTTCCTTCTTGGCTTCAATGACTGCTCTATCGGTACCCTCTCAAACTGGGCAGATCGCCTGCTGGCGTTGATGGAAGATGGCGATTACATAGCCGCTATCGGTCTTGCGACTTCGTACTACGTTGGCGATGCGGACAAGCTTACGGTTGGCCTACCCGAAGATGACAGAGCTCGTCATGCGCTGGTTCAGCCGAAGCTTCTCGAGATGATTACAGCGTCGCTGAAGTACTCGTTTTCGCGCCGGGATGACGTTGATATGGACACACGAGAGCAACGATCGAAAGAACTTGCCGAAGTGGTATTCACGAGCTTGATCTGTATGGGGGAATACGACTTTCTCTTTGAGGATGTCTACGATGCCTATGAAGAAGCTTCAGCAGAAAAGGCTTTCTTCGAAACCCTAGAGCCGTATATATCGGACGACGAGATTACGTCAGTACCGCCGAACGTTTTGAAAAACCTCATCACCTTTTACGCATCGCACAACCGCTCTTCCCAGCTTGAAGAGATGATCTGCAGGCTCAGCACAGATACCATGGATCTGAACCAGGTCACCACACTTTGTCAGCAATACGTATTGTACGACGCGCTGATTTACATATGGACCAGAGCCCTCGGCGACTACATCACGCCACTGACCAACATTTTGGAACTCATCAAATTGGTAGACTTTGATGTGGATGAGACGGAGAACATATATCTCACTGCGGCGAAGAAGATCTTCCCATATCTTGCATACACCTTCACAGGCCGTGTGTACCCTGGAGGCACATTCATGGAGGACGACCAAGCATACAGTGCTAAAAAGGACATGTATCGGTTCTTGTTCTCTGGTAAGAGCCTGCAATGGCCACCAGGCTCGGGCGAACTCATCTTGACACAGACCGACGGTAGCCCAGAGCCTCCATTCCCGTACCTGCAGCTCGTGTTGGAATTTGACGCTTCTAGCTTTATGAGCATGCTGAATGAAGCTTTTGAAGACAGCTTCTTGAACGGTGAACAAGACGCGTCTAACGGAGCTCAGCCCATTGGTACGCAACACGGCTCCGCTCTCACACCTACACGCCAGTCTATCGTCAACTACCTCTTCGGTATCATGAACACTGAAAACTTCGATCCGGAAGATATCATCTACTTCTACATGTTTGTCGCCAGAAATTTGCCCAAGTATCCGCAGCACATTATGCTTCCAGGGACATCGCTACACCAGATTCTCATTGGCCTCTGCAACTACCCTACGGACATCATTAAAGAGGACTGCCAGCTCTCAGTCGAGTACCTGCTCTCCATATATCACCCGCCCAATACGCAAAGCCTAGTACCACTGTTCCAATCGGCGGGGTTTCATCGTGTGCTGAAGTCCGTGTATCGAGGCGCCCATCAATATGCCAAACTGCTGGAAACATACCTCGTCGATGATGACGATGAAGAAGCTGTCTTTGGATGTATCGCGGATATACTACGGCCAAGCAAGACTTTCACCAAGAAGCAAATCAACGAGGTCAAGGCAGTCATCGTTGACCGCGCCGCTGACCTAGCTGCAGTGGATGCATCACAAACTGCTTCTATACTCAAGCAGTATGCGCCCGATCTGCTGAAACCAGTGCTGGATGTTATCGAAACCGAACCTGACGCTCAGTACCGCTATCTGGAGGCTTTGATCGAACCAGAACAAGTCGGAGCAGGTGCGACGTCGGCTATTGATGAGAGCCTTCCTTCAGGGTTCATCGAGAGCTATGTACAACTCATGTGCACCTACAACAGCGCGCATGTCGCGGATTTCGTCAGCTCGTTGAAGTCCAGTGATCTCAAACTTGATCCTGTGCTACCAGCGCTGGAGAAGAGTGGTGTGATCGACGGCGCCGTAATACTGATGGCTCGTGACGGCCTCGTCCAAGGAGCGATGAACCGCTTAGTAAAGCATCTGGGCACGCTCGAAACAGCTTTGACAGGACTCATTGGAGCCGCAGTGGAGACACCAGATGTCGCAAACACCGAAGAAGCAGTCCATGATCTTCTAGAAGACATTCAGAAGTACATCAAAGTTGGCATATGGCTATGTCAAGGACAGACACAGTCAGCAGAGCGGGGACCAGCGTCAACAATTGACAGGCGAAAGTCCGCCTACGGTGAGGTTCGAGAAGCAGATCTCGCATTGGACGAACTGCTATGGCTCGAGTTGGTCGATACATCGGTACGCCTAATCAGAGATACATCAAGCGCTGTCGCAGACCACGACGCCTCCGTCGCATCCACAAGTGTTGACCAGGCCGATACAGTCGACACGGCTCGTATCGTGTCCACACTTCGCTCCACGATCCAGCAAACCTTCTCCGCTCTCCTCGCCTCAACCACGATCCCACCCGCCCGGAAGCCCGCGCAACTCCCCCGTCAGACCACCGAAGCGTCAAACTCACGCCCATTCCTCTACCAACCGCAATCCAACCCCTCCTTCCTCCGCATCCTCCGCTGTTTCCTAACCCGAGCTTCTACAACCTACTCTCCCTCACTCTCGGACTTACGTTCCGTCCTCGCCGAGATCTTCGCCGCCTACACTTTTGAAGAAACAATCCTCAGTCTAGCAAACCGCTTTCTAGATAAAGAGTCCTTCGAGCACGTTGCAGAGATCACAGAGCTAAGGAAACATGGGTGGAGGCCCCGTGGACAGGTGTGCGAGGGCTGTCGGAAGAGGTGTTGGGGTCCAGGAGCTGGCGGGCAGGTATGGGATGCTTGGGAAAAAAGTGAAGGGAGGAGAATGAAAGCAAGGCTAGAAAGTGGGGGTGGTGCTGGGCGCGATGGAGAGGGTGGTAGTGGGAAGGCGAAGGGGAAGAGGCCGAGTCAGGCTGATGTACTTGAGGACGGGGAGGAGGATTGGGCCAAAGGAGAGGGGTTGGTGCTGTTTGCTTGTAGACATTTGTGGCATCGGGGGTGTTTGGAGAGGGAGTGTGGTATGGAGGGTAGTAGTGCGGAAGCGGGTGGTGTGGAGGCGGGGAAGATGATGGGCAGGGTGGGGTTGAGATGTCCGCTTTGTTGAGCGGGCCGCAGAGTGAAATGGATATGTGGTGATTATGATACATACTTCTTTGTATTGCGCCTATATGAGAAGGGTCGACAGTGGGCGGTGGTTAATGTGCTGCTAGTGGTTGCGCAACGGCTGGCCGCCAAAATTCAATGACTGTTGTTCAACGAACCTCATGCCCTTGCAGCCCTCACGCGGGAAATCTTTATTCTCGTGGCTGGCCGCCGCGACGCAAGCACAGTATGCGCGAGCCGCACTGCGATACTCGCCACAAGTTTGCCTGCTTGTACAATGTCGCCGCAGCTGTGCAAGCAAAAGAAGAAGAAGATGCTATACGTAGCATGTCTTCCCGAGGTCTTACCTCCGCACCAGCCTCTTGGCGATCATTGACTTGCCCGTGTGCGCTAGCCCGGGGAGGTAGTGCTGACCGCAACATCAGCAACCTTCTCCATGTCACGAATTGCACACCTACTTTGGGTCTAGCCGCGCGCTCCACGATGTGAACACTACGCTTGTGTTTGATTATCGAGACATACCTCTTCTAGGTAAAAGTACATAGCTAAATCCTCGCAGAACAAACGGTGAGCAGCACACAGACCGACGGAATGATGTTCTACACCGTATCACCGGCAGCGACGGTAACTCCACACTTTATTTTTATCCGCTGGTGATGCGCATGTTGCAGTCCGTGTGCCAGCGATCGCAACCTCGTTCCACCACTACGAGTCGTCATCGTGCAGATGTTTCCCCGATGCGAATTCCTTTGCTGCAGCTTCCACCGGCGATAGATTATCTCCACTGCGATTGGCTTAGTCCGAGAAGCTTATATCTCGTATTTATGGGTCATGGGTAATCCTTCCGACGGGTGTGGCGCTCCTCACCTTTCTGGGGTGACGAAGCCTCGTATTCACGGCCGTATGAGCTCACGATGTTGCGTAAATTACAGTGTACATCGGCGCCGAGAAGGACCATCTTCAAGGTTTGATGGGGTTCCAATGGACCCGCATACAAGACTAGAAGTCGTATAAGAGGTGAGACGCCTTACCTCCCAACTCACCAACACAATTTACCACGACATCCAATTCCCGCTTCCAATACACCTACCAACCCATCCAGTTCGCACCTCAAAATGAAGTACACAACTACCGCCATCGCTGTCGCCACCATAGCTCTCGCATCCGCAAAGGACTGCAACCTGCCCCCCATCTCCGAAGCCGCTGTCCCTGGCGACGTCTTCAAGCTCGTGGCTCTCCCCAAGGTCGCCAACGAAATTGAATGCGCCCCCTTCCAAGCCAAGAACGGGGGCCTCGTTATCGGCGCGGATGTCCAAGGTGCAAACTGCACCAGCCAAACCAGCCGCGACTACGCCTCATTCGTCCTCAATGGCCAAGGCCTCCTCTTCCTCTACACTGGCAACACCCCCGACAACTTCGAAACCCAGCAGATCTACGTCGACCGCTCCGGCATGGGCCAAGGCAGCATCCAATACACCACCGGGCTCGACACCACCATCGGCCCCAACCAGGAGTACGGTCCCTTCAAGATCACCACTGAGACCAGCGATCTGGTCTTTGAGAAGAGCAATGGCGCCGTTAGCGCGTTCCAGGCTTGCCCCCCGGCTGCTGGTGACGAGTTGAGCGGTTGGACTGTCTGGCTCGCTGGCAATCCCAAGCCTGCTGGTAACGAGGGATGTGTTGGGCTGAATGCTAGGGCTGTCAAGGAGACGAAACCCGAGGCTTGCGAGTACTCTGTTTAAAACGCTTCGAGGGGGTAGATGTAACGTATGTCTATTAATACAATAATAATGCATTTAGATGTGATACGACAAAGCTATTACTTAATCACAAAGAGCCGCTTCTACGTACACTCGTACGTTCGGGAGTTGATGCACCTTGATTACCTTGGGGACCACCTTTGCCTTAACCTCGGCGTAGATTGCAGGATCATGGAAGGAGCTTTCCTCGGCCGTTGATAAATATCCGATGCCATCGCAAATCGCAACATGGATCTGTCTGAGACCGGGCAGCAACGCGTGAAAGTCACACAGCAGAGAAGTAAGTCTTATGTACAGTGTATCAGGGTAACGGAATTAGCGAAGCGACGTGCGTGGATATAAGGACATGGGTATGTATATTTCGAGGCGCGCGGTTGCGTAGTGTGTACCAATGTATACCCAGTGTCGCGCCGTTGTCAACGGGATTATCCGATTTTCGTAATATGTCAATGCAATTGTAGACGGAAAGACGCTTACTGACGCGGAGTGTTCTTTTGCACGCGATGGACCAGGCAGTTCCGCCGAGCGCGTGGCCGTAGATGATGTTTTAGATCTCCGCAGGGAGCAGGTGTATTGGCGAGGTGTTCCGGTTGAAAGCAGTGTTGTTCATTGTTAGCATCCTCATCATTACTTCTTTTGACTGGGTGAGACGACTTACATTGCCATCTGGTCGGAGGAACCATTAAGTGGCACGACTATGTTGCAAGTTGATGTAAGCTGTCAGAGCGTACGGAATTAGGAAAACATGGCGCGAGTGAGAAGATTTAGGGTTAATAGGTATCGTAGGCGAAAGTCCCAAGCGCGCATACCATGTAGAGGTAGACAGACATCAAAGTAATGCGAGCGCGTTCATCTTAACGCTAGGTATTTGTCCGCGTATTACATAAGAGTGCTACTAAGATAGTTTATTGTCCTAATTAGTGTATACGTTAAAGTTTATACATAAGCACACGTCCGATCGCTAGAAACATGAAGTCGTGCTGATTACATTCACGTGTTTGTCATATTCGCAAACATTACTATTCGAGCGCTCCTCGTTGTGGAACTATGATAAGCAGTTCGGGAGATCTAGCTAGTTTGACGGTTATAGGTTACCGCAGTACTACAGTTAGCATCGTCCAAGGTCTATTGATGTAACTCTCGATGAGGATTGTATCTATACGTAGGTGACCAGACCCGACGCTCGTGTTCCGGTCTGATGATAAGCTCGGGCACCTACAGTATCCGTGCACTCAATGCCCGCCACCCCACCACAACAACAAACCTTCAACGCGTCACAATTCCACCAATATGAACCTGATTCAAGAAGCGATTGAAGAAATCGAATCGCGTAAGCTAGGATATAATTTTACGTATATAGAAGTTGCGTAATGATACAATATTGATCAACGTACGCTCGCTCGAAGACACTAAGGCGTAACTAGCCTACGCAGGCTTCCCTATCGATCCCTACACCTATAAACTAAAATTAAACTTAGAAACTACTAGAAGACGCTTACTAAACGACGTTTACTACCTTTAAGGCCTATAATACAACGCTTTACTTCTATTTTAGCTAGAAAAGACGTTTTAGAAAGCTAGGTTACCTAGTTCCTCTACTAATACGATGATTATCTAATCTCTTACTAGAATAATAGTTTAATAAAACAACGAGTAAAAGTAGATTTAGCTAGTAAGTATAACTTATACTTTAAGCTTTTGCATTAAAAGATAGAGGAGTATAATATCTTACTAACCTATATATTTAATATAGATAAAAAGAGGTTTTAACTTAGACGAGTTAGTAGAATAAAGTATATCTTCTCTAAAGCTCTCTATAAGTAAAAGAAAGTACGCTAAGCGCTTAAGGATAGCTTAAGCTAGTAGATAACTATTATAGCTTATATTTATTCTAATAGTAAACCTCTAAGTCCTATACTTATCTTCTAGAGAGCTAATAGAGCTATTTAATTAAGCTAGGTTAAAGCTATATTAGAAGAGGAGTACTTTGTGATGGGCTAGAGCCCTTTACTCTCTTATCCTCGATAATATCTCGGTTCTTCGTTCGGCCCGACCCGATAGTTACTTAGATAACAAGCGAGCCCTCCTTACCGCTCTTTACCTAGGGATATATAGATAGCTACGTAGCCGAGAAGCTTAGCTCTCTATCGAATATAACTCCTGTATACTAGCGTAATAGCTCCCTAAGCGTAGCCCCTTATATACTTAGTCTTTATAACCTTATCTCCCTCTAGCTAGAGTAATAATAATATTAGGTTAGCTTAGCTTAAGGAGGTGTTTAAACGAGAGACTAGACGATATACTTTAACTAGGTATTAATTACTACTTCTTAATAGCTATAGATCCTATATAACTATAGAGTTTATTAAGTATTACTACGAGTATAAGATCCTATTAGCTATACTACCTCCTTACGCTACTTATACTCTTTAACTACTTAACGTTTATATATTTAAACCTCTAGTAGACGCTTACTTAACTTAGTTAGTTAAATTCCTCTAGAATAGCTAGGGGTTACTTAATTTATATTAGGCCTCGGCCTAAATAGGCCTAAGAGGACCTAGAACCTAGTATAAATACCTCGTAATCGCTATTATAGCTTAGTAGTAATTCGTCTCTAGTCTTTAGGAATAATATACTTATCTTAAGGCTAGTATCCTATATCTAGTATCTTAGAACCTTATTATTTAATATTTAAATCGCTCCCCTCTTACGATACTCTCGTATATATAATACTAACCTAATAAGCTCTAGAACTAGGCTTATAGGGGTAACGTAGCGTAGTAGAAAATAGTACGCGCTCCTATCTTAAGAAACAGATAGTAACTAGGAAGAATTAACTTCCCTATATCTAAGAGTAGTAATACTATCTACTAATAAGTTCGTAGACCTATTAGAGGTCTTACTAGGTACTACTAATATAACCTTAACTAATAGGGGCGGAAACTATAAGGGGTAGTTATAGGTAATAGTATTTACTTTATACTATAATAGGATAGTAAGGGATAGCTCTATTATTACTACACTAGGTTTAGGGAGGTAGTAGTAATAATTCTTATCTTCTCCTTCGCGTGTAGGGCGTAGGTTAAGAATAAGTTCTAAAGCTAAGGCGTAAGCAAGAGAAGTAAATATATTAAGAAGTATACGTCCTCCTTACTTAGCTTCGCTCTTTTATATTATAGAGCCTCCCCCCTTAGGCTAGCGTCCTTAATAGTTCTAGCCTTAATAAAAACCTAAACCTTTTGAAGGGAAATAGTAGGAAAAGAGTATCTAGATACTATCTACTTAACGTGCGTTATAGCTACGTTATATAGTTAAAATACCTTTAAGGATCGTGCTGCAGTCGCTTTAGTATTTCTATAGGTAGTACTATAGTAAATGCCTATATAGTTAAGCGAGGGCTCTACTTTTACCTTTCTAAAGTAAGAGTAAGTTTATTATTTACATCCTATTTAAGATTATAAAGTTTTTATAAAGTTTTTTCGTCGCTAAGGTAAAGGTAGGTTTTTATTATAATGTCTGTTTGTTATTAGGCTATACTTATAGTAAGCTTTCGCCCTTACCTTTCTTACTTAGTACACTTATAATAATACCTATATATAAGTTAACTATACCTACAACGTAGGCTGCACGCTTCTTACTATAGTTTATTACCCTAATCCTAAGTATATTAAGAAGTTATATATATATAGAGTTACCCCCTTTACGTTTAGCGACATTAATAAGTATACTAATTAGGTCGCTATAATTATAACTTATATATGCTATAGTTAGAATATCGTCTAGTAGAAGCACATCTACTATAAGCCGCCGGATCGTCGCTATAGGCACTGTACCGCCGGCAACTATAGTAGCTATAACCTAGTAAGTAGCTTTTAATATCTTATAGGTATTACGCCTTAGCTAATCTAAATAGGTACCTTCTACGATAAATAGCCGTATTAATTACTTATATAGCCTCTATATTCTATACGACACTATAGTTACTAACGCTAATAATCCTATAACTAATATAGTAGTTATCTATATAGGCGTTAAGCTTACGCGTTATTAGCGCTAGTTTAACTTAGAGCTTACAAACTACTACTACGTCTCTGCTTATACTAGAACTTCTATAGGAGTTCCTACCTAAGTCCCTACGACTTCTCCTTAGTTTCTTAGCCTAATTCTAGTTAAGTAGTATAGGATTACCTTAGCTTTAGAGTAGCTAGTTAGTTATACTACTAGAATAGTACGCGCTTTTTATATATTTTCCTAGTTAGTTTCCTTATTAATTTTTCTCTAAGGTAGTAGTACTAGTAATAATAATAATAATAATAATAATAATAAGTCCTTATTCTCTAAGGATAAGAAGTAGAAGAAGGAGGAAGAGGACGTAGGTAAGGTAGATAGAGATAGTACTAGAGAGGGTAGTATTAATAAGGAGGGTAGTATTAATAAAGAGGGTAGTAGTAAAGAGGAGGGTAGTAGTTAAGGGTTCTCCTGTTTTTTCCTTCTTGTATAGATACCCTCTAGTCCTAAGTAGTAAGATTACGCCTTATATATAGTATAAATAAGTTCTTTATAATCTTTTCTATAGTTTTCTATACTATAATCTTTGTATTTCCTTAAAGGTTTTAAGTAGTTCTTCTATATCCTTAAAGTCTAAGGCTAGGGTCTACATATCCTAGGATTTATCGTATCCTTCCTATCTTAATAAGTACTATAGCTATCCTTTTCTTATTCTCTTCCTAAGGATTTTTTTAACCTCCTAGATTTCTTAGCCTTCTAGAGTTACTTCTAGAGGTTAAGTATTCTTATCGTAGTTATCCCTAGGATTCTAGCGTTCTAAAAGAGATATATAAAAAACGTTATAAATGCGATAGTAAGGTAGTAAGAGTAGGCGATATGCCTACGTTCTAACTGCGTTCTGTACTTAGAATAGTCTTATAAATTTACTAGAAAGCTTTTTACTAGGTTAATAAGCTAGATTAATATATTTTATACTAAGAAGTATAAGATCTCCTTCACGAAAGACTTCTAGTTTATATTTCTTGTCGTAATAACGGCTTTAGTATTCTTATACTTTTAAGAGATAATTCTTTACTAATATACGTACGTTATATATACGCTAAACTCTATTAATAGCGTCTAGTATCTCCCTCTCTTACCTACTATCCTTAGAAGGCTCTAGTAGTAGGAGGTGTTTGCTATAAACTATATAGAAAGGAGTTGTTTTTATAGACTTATATATTAAGTTATTATAAGCAAACTAGGCTATAGATAGTAGTAAGACATAGTTATCTTGTTTTTTAGAAGCGAACATTCTTAAATATTACTCTATAGTCTAGTTCTAGCGTTTGGTTTATCCGTCTGTCTGCGGATAGAAGGCTATACTAAGCCTACGCTTAACCTATAGTTAGTAGCATATTTCTATCCAAAAAGCTAAGGTAAAGATAGAGCCTCAATCTAATATAATACCTCTTTGTATACCGTACTTTAAAATAACCTATTTAAAATAGGATTTAGTAAACTGTTTTACGTCTTAGGTTTTTAAAGTAGGTACGTAGATAACTATCTTAGAGAAATAGTCTACGATTATAAGTACTACATTAAAGACGTAACCTAAGTTATTCTTTACTAGGGGTAATCCTGTAATAAAGTTAAGGGAGACTTCTTTAAAGATATCCTCTAGAATTAGTAGCGTTGCTAGCTTACTATATATACTATATCGTAGAGCTTTATTCCTCTAATATATAGCGCATATCCTTACGTATTCTTAGATATCTTAGCTAAGCGTTAGCTAATAATATAGCCTACTAATAAGCTTAAGCGTCCTACGTGCGCTAAAGTAGCCTACTATACGTGTGTCATAGTAATAGGATAAAATTTCCTACCTAATAGCTAGTTCCTCTAGAAAATACACTCTACTATTATATCTTAGGACTTCCTTATCGTTAATATACTATACCTATATATCTCTACTACTTTAAGTGCGTATAGCCTTCTTAGAGTCTATAACCCGCTACTAGGTAAAGGCGTCCCTTTACTATAACTAGAGCAGAGTATCTATTAGGGCTTTAGACTCTACTAATATAGGTTCGCTACTAACTAGTACCCTAGCTAGTAAACGTAGTACGTATAGTATATATCCTATAGCGCTAGTAGTAGGGACCTTTATAGTTCTATAAACGTTAGCTACGTGCGTCTCACACGCGCCCACTAGACTAAGCCTAGGTATAGATCCTCTTGCTCTATAATGCTTTTCTCTTACTAGAAGTTTTTTCTATAAGGTAGGTAATAACTAAGTTAAGGATATATTTTTCTACTTATAATCTACCCTTCTTAAAGGGCCATCTATAGGGTTAGTATTCTCTAGACGATGTTTTATTTCAAAATCAAAAGCTCCTAAATAGAGTGCCTAACGTACTTAACGTAGGTTAAGCTTCTATATAGCCCGTATAGAGCGTAGGTTATTATAATCGGTTAAGACTTAGATTATGTGCTGTGCACCCTTAAGGTAATATCGCTACTATTTAAAGCTGTATACGATAGCTAGAAGTTCTAGATCATATACTTTATAGTTTAATTTAGCGCTCTAGAGCTTTCTAGAGATAAAAGTAATAGGATACTATTTCTTATCTCTAAACAGTTGTAAAAGTATACCTAAAATAGCAAATGTAGAAGTATCTGTCTTAATACGGATTAGAAGCAACTTATCGAAATGGCGTAGGATAGGCGTATATATAAAGCGGGCCTTTAATAATTTAAACGAAGCGTCTATAGCTTTATTCTAATAGAACGCTTATTTCCTCTTTAAGATATCTATAAGGGGTACTATTTCTATAGTATAATGCTTAATAAAACGTTAATAGAAGTTTATAAAGCCTAGGAAAGATTATAACTCTTTAATGTTAGTCGGAGTTAGCTATTATATAACTGTCTTAACGCGCGCAGGATTAGCGCGTATACTATACCTTGTAACGATAAACCCTAAGAAGTATACTTCGCTAGCTACGAAAGTACATTTCTTTAGATTTATATACAGCTCGGCTTCCCTTAGGGATTAAAGTACTACGTATACTACGCACTAGTATAGCGTAATATTGTCGTCGTAGGTGTAGATAAGTATATTATCTAAGTATACCACGCATATGTAGTCTAAATGTCTACTTAGTGCTTTATTAATATAGGCTTAAAAGCTTACTAGCGCATTTATTAACCTAAATAGCATAACTAGGTATTTAAAGTACCTATATCGGGTTCTAAAGGCTATCTTCTACTCGTCCCCTACTTTAATTTATATATAGTAATAGGCATCTTTTAGATTAAGGGTTATATAGTATTATACGCCTAATAGGTAATCTAGTGTCTCTCCGATTAGTAGGAGGGGGTAATAATCTTTTATAGTAATAGCGTTTAGACCTCTATAATCTACGTAAAGGCGTAATATACTATCCTTCTTTAGCACAAAGAGGATAAGTACACTAGTAGGGCTTATACTATAGCGGATCTATCCCTTAAGGAGAGCTTCTTCTATATATTTATAGAGTAGCTAAAGCTCCCGCGAGAAGAGGGTATATAGTAGTCTATATAGAGGTTCTTTTCCTAGTTAAATAAAGATTATATAGTCTAAACTCTTGTAGCTTAGAAGGGTTACAGCCTTCCCTTTATCGAAGATATTAATATACTTAGATAAAGCGTCTAGGACGCGCGGCTCTAGCGCTATATGCACGTCGTACACGCGGGCCGCGCATTCTAAGTTAGTGCTAGTAGCCTATAGAGTACCTAATAGGTACGTACTAGAGCTAGTGTACCCCGCTTCTTTTAGGAGATTCTTAGTAGTTATTAGCTAGATATTAGCCTTAGTTAGTCCCTAATACTTCCTTTAGGACCTATAATTAATAGAGATATCTTCTTATTTTAGAAAGGGGTTCCCTAGAAGTAGGGGGAGCCCTTCTTTATCTACTCTATACGCCGTTACTTACGTAAGGCGCTCTACGCTATTATCGTCTAAGAGGCGCATATAGAACGCATATATAGTATACGTACTTTACTACTATAAGCTAATCTATCCTAGCCTAGGAAGCTCTACATTTTTAATAGGCGTTAAACCTATTTCTATAGTAGTTCTTGTTACAAGTAACACGAAGGATTCTCTCCTTGACGCGGAAGGTGGGTTGGAGGTCAACCACATCTACGTCAGAAGGTAACGATCACCGCGGGGCGGCGGTCACGTGATTGACATCCCGCCAAGGCCAGCCATCCGAGGGATGGCAGAACGCCTAAGGATGGCAGCCATTACGAACATCACTAACATCCTAGGGATGGCAGTAATGGCAAGGATGGCAAAGGACACGGCAACGAGGATATAAGGATGGAAGGGTTTTATTCATTACTCTCGTTGTGGTCAACTCAAATAGTTCATCTCTTACACAGATTGTCAACTAGTTATTCTATCGTTTATAGAATTGGTATCGTTATTCTTTTGGTTACAACGATAACTCTTTTCCACCTGATCATTCCATACGCTACCTCACGGACTACCGCTTTAGTCTACCTCGCCTTAGTACGGACCGAGCCTAGAGAAGTATAGCCTAACCCCGTGTAACAGTTCTCTAGCTAATTAGGCTAACATCTACCTAAGGATCTAGGATAACCCTAAGTTCTTTTCCTAAGTATATATTAACGCTTACGTTACACGTACGCTTTATACCTAGTAAGATATTTATAGGTAACTACTTTACTAATCCCGGGATTTTAGGAAGGCTTAACCTTTTTCCGTTTTATTAATATTAATAGGCAGCTAGTTTAGATTATTGCTTCGGCACTTATTTGCGTAGTGCCCTTTCTTCTAGTACTTAAAGTACGTAATAGAGTAATTATCCTTTAGCTTTTTAGGTAGACCGTATTATAAGAGTAGAGGAGAAGTTTCTCTTCGCTTCTCTTTATATATACTATATATACGCTACTCGTGCGCGGGAGGTGCTCTACGTAAATTCCTTTCTAGCGTTAATGCTAATACTATAAGATCCTCTCTTATAGCTAGGATTTAGTAATAGTTAGTAATTACTTACTATAATTCTAGCCTTAGTTTTGTAAACAGATGTTAGACTCTTTTATTCCTTAGTATAGGCTATAAGTTATTCTTCTAGAACGTCGAGGTAGGTAGTAAAAGACCGGACTGTCTAGTCCTTTCGCTGCATAGCGTAACTATATACTATAGCTACTTCTAAGCTACAGTTTATAGGATTAGAGAGTAGGTCTAGTAGGTACTATTTAAAATATTTCTAAGTTAGGATTTCTGCTCGTACTTCGAAGGTACGCTTAAAGTACGTATACTATAACTCTCTTAGTTCTCCTCCTATATATTATATAGACTAGATAACTTTATTATAGTTTATATAGAATTCCTAAGGTACTAATTAGAAAGCTACCTTATAAGAGCGAATAAAGTCGCGATGTTCCTTAATTGTTTTGCCCTAATACTCTACTAGATCCTTAGGTTTTAGTATACGTCTTATACGCGTAGATATTGTCGTATTAGGTACGCTTTAGATGTAGGTAGTAAGATCCTCTACTATAGGGGATCTATTATTTCCTCTAGCTAGGGGTGTACCTTAGTCTAATGCTTCTAGTTATATAACTTCTTCCTCTAGTTTACGTAGCTATTAGAGGGTAAGTAATTTATTACGTTTTTCCCTAATTGCCTTAATACGCTCCGTAAGCGTTATAGGTGCGCTTTCTTTATATTGCTCTTATTCCTTACGTAGTGTTCGTATTAGGCTTAAAAGGCTAGAACTTCTACTCCTTACCTTAGCTTAAGTAGTAGATTATATTAAGGGGGCTATCCTTAGACTATTTGTCTATAAGAAAAGAATTATTATATAAGGGGTAGTTATAGGTAATAGTATTTGCTTTACACTACAATAGAATAGTAGGGGATAGCTTTATTATTGCTACACTAGGTTTAGGGAGGTAGTAGTAATAATTCTTATCTTCTCCTTCGCGCGCAGGGCGTAGGTTAAGAATAAGTTCTAAAGCTAAGGCGCGAGTAAAAGAAGTAAACATGTTATGAAGTACACGTCCTCCTTACTTAGCTTCGCTCTCTTATATTACATTCTTACCTACCTTTAAAGTAGTATATAAGAAGACGTTTATATTAGAGAACGTTCGTATAGGGTTTTAAGGTACTAAGCTAGTTCTATATAATCTAGAGGTAGTATTATTAAAGCTAGATATATAGCTATATACACTAATACTACTTATACTAGGCACTATTACCTAGAAGGCGTAAATACTACGTAACGCCTATAAGATAGAGGCATAATCTACGCTAATTTAAGATTATATATAATACTACTAAGGGTTACTAGTAAGCTTATTAGATAAGTAGGTTAAGTAGCTAAGTAAAGGCGCTTAGTAGATAGCTTATAATATAGTATTAATATAGGAGGAAATAGGCTGCCTTTAAGACGCTATTAATACGCTTATAAAGCGTAAGACTTATAAAAGGTATTATATACGCGTAGAGAAGACTCTAATAGTTAGTAAGGTATTAGACTTAATTACTAAAAGAGAGGGTAGTAAGTATAAGGATAGTAAGATACCTACGAAGAGAGTGCGCGTAGAGAGGTACTATAGCTACTATAGTAAGGTTAGGTACAACTCCTATACCTATAAGGTAGAGCTTAAGGATATAGATAATAGTAACGCTTCTAAATAATGCTATACTATTATAATAGTACAAAATTTGTATTATAGTGTTACGCTAGGTCGCTACGTAGTCGTCGCGCTACTATTAGGGTAGCGACTCACTTATATTAGTAACTTACTTGTAAACTACGTTATACAAAGATCTTATTTATCTCTTATACTCCAAAAGTTATTTAATAACCTACGTTACTAAGAGTTAGGTCTCTACATTTAGCTCTAATCTAAGATATCTAGCTAGCGAAAGTAGCTAGCTAGATACGTTCTATATATAAAATATAGATCTCGATTCTAGCTATAGAATAAGCTATTATTTATTATAGTTAGATTAGAACTAGTAGAGATATTAAGGAAAATAAGATCTCGATGTGGAGACCTATTTGCCAGCCTACCTTAACACTAGAAAATTATCGTGAGATCGCTGCTACGGCAAACCCAATAACCTCACGCGTAGGCCTTAGCCAATCAAGCCAATCAAGCCAATCAAGCCAAACAATCAAGCCGGCTTATACGCAGCTTGATTGATTGTTTTGTACCTCTACTCCAGCTTGGCTTAATTGAATAGGCAGCTTGATGCGCTTGATTGATTCAAATCAAGCTGGCTTGATTGTTGACAAGTCTGGTGAACAACACTAAACCCTCTATTAGTCTTGTGCTCGAATACCTTCCAAGGAATCCTTATATTTAAATCTAGCTCGTAGGAATATAAACAGTAGTCCTGGATCTCGAAGAAGGGGACGAAGAACATCTTCTCATAGGAATAGAAGAGCTCAATTTCGGCTCTAGTTTAGTTGTCATCAGCTTATCATTCTCTAAGCTGCGAGTTCTGACCCAATTCCTACTACTACCTGCTAAGCGCTCGAGCGGCAACTCATCTTCCCAAATGTCTTATCAGATAAAGTGTCCAACAAGTGCCACTTTTAACACAAAGGCCAAGACACCCAAAGTCCGTCGCCGAATTCTAACCAACTTTTAGCCAACTATACTTGCAAACTTGTTTTGCAGCTCTTCATTCATAGCGAAGTTATAAGATTTTTCCAAGAGCAACGAGATTAACCTAGAATTAAAAACTAATTCGAACAAATTTAGGGGCAAGGATTCATTCTCGTCAAGCCGGATCCAGTCCAGGGCCTTTTCGACCTTATCTTAGAGATTCTTCGGCATATGTATAGCTTCTAGTAGTTTCTAGGGTAGAGAAGAGCGAAGACACTTACGCTCCTCCAACACGACTTCGAGATAATCAGATGTCACCGAGTTGCAGCCGCTAGATGTGGATAAGAGTGCTAGGAAATTTGTTACAGCGGCCTCAAACCCTAGGCCCTCAACTTTATGAACCAAAGACTCGCTCTCGCTTCCTCTACTTTCCGTAGCAGTAAGATGTCTCCTTCCGTAGCTACCTTCACCAGCCAGACGTCTTTACCCTTTGTCGTCATCAATGATAATGAAAGGGCCACCGCTGAATTCCTTTTCTTTAAATTACAGACGCCTATCGAATTAAGAACCATAAAGACCTAAAGTTGAATGCGGTATCGTCTGTCGCTAGGAACGTAATCGCGAAACTTTAGAAGGTCTATTAGTTGACTCGATTTCTGTCGCCTGACAGGGATACTCTAGTTCCAGCACTACTAGTAGACCCATCGCTCGAAGCTTTCCATTCCCTATGCCTAGTTTCCAGGTACGTGTCGGCCCAAACCACATCCAACGGATTAGCGCTAAGAAGGCCCAGATTTTGCGTTTAGAAATAAAGACGAGTACCAAAATTCGGTAGAATAGAAACGCTGTGCCGGGTTAAGCTGCTAGACGATACCACGAGCGGAAGGGCAATCACTGCTAGAGATCGTAATGGTTCTCAAAGCCGGCCAAAGCTTCGTAGCTATGTTATAGTTACCTTAAGACCCCTCTAAAGCCGCCTAGAATATAATCATAGGCTAGCATAACCCTGCCATCGACTTAGCTTTCATGCACTAGCTCCTCATTTTTCTATCGCTTTCAAATCGATCCACATATCGCATATATTTCCTGATACCCAAATCATTACACAGATGAGCAATAGATCGTTTTGTGGAAAGTTCCTCTTCCGGAGGCTACCCTAGGGTCGGAATGTCCAATCAAAAAGCGGTTCGATCCCCGTTTTCAGTTTGCCCGACAACCTCTCTTAGGCATCTCGTTAATGCAGCCCAGTCAGGGTCAGCAGCACTAACTAAAATGGCCAAATCTTCTATAAGACTAATCCCGGTGCGCCTGCCCCACCAACGGTTTCGTGTATGTAGTAATAATACGCCATACTGCATAAATATAAGTCTTGCCATAACATAATCATGCCGAATCAACGTCATTAGCTCGTGTCGGTGCTATTCTGGCCAGACGAATGTAGGCCAGCCAAAAACTGGCCTAAAATGACTCGAAAGCATGGTACATCCAAACACCACTTCAACGCTCCGGGTTCCCGACAGGTAGATGGAACGACGCTCCTCGTCGATAGATCCGCAAACCCGGAGACTATGCATTTGTTGACGAAGCATCTCTAATGTAGTAGTCGTCTTGTCGTTAAGCTTTGGATCCGTGGCCGAAACTGCGGGTATAGCCCGAAAAAAACGATGTGACTCTTCCGTTAGGAAGGTCTGGGATGGCTTGTGGGTGAATAACTCCTATGCCGCGAACAGGTTCAAGCATCGTCATAATGCTTTCCGTATGTGCTGAATATGCCGAACCTGGATTTGCGTTGAGCAAGGCGATTGCTATCATATTCAAAGATAAATAAATAGAGAAAGCGAAAAGAGCAGTCCATTTTGTTTCGTTGATATCCCCAAGAGCATCATTGCACTTTTGTAAACCCACGTTCTGGTATCGTATTGCGGATTCGGTGTATTGCCTACGCGGCTCTGGATTGTTACATGCGAAATGGAGCGACGCCATCGCTAAGAGCCCACCCATTAGGAAATCATATCGCGCTGCCTCTTCTGGGATGGCTTCCATCCAGACAACAAGCTCGTCTGCATAGTGCGCCAGGGTTCGACTTGATTTGTTCACACAGTAGATCATCAACTACAGCTCTTCTTGTCTCGAGATACCAATCGTTAATTAAGATGATGGATGATGTGCGCACATCCTGCCTGCAGGCCATGGTGGCTCTTCATGTGGCAAGCAGGTTAGGGATCCGGTTGCCTCCGAGCTTGTAGCTCTAGACAGGTTATGTCGACTAGCTTTAGCAGTCGGTCCATACGCACAATCTACTCGTCGAAAAATGCAATTATGGCATGCAGGTGTCTCTCCTCCGCACTATTTGGACGTTGTCAGCAAGTATTAAAGTTACGTAAGGGTGCAAATCGCTCAAATCTACCTTAATATGTCATTTCTTACAGAGTAGGCAGCCATTACGCAGTTTAGTATGAGGCTTACGAAGTAGCATGACTAATGCTAGTAGCCAGCGAAAACGAGTGATAGTCCTCCTAGGTGACCTTGTGGAAGTTTCTTTGGATGATGGGGGATGGTGGAACCTTTTCGGAGAGACGTTCGTGCACCCCTGCAGACACTGCGCGGACGCTAGTACTAGCCGAAACAACGAGGATAGTAACGATCGACGCCCTTCACACTAGACCCGTCAACGTCTGTTCGAGAAAGGTGCGGCTTGCGAGATTTAGAATCGAATAAGTGTACCTCTGTGGTAGATACCTCCCATGCAGTTTTAAGTGAGGCTTTTCTGTCCACCAACTCTCTTACATCACCATCGTCACTTTCGATGATAGGACTTCCCTACCTGGATTATGATATAATCATCAACAAGACCACTTTCTTGTCAGACATCGTCGACCACCCGTAAACCCCCACCCATCAACGCATTACTCTCCTCGCAACTCTCATCCACCAACTTCCTACTCCCCTCGGCCCCCACAACCGGCAACTTGACCTCATACCTCTTCCCCTCAGGCTTCGTCTTCCCTTCAATCTCATACGGAAACATCACATACTCCGGCAACAACCCCAATTGCTTCAGCGCTGTCGCATGATCCCAGCTGATATGCTCGTGGCACAGTCGATCACCGCGCATGGCAACAACGCTGGTGAAAGGAATTGCGAGGGGCTTCCCGGTGGGAGGGATACCAGGGAGGAGCCAAGGGACTTCTTTGGTGTGGGTTAGGGTGAAGATGAATTCGTCGATTACGCGGTCGATGCCTACGGTTCGGGAGACGAGAGGGAGAGAAGTGTCGGGTGGGTTGCTGAAGACGAAGTGGTGTGTGTAGAAGGCTGTGAGTCGTTCTTGACCTACACCACCGCTAGTTGGTTGTCAGTGTGCTGTTATAAAAGTAGTCTCCAGGGGGAAACGGCGCTGGATCGTGATACGTACGTCATGGTCGGTATGTGATTGACATACGGCTGATCCACCATCGTCGCCATCGTCTTCGCCACATCCCTCTCTCCAAACTCAAACTTCGTATGTTCCTCCCACACCACCTCCAGATCGAAGAACGGGCCACCCAGCAACGGCTTCAAGAATGTCAGACTTCTCGTGTGCGCAATCCCCGCGCTTCGCTTATGATAGTTCTCGTCGCCTGGAAGTACCCATCCTGATTCTTTTTTTGCGTCCTCATACCGGTAGGACTTGAAAATGTTCTCCGGAGGTGGTTTCGTATCTTCTGAAGAGGGTTCTGGAACTATCGAACATGACTCACGACGACGAGGGTCTGGCAGTCCCGCTATGTGTATCAACTGTGGTGGAAGTGCCGTCGACCCAATAGTGGTGAACTTCGCTCCGCCGTAAGATATCAGTGCCTTAATCTCCGGAGTGCGGCCGGCAGCCTCTTCGACGTAGTATGGAGTTCTCGAAAGATATGCTGGGCAAAAGCGTTAGCACAGTGCTGGGTCAGAAACTATGTGGGGTTGGCAAGATCTCAAACGAACATATCAGCCCGACGCCATCGTTGAATTCGCAGCCTTTGCAGTTCTTCAGTAGATTGAGCGCATTCTGTAATGGGAATTCGCCGCCGTCTTCGACTTTGCCAGGGACGAGCAGCTATCAGATACAGGATTAGCACCGCAACAACCAACATGACGACCGCTTGCATCACGATAAGTGCCAATTCTTTCTCAGTATTTTCCCTTAAAAGCTCGCTCAAGATGTTCCGACATACCTGCACAACAGCAAACCCCTCCTCAGCCCACTTCCGCATCGGCGGCGGGTCCAAACATCCCTCCTTCACCTCACTCGCCGCATAGTGATCCAGGACAAGAATCAACCCAGGTCCTTTGCCCCGTCTCGAAAGCGGCGCCTGAAGTGTGATGCTTGGGCTGATGTTTTGTGGTTGAGAAGGTGGGGCGGCGACATGCGCCGATGACGATGGAGGGGTAACTGGCGCGCCACCCATGATTATCGCGATCTCGAGATGGCTCTACAGCCAAGCTTCAATATTGCGCGAACAGGGTAAACGGGATGGTTGGAAAAGCAGTACGCAAAGAAGAGATGATGTGTTGTCGGTGCTGGGGATCCACGAGGTGGCACCTTCCAGATGAGCGAGATAGGGCGGGTAAGTGTGGGGGCAGAAAGGAGGGAAGGTATGTGGATATGTAGATCTGAACATGCAGGCATCACGACATCTCTTCAACAACAATAAACACAACAATCCTTGATCCCAGCGAACCTTGTTACCTTTTGACATGTGGAATCTGGCCGCAAACAGTTTCTCTTCGCCTGCACAGCCACGTCGTCCTACATGCTTCCCACGTCACGCAGATATCGATATGTGACGATCCTCGCTACATTTAGAAAGCTCGTGTTACCCAAAACACCGTGTTAGAGCTTGATTCAGTACCTTGACGCATGTCGTATGCGGTCACGAGTGGTGCTGTTACATCAGATGGCGTTGTTAACGCGTGCCGAGTGGGTTTTCGTGTGAGTATACTCGAAGGATAATGTGCTGCATTAGAGATGCATTGGGTACAGGGACATGTGCTATGCTCGTAAGTTTTTATAACGGCGGTTAGAAGAGGGGCGGTACAGTACGGGCATGGAGGGATGTGATGTGATGGCAGTGATAACTGTTATCAAGCGCAATTCTTACTGACGGCTAGCCTAGGAAGATGCCATAAGCAGGTGACGGATGCAATTGGTAGTGCAGGGTTTCGATAGATACGCTTGGTTCCGTTGCTGCATGCATGCATGTCGTACTCGCTAACCCGCACGATGCATGACAACGCTTAACAGCAACATTGTTGAGATTTGGACTCAGCAAGACAGACATGGTCAATCTGACCACCTATCCTCGAGTCTAATCACACTAGCATTCAATCCATTACCTTAGTTTGTTGGCGGAGTAAAGTTTGACAATGACCCGCAAGCCATCAAAGTACGTCCTGGCATGCCGGGTACTCTCCCAGCGTGACAATGCACGCAGTGCCACCAAAGAATATTGCGACATTAGTGTTTCAGACCCTGTTCTGGCGAGAGAGTGCATAGTCACACTACAACGATAGCCCTCATGCCTGCTAATGTTAATTTTCACGCACCGACAAGGATTTTACATGCGTGCTTCGTTGTACGTGGCAGATATACATAGACTGGCGAGACAGGACGGTACAGTGGAGACTCGGCGGGAACAGGAAGTAACGAAAGGCAGTGAGTGTTTCTGTACCTTCACGGCTGAGCAATCGCCGACTACGCGCAATCGAATTGTTGATACCGCTATAGCACAGCACGATCTAGTGGTGGGCCTAGAGGTTGGCGTTCAGGAGATGAAGTTAAGCAGCAGTACGCCTACGCTGGGACAGTGCGCTCATGATGCGTAAGCGACTTCATACTACTTTCGTCGTTGAGTACGCGCCTAATCCCGTGTAGCGCCACCCGACGTCCCCTTCAACTGCCCAAGGACTTTGGCAGCAACTTTAATTGCATCCTCAGGCATTCCTGCAACACATTAGCACACATCCCAAATCAATCACAGCCTCTTTGCTGAGACTTACCTGCAACCCTCGCAACCTTCAAAGCATGACTTTCTCTATTCACACCCCTCCTCAACCTATGCACATACGCCCACCTCCCACTCCCATCTCCCTCCTCCTCAACATCATTACACCAACAACTCAAAGCCTCCCACCCCTCTCCCTCAGTCATATCTGCCAGCGTATGGAAATGCGTCGCAAACAATACCCTACTCGCATTAACATGATACAAATGGTGCAAACACGCAAACCCAACCGCAACGCCATCTTCGGGCGTCGTGCCGCGGCCTACTTCGTCCATGATGACAAATGACCTGGGCGTGGCTTCTTTGAGGATTTGAGCTGTTTCGAGCATTTCGACCATGAAGGTGGATTGGTCAAGGTACAAGTTATCGGCGGAACCTACGCGTGAAAAGATTTTATCGACGAGGCCGATTTGGGCGTATGAGGCGGGGACGAAGGAGCCGGTTTGGGCTAGGATGGAGATGAGGGCATTTTGGCGTAGGTATGTCGATTTACCGGCCATGTTTGGGCCGGTGATGAGCCAGATGCGTTCGGAGGGGTTGAGGTGACAGTCGTTGGGTGCGAAACTGCGGCCTTGGGAGACGAGAGAGGCTTCTACGACGGGGTGGCGGCCGCCGACTATGTTATGTGCTGGCTCTGCGCTGAGCATGGGTCGAATGAAGTTCTTCTCGATGGCGAGTATGGCGAAGGCGCAAGCGACGTCAAGGTCGTCTAGGATGGCAGCGTTGCGCCGGAGTTTGACCAGGTTCTTTACGACGTCTTCACGGAGGGAGGTCAGCACGCGTTGTTCTTCTGTACGGATCCGGAAACGCGTTTCGTCCATCTGAGCGCCGAGGGTTGTCCATTCAGGGATTTGGAAGGACCGTGTTGATTTGCTGCTACTTAGACTAGTGGGGTAGAAGGCCGTGGTGCGGGCAGCGTCCTTGCCTTTGACGTGGGCGATGTGAGCGAGGTTCGGTGTCCATTTCAGTGTGAGGCTGTCTGTTGCCATCTTATGGCGCATTCCTTGTTCTAGCTGGCTCTTCTCCTTCACCATCTTATCCAAATTCTCATGGAGATGCTCGAGTGTTGGACTGGCTGTGCGCTTCATTATGTGGACGTCTTCTCTACCGTCCGTCGCGAGCTTGAAGCTGCCTGTCATCGTTTTGAGTTTTGGCTGGATGCGCTGGGGTAATTCCTTCAGGTCCTCTGCTCCAGCCTCACGACCAACCACGTCCTGAGCCAGATCGGACATCCCCTCGGCTTCTTCACTTTCCATGCGGTGGTACTCGGACAGGCCTTCCTCGTCGATGGCATGTTGTATGCTGTTAGCAAGTTCGAGCGGTTGTACTAGATCGAAGCGACGCTCTAGTATGGAGACACACTGCCTTCTACGGTATTCCGATGTCGCTGACGCAGGATCGACTGGAATTGAGATCCTAGAGGTAACATGCTCATGCAGAACTTCCACAATATGAGAGGTTGTAAGGATCGTTTTTGACAACTCCACTAGGTCGTCGGCGTCACCACGACCATAAGTAAACTTGGTGACTAAACGCAAGGAGTCGAATGTCTGTTCCAAGAGTGATATGACGTCTTGTCGAAGTTGCGGATACTGTATCATCTCCTCGACGAGATCCAGGCGGTCGTTTATGGTCGATAGTGACATTGATGGCGCAGCTTCACCATGTTAGCCATGTACCAGCGTCAGGAAAAATGGCTTACTTACACAGGCGTTGCGAAAGCAGTCTTGTGCCACTCTTGGTGACCGTCTTCTTTAGCGCATGCAACAAACTTCCTTCGTAAGTACCCTCCCGGATGGTAGCTCGGATCTCCAGCGCCCTGAGACTATTCTTATCGATACTCATATACTCCTCAGCTTGATGTCGTACTGGCGCCCGAAGTCGAGTTCGCGAACCGAGCAGTTGATGCTTCACGTAGTGCAACAGCGATCCTCCTGCAGCGACTTCACCAGGAGTGAAGTTGGCCGTGTCGAAGTCATCCACAACATCCTCCAACATGGGTATCCAGTCGTTGACGGTAAGCGGTGTCTCTGATGGCTCCTGGAACGTGATGATGTGTCCGTCTTCTTGCATGATGGAAACGATGCGCGAGTGGTCTTTCTCCTGGAAGACGCTGTCTAGCACTATCTCCCGCGGCTTGATTCGGGCCACTGCTGACGGTAACGACGCGATATCAGTGGTCTGGGTGAGGAAGTCGCCGCTTGAGAGATCGATCCAGGCGAGGCCGACCTCTGTACGTGGTAGGTTGAGGACGGATGAAACGCTGGAGCTACCAGGACTCTCCTTGATCGCCTTCTCTTGTGTCAGTACTTCAGGGCTCACGTGGATGCTGAGGAGATAGTTGTTCTCCCATGGATCCATGAAATGCTCGTCGATAAGGGTGCCTGGCGTTACGATGCGCGACACCCTCCGCGTGTACAGTGGTTCGCCTTTTGCCCTTGTCGGTGAGTCGTTGAGATACTCGTCGCTGATAGCGACATGCTTGTTGAGATCTTGGACTAGAATCTTTAAATATTTGTCGAGTTGATATGCAGGGAAGCCAGCCTAGATGTATCAGCTTTGTGTGTGGTTTTACAAATGCATTACTGACCATGGAGATGGCAGGCATCTTGCTACCTTTCGGGATCTTTCTCTTGGACTTTTTGATGTTCAACAACGGAGCAAACTCGTCGGCGTGCTCGAAGTAGAGCTACTCATCGCTTTAGCATCGGAAATGCTTTCCACCATGTATGCGCACCTCGTAAAAGCTGCCGACACGTGTGACCAACACGCAGTGGCTGAACTTGAGCATGTTGTTGCGCACTTGCTGCAACAGCGGAGGGTAGTCCGGTTCTGCATCATCTTGAGGTGGAAGTGGCTCGGCGTCTAGAGGCCCCTGCTGGAGCTCATCGAGCGTCACAGCAGACTTCCGTTTCGCGCCGCGGCATTGCGATAGTGGGAGCGGTGGTCGAGTGATGGTTTGTGCACGTGGTTTCGCGACGGGTCGCGTCGAGCTTCCGCACGGGTGGCTTGGAGCTGTGCTGCAAAGTCCTCGGCTCAACTGAGGTGTGTTTCCTCGGCACACCACGTCATGACGCGCCAAACACCGGGCATGTCTGAACAGCATCATCGGCGAGAAATTGGCGTCAGGGAGATGTAGGGATAGCGCGACTGTGAAGATGCAGGAACGCGTCCCGATGCGGTTAGCGCCGAGGCGGTACGCGGGGTATCCGGAAGTCTACAAAGTTGCGACACCGGTGACATCGACACAACATTCGACAACCGCAAACATGGCACCCCAGTTCGAGCCTATGAAGAATGACCTCATTCTGCGCACAGCAAGAGGTCAATAGCCCTGTCGACTGTGGCAAATCAGAGCGTAGATTGACTCCCTACAGGCGAACAAGTCGAGCGCCCGCCGATATGGGTGATGCGACAAGGTAAGGATGCATCCTCCCCATAGCTGTCCAATGCTGACGGTACACAGCGGGCCGCTACCTCCCCGAGTACCACGAAGCAAAAGGCAAGAACGACTTCTTTGAATGCTGCCGCAGCCCCGAAATCGCCTCGACCCTCACCCTCCAGCCCATCGAGCGCTACGCCGGGCTCATCGACGCCGCCATCATCTTCTCCGACATCCTCGTGATTCCGCAGGCCATGGGCATGGAGGTCATCATGGTCGACAAGAAGGGCCCGCATTTCCCCGACCCGCTGCAGACGCCAGAGGACAAGCAGTACAGGGAGGTTCTGGAGCGGGAGGTGGATGTGGCGGAGAGCCTGGACTACGTCTACAAGGCCATCACTATGACGAGGCAGAAACTGGCAGGCAGGGTTCCGCTGATTGGCTTCTGCGGGGCGCCATGGACGCTGCTGTGCTATATGGTTGAGGGGGGTGGCAGCAAGATGTTTATCCAGACCAAGACGTGGATTTACAGGTACCCCGAGGAGAGCAAGGCGCTGCTGCAGAAGATCGCTGAGCTTTGCGTCGAGTACTTGGCTCTCCAGGTGCAGGCTGGTGCACAGGTACGTCGGGGGCTCCGAAGCAGGGCCGAAGTGGTGTGCTGACTTGCTTAGATGATCCAAGTCTTCGATTCTTGGGCCGGCGAGCTGTCGCCGTCTTGCTTCAAGACGTTCGCGCTTCCATACCTCAACCACATCGCCGACAACCTCCCCGCGCGTCTCCAATCGAAGGGCCTCGAGCCCGTGCCCATGACCGTCTTTGCAAAGGGCGCGTGGTATGCGCTGGACGAACTCTGCAACACCAAATACAACACCATCGGTCTTGACTGGCTGCATGCGCCGGCGGAGGCATACAAGGTCGCGCAGGCCAAGGGCAAGGTGCTGCAGGGTAACGCGGACCCGGGTGTCCTTTACGGCAGCAGGGAGTCGATCACGAAGGTCGTCGAAGAGATGGTTGCTGGCTTTGGTGGCGGCAAGCAGGGATGGATTGCCAACCTTGGCCATGGTATCACTCCATTCGTCAAGCCCGATGATCTCAAGTTCTATTTCGAGGAGATCCACAGATTGACCAAGCCTTAATGCGAACATATCAAGTTGATCTTGGTGGTAGCTATCTTCTAGTCACGACCCTTGCCATGCTCGAATGAAGCCTTTACCTGGTCAATCATCACTCAAAGCTAGTACTACGTGGGATAAACCTCTCGATTGTTTCCGTTGTCTTGCCTTCACCCTCTCTTGGCTGCCGTCACCTGTCGCGCATTAAGAAACCAACTTAGTATATATGCCTCATACTCCTCGTCTTTCCCCTGTCAACCTTCTACCTACAGCTCTTATCAATATCCCTATAGTCCAACCAACATCAACAACAAGTCCAACATGCCCAAGTCGGAGAAGCAGCCACGAAAGAAGGAGTCCAGCAGTACTTCCTTCCGCGTTTGGGACTAGGAACAACGAGGTCAGCTTGGTCTGCTGCGTGTCTGCCCTCAGGTTCATGCAGAAGCCGCTCTTATGGCATACAGGCTTAACGTGTTCGCGTTCTATGGGTACGCACCTCGCTACTACATCAAGATCTTCTTGAAAAGGCGAAGTCAGGCACAAAAGGCTGTTTTGATGAAAACCTATGCTAGGGGGAAAATTCGCACGGCGCTTGATTGGGAGGGAAGGCTGTGTGACTTTAAATCGTGATACCGCGGTAACCTTGCTATGGCGAGTGCTAGGTGGGGTTGAGGGCGAAAAGTTTTGGCGTTGGATCTCCATGTATCAATGGGAATGAATCATTACCATATCATTGGTGAGTACGGCAAACATCTCATGGGACAGTCTTTGCAGCAAAAGCCAAAAGCATCATGTTTACTTCGTTTCTCACCTCACTTACCTGCACCTGCCTTCAAGCTTAGCGCACTGACCCATTCTGCCCACCTCGCACCTGCCGTCCTTCCCTCGCCTTCTCACAACAAGTCTGTAGTCACAAGTCAGGCGAAAAGCGCTTCAATTTTTTCTGTATACGCGTCAGTCATGTTGTAAGATTCGCCAACCTCAGGCTACAGCGCATGCTTCATGTCGTCCATTACAACGCCACTACTTCACCTCTCCTCCTTCTACCGGCCGAGATCAGAAACTTGATATGCACCTTCGTGTTCCACGACGAAGCCGTCAACTTCAGGCGCGGAAATAACAACCCTTGTTGCCCTAAATGCGACGCACCACGACAACGGTTCGATTTACTACGCGTGTGCCGTCAGATCTACTCTGAAACAGCATATCTCCCGTACAAGCTCAGTACGTTTGTATTCTGGGGGTATGATCCTGCAGATCAGATTAATGCTTTCCTTGCCGAGCGCACTTGGGCTCAATTGATGGTGCTACGGAGAGCTGGACTACCGTATAGCGAAAGGTACACTACTTGTCAATGCATGGAATGTCCGCCTCTGTGGAGTGATGGACATCGAGACAGGGCATTTTGGTCTCAGTCCATCTACTCACAGGCTAGCGTTTGGTAGCAAATCTGCGCAGTAATTACAAGGATCATCTGGCAAAACAGCATATGCCAATGAAATCTACAACAACACACGGGACTACTTTCTTTGGTACTGGTCTGAGCAACTGCCTTCACGCTATCCGACAGCTCGACACCATGCCAAAAGTCTCATATTCGTCTGTCGCCAAGCCTACGCAGAGACCTGCCTCCTTCCATTTAAATTCGACAACTTCACCATCTTAGGCCACAAGTTCAAGCCGTTCCGCCAGTTTATCAGGAACCGGACGCCCACTCAGATTCGGCTTCTGCGGAATTTGCGGGATGTACGGTGGAAACTGGACAACATATACAACCTTAGCAAGAGCCAAGTGGCGAATATAACTGGGAGGTGAGAGATTGCAGGGGAGTCTGACTGGCAGGATCATATCGAGTAACCCTGGAGACACTCACTTAGATCGTACTCGTGATGAAGGCGAGAATTGTTCTTTTCTGGAGACAGGTTATGTATCTTGTGCAACTGAGAGCATTTATCTGCGAATAGATCCACCTACGGGCTGTAGAGGGGTATTGCATTTGCAAGTGAGATCTGCAATACAAATTCCAAACGTCCTGTCTCCTTGTGAATACGAAAGACTGATCCCTAGCTACTACCTTAAAACTCAGGTGTGGCGTACTAACCTACATACATGTGTTCTCTATAATCTCCATCTTCTGCCTTATAGTTTACGAAATGAGGATCAAGTCCCGTAACAATTTCATCAACTACTACTAGTAGACTTAATATAACTAGATCAAAAAGCTCTACGAAGAACGCTAAAACTACTAAGACCCTTTGCGCTATTTATACAACGAGATCCGCACCAAGATGTAGACTACCCCAATCAAGAACCCGAGTGACGATGACTAACAAGTGAACTTAGGTCTCAGCACAACAGTACATTCCCGCTCATCTGCCTACCCGCCGAACTTCGCAACCAGATCTTCGCCCTTGCCCTCACCCACGAGCACGTACAATTCCTTCTATACCCCTCGTCTCTGGGAATTTTCTGGCCTATCTATCCGCTTAACCTTTTCTATATCTGTTGACAGGCCTAGGTCGAGACTGCACTACTGCCCATACTATTCGACCGAGACAAGCTTGCATTCTACGATCGACTCAAGACAGATCTCGGGAACAAGGGCAGACTTGCCGCCTTCTTGATCCTCTACGACGCGTTCAAATATAAGTTAAAATATAGGAGGCTGCTGATTTACCGAATTGCGGCGTTCATTTGGGGGGATGAGTATCTCTGGAATTGCTTCAGGAGGTTTATATGACGCCTGCCTAGTGTATACATACACATAGGGCGACTGCACCTTGTAGTTTAGATGTTGTAGAATTGTTCAAGGCTCGAACGCCAGTCGATATCTACATCATCATGATTTCGCATCTGGTATGGTATATCGGTCATGTTGGGGTGATTTGAGCGAGTGGATGAGTACACATTTTAGCAAGAGGATAATGAGGCCGGCACCGGGGTGACCCTAAATATAATGCATGATGTCCCGATTCCTATAGCCATCTTGTTTCTCTTGCTGACTTGGAGACGGTGAGCTTCGATGCTTAGCAGTGATCCTCGTCGCGAGATGCGTGAAAGTCTAGGTAAGATATGCGTTGTGGAGCCCGAGAGTGGCTCGTCTGATCTGCGCCATTGCAGTACCGTCATGTGAGGTACCTAGGTAAATGTTTAAAAATCATGACATGACAACGAATTGAGATCGCCGGTAAGATTGCCAGGTGGTCTCATGCTGACGAAGTTCGACATCGGGTGTCCTTCCGGATCCGGAGAGTAACGCCTACTAACCACCTTCACTTCCTCTTATCGCATGTGTGGTGCATCCACGTTGTATAAAGGCTGTCCACCCCCATGCACGGAACTTACGAACTTTTTCCAACATCCACAAAGTCCAAATCGCACATGAGCGACAACTTCAGTATGTCGGACCAGGGCAGCACCAAGCTTGACGTCGCGCCTCACGTGATCCAAACCCAACATGAGATGTGAGTAAGCAGCCACGTTGCGAACGAAACTAAACGTCATTCTGACAAACCATTTCAGTTCCCAGCGCAACGCCACTATATCACCTCTCCTTCGTCTACCCGCTGAACTTCGAAACATGATTTGGACATTCGCACTAGACTGTGGCCAAGACGTCCAATTGCTCCGTGAGGCTGAATTACGCTTTCCCGAGGGGTTTCGCAATTGTATCAACCTCATCTTTGTTTGCCGGCAGCTACACGCCGAAACTAACGTCATGTTCTACGAAATCAATACATTCAGTATGCTCACCGCTAAGCGAAGCTTTCTTGTCAAGTTTCTCGAAAAGAGAACCATAACGCAGAGGGAGGTCATGATGAATGTGAAGTGGGTGTGGTATAGGGCGAGCATGCCTGAGATACACACTGCGATGGAGTGGCTGAGAATGGGTCGGGTCCGCAGGGACAGTTGGTGAAGCACTAGGCGTTATGTTTGGGAAGGAGAATGTCACACATCCGGCGATGTTGGCAATAATACCTCGATGAGATAGAAACAAAGGCAGGATGTTGATTAGTTCTACCATGAATTGTGTCTCTGATGAGGTTACGTTCCAGCCAACGGTTTCTTGTGCCATGGCGAAGACGAAAAATTACCAGAAGGTGTTGATTTTGCATAACACAGGGATTGTTACGGCCACTTAGCACCTTGTTGAGGATGTAGGGAGTGGGCGTAAATACGCATTGTGATGGTGCTCCCCTGCTACATGTGTCTTTTGTCAGCGCCGAGATCCTTTTGAATGGATGTAGAAGCATCTATCTCATTCAAATTGTTTCCAAGTGTCTCGCATATATCACGGCCATTACAAAAATCCACTTTGGCTATTTATCTATGCGAAAAGAACCATGTCTAGCAACCTAATTGGCGTAGGAAGTCTAGTCGCTGAAACTTTTGGACGATCGAATGTATCTATACCGGTTGATTAGAGCGCGTAGCACTAAGGTAAATGCCACGATAGCTCAACAGCGTTTGGTTTGGCAGGTAAAGGGGTGTTAGATACCTGATTTCTTCGCAGCTAGCAAGAATAGCAGCGTCAATCTTGACGCTAGATCTCGTATTTATCTTTGTTCTGTGGGGAGAATCCAGTTGAAGGATTGATCTTAACTCCTGCCAATTATAAGAATCTAGTCAATCCCTTCAGCTTTGAAAGTGTTATAATCCTAATTGCATTGGCCGTGCCGTGAACAAGCGGATGATTCGAGAGAATATCATGTCAGTACTTGATGCTATTATGGCAAGTGATGTGTCGATGGACCGACCCGAAAGAAGTGACTGCACGTCTGACTGCCTCCATGATTCGATCCCTTGCATGCTGTATTATGCCTTTTCGCGATTGGCGTCACTCTTCCAGACACTGGGCAGACCCCTATTGATCAATCCGGGTGCGGCTGCATACGTGTTACGTGTTGTAGTGGTATGTAGGGGCGGATAGTTGCGCAGACTATGCAGCATCTATCGAACACCGGCATTGGGTATGTATTGTCGTCGCCGGTTTCCGAGTGGCAAGCGCTGAGGCACATCCCTGACACGCGGGGACACGCTCCACCTCTAGAGATACTCTTCGACATCGCCTTATACAATGAACAAAGCTCAGTGGTTGTAGATCGGGAAAAGGAACGTTTTAGTAGTCGAATTTGACATCGCGCGTGTGGAAACTCAAGGTGCCGTAGAGCAGGAGAGCATTGGGGCCGAGACCGCTGCGACGCTGATGTAGGCGCACAAAACCCACCTCTCACCCGGCGTGCGCGTCACATCTGAAGGAGCGAGAAGGTGATTATCATCATAGCAATTGGACACTGGTAAAGGAGACTGTATCAGCGTTGATCAGAATGAGTTGTGCAGGTGTTGTGCGGTGTTCGGTCATGATGTTCAGGAGCTTCAGCCACTGTAAATGATGGCTTCGTTTACGTAATGGATAGATAGCGCGTACGCTAAGGCTGATGGACTCCCTAACAACATGTACTGTGTACTCCACCAATATAGACTAATGCTACGGACTCGCTTACATTGCGCGATCGCTCCTATCGCGCGGATAAGTTCATGTCCCTCAACCACAGCACTCTTCATTCCGAGTATAACCTAGGCCGTCTGATTCCGTGATGAGCGAAGATCCGCAGAGTGCGCGGACCACAAAGCGGGCTCGCATCGGCGAGCGAACCATGCTCGCCTGCACACATTGCAAGAGCAAGAAACTAAAGGTAAGATTCACTCGGTACGACTTCTGGTAAGCGATTCTACTGACGGCGTGCAGTGTGACGGCCACACTCCCAAATGCCAAAATTGTGTTCGCAGCGGCAGAGGTGAGTTGCGAGCTATCGCGCTTACCTCGTGGTGCTGCTGCAAGCTACTGACAGCGCCAAGAATGTCTGGTCGAAGATCCAGCCACGGGTTTACAGCGGCCGAGAGACTACCTTCAGTCTCTTGAGACCCGGGTGGCATACCTGGAGTCTCTACTGCAGCGAACGCGGCCGGAGGTAGCTGTGGACCATCTTAACGACGAAGGCGGTGATCAAAACGTCGGCCAGTTGCACGACATGTCGCGAGCGCAGCCGGCCCTTGGTAACGATCATCTATATCCTACCATTGGTGAAAATGAAAGCATTGATCGTTTGTCAACAGAGGTCGCACTCCTATGCCTGAGTGCCGCTGAGCGCGAACCGCATTACTTCGGTCCATCATGTGCGGTGTCGTTTTCACGAATCGTCAGTGCTACTATGGGGTTGCCTAAGCGCAAGGAAATGTCGCAGCCTGAAGGCGAAGTGCTGGGAACCCAAGACCCAGAAGTCTATCGGACGCTGTCTGTTCCGTTTCCATCAACCAATCTGTCAGCAACACTTTCCTCGGCATATTTCAAGAACATCCACCCGCAATACCCATTTCTTCACAGGCCTACATTTGAAGCCTGGGAAGAGATCTGTGTCAGGGCGAACATAGCCGGTAGCCTCGACGATGTAGACGACCTGCCGTTGTTCTTTGTACTGATGGTGTATGCAATCGGGTCGTTAGCGCTGGGTCCCGCACATTGCGACTCCGCTGAAGCGTATTACTCTAGGGCGATGGATCACCAAGCTGCTATCCTTGACATGGATAGTCTTGAATCCATTCAAAGCATTCTTGCTTGCGCCGTGTATTCTACCAAATCGTCTGCAGGTGCTAGCCTTTGGAAAATATCTGGAATAGCGATTAGGCATTGCATCGAGCTCGGTTATCATCGTAGCGTCGCCAAATTCCGAAAACAGACGGATTCACTGACTGCTGAGATCTCGAGAAGATGTTTCTGGGTTGCGTACGATATTGACCGTGTGGCTGCAACGATCCTTGGTCGCCCCTTCGGAATCCCCGACGATGCTATAGATGCTGAGTTGCCTTGCGACCTTGAAGACGAATACATCACGAGAAATGGTTACACTAAACAACCCCGACTGGACTCATCTGAGCAACCAACGTACATGTCAGGGGCCATTCACGTGATCAAACTGCGGCAATTATGGTCCAAGTTCGCGGATTGTCTCTACCCAAATACCAGCAAACCGTTTTCATCGCTTTCAATGACCAGACAATCCTCGATTAGTCACCTCAGACAGGAGCTAGAAGAATGGCGTGTAGCAATACCTGACCATATAGACTATCTTGGGACTCAGCCTCTATCAGTCTTCGCTTCGAAGACATGGTTCCAATTAGCTTATGCTCATTCGATACTACTTCTGTATCGTCATCATATCACGAAACGACCGGGACCTGGTGAGGAGCAGAGTGTTGAAGTGGCTTTCGAACAATGCGCTCTTCGGGCTCGAGAGATTTGTTTGCTCTACAGGCGACTTTATCAATCCCCGACGATTCAATTTACATGGGGCTCTCTACATATCTTCTTCATGGCCGGGCTTACGTATCTGTATTGTTTATGGAGATGCAAAGTCGTCAGAGAGGCCGCCCGCCAACCCGACATTATCAATACCTGTATGGCCTGCAACGTCGTGTTGGTCATCATGGCGGAGCGTTGGCCACAGGCTACTACATATCGTGATACGTTTGAAACTCTCTCTCGAAAGACTATCAGCATGATATGTAACGGCTTTATGCAAGGATCTGCCGTCTCGCCTAATTCTCAAGAAGGATCTGTTCGTGGACCAACTGAAACAGATCAGTCTATGATAGGGCAGGATTGGTACGCGGACTCCAATTCTTTGCCCACATCCAATGAGCAAGAATGGTTTGTTCAAGAGCTCTTCCAGGACATGCGCAACTACCAACCACCAGACATCACCTATGACGATCTGGTAGACTTCACTACCTAGCGTATCAAGCAATTCCAGATTTTAGTGCTGGCATCATATATCATTGAGCTAGATTTGATTCCACCGGTGTGGTTACACCTTTTCAAACTTGGGTGAAGCAAGCATGCTCCGGCAATCTCAGGTCCAACTTGTATGCCTTCAAACTCGTTTCTTGTATCTCGGCACACCAGCTATCCGATTCGATGATTGATCGCTGCATAGCGCGCTCATATCGACCCTTTTATGGCCGTGGAAAGCAGGCTTTCGCATGGAATCGGTTTGAAGCCCCGAGGTTGGGATGAAATATGTCCGCTGCGGACAGGGGAAGGAGATTCTCATACGTGATCGGGACCGCCTCCAACAAGCCTAAACTGAAAAACTCCTTACGGGTGGCATCCTGTTCAAGCCCGTTGTAATCTCGTACCATCGTGCATTGGTACTGGTAATAGACGAGGTCTGCACGGCGGAGTTCGTCCCAGGTGTTAGGATACTGCTGAAAGGTTTTGGCGATGATACCGTCCTGTTGATTAGGCTCAGAGCACGATCTGTTGGTAGTTATTTCCATGGCTATAGTACACAACTTCTCGTACAGACGTCTGCCTGCTAGCGTTAGTACTACAGTTCGCTCTTCAAATTCACCAAAACGAGTTTCATACGAACTGCTTGCCAATCCACCTTGCAGCATCGGGAATTTGATCTGCTCTTCGAGAGCCAAAAAGCTCTTTTGGCGTAAGAGAATAGGGCAATGTCGCGGCGGTGGGCCCTTAATTCTCTCCTTGACAATCAGCCCTTCGCTCTTTATGTGTGCCTATACAATAACGATATCCAATGTCCGTGGGGTTAAATGGCCGATGTGTGCGCTTTGGAAGCAGGTGATGTCGGCTAATATTGGATGCTATCCTTCCAGATCTCGAAGACACTACTCGAAGCTGCCACTATTGGTTACCACCCAAGGGTTTTCATCGCCTCTTGGACGAAAACCTCGCCGTCTCTATACCCCAGCCGTCCCCCTTGTGCCTTGGCAATATCTAGTATCCTCAGCAAGGCGTTGCTGAAGATGTTTCGCTTGGCGAGAAGGTTCAACGCCACATTTTTTGCGTCGCCGCCTTGCGCAACTCGGGTCGGAGAAGGGTCATGAAAACTCTCAAGGGGTTACGATCCAGTGCTGTGGGTGTCCTCGGCCGAGGGCAGATTGCATGCATCGGTAAACCAGCTTGTGACAAGTCGTAGTAGTCAACTAGAAACATGAAGATGATCTCAAATATTCAACAAACCCATTAAGGTTCGTGGGAAGTTCCGAGTCGAATGGCGCCGTGTTGCTCTAGATCCAGTCGTTCTGAAGCAGCATCGTTGTTCTCCAGCGCGTTGATCCGAAACTTTGGTAACTGCGCGAGTGTTGCGTCGTTTAAAACCCGGACAATAGTCGTGAGATTACCGTACAAGGGGACCTCCTTCTTGTATAGGACAGAGATAGCCAGCGAGAATGTGGTTCGTCGCTCGTCAGCATCGATAAATTCCTTGTATTTTTCGAATGGTTTTAAGCATCAATTGAAGCTATAATAAGAAGGTTGATATTGTTTCGAGTCTCGTTACGGTCACTTCACGGGGTGCGCTCCACGCACGTGTACACAGAGGGTTTGACCTACCTTCTTCACTGGCGAGACGTGCACAACTGACTCAAGAAAGCGATGACATTCGGCTGACACCGAACTACCATTGGTCACAAAGCTCCTGTGCTTAGCAATGGCTCGGTCAGAGGCGTTGTTGGGCCGGATCCACAATACCCCACTTGATCTATCAAGAGACGTCGATACCCGCATAAGGGATTTCGGAGAAACCCGAAGCTTGTCGCACACATAATCGGCCAGACATGCCGCATTGTCTTTGACCGCAAAGGAACAGCAGACTTGGAAGGTCCCCAAATCTTAGCAATCTATCACCCCTCGTCGTCTTGCACTCGAACTAAATCATGCCTGCAATTGCTAATGGTTCAACATCAGAAATATCTCCCACGTCTAGTTGCGCAACTATGGTGAATGCTATTGAAACTGTCTTTGACGAAAAGTCACGGAGTCGATAGATTATTCCAAAGCCTGCAACCAGAGACGAAGAGCTACGATGGCAGTTGGGACAAATGGCAGCTGCATTTCGCATATTTGCCAAATTTGGATTCGCCGATGGCGGCAGTGGTCACATTAGTGTTCGAGGTACGGCATTCTTCCCTTTAGAGAGGGCTGTTACTAACTAAAACGTAGACCCTATGCGTCCAAATACGTTTTGGATCAATCCCTACGGCGTACATTTCGCGCTTCTGACCGTTTCAGACATGGTTCATGTGGACAAAGACGGACACCGTATAGGGGGTGCTGATAAACTCATCAACACTGCTGGGTTCATCATACACTCTGCGCTCCATCAAAGACGTCCCGATATTAACGCTGCATGTCACGTGCACTCGCCCTACGGCCGGGCTTGGTCCAACTTTGGCAAACCCATCGATATGTTGAACCAAGACAGTTGCATGTTCTATAACGACTTGGCAGTCTACGCGAACTTTGGTGGGGTAGTCTTTGCTAAAGAAGAAGGTGCGAAGCTTGCAGAAGCACTCGGACCACAAAAGAAAAACCTCATTCTTCAGAACCATGGGCTTCTTACTAGTGGTGGGACAGTAGCGGAGGCTGCAGCTTTCTTCATTGCGCTGGAAAGAGCATGTCAATGTCAGCTACTTACCGAGGCTGTGGTGACGCCTAGTGGGAGTCAACTGAAGAAGACCATCGTTAGTGACGAAGAAGCTGAATATACCAAAATGGGAACGGGAACTGCGGAAGTCATGTACATGCAGTTTGAACCGGAGTACCAGCTGATACTCAAGGAGACCAATGGAGAGTTTCTGTTGTAGTTGCGTAATTTGTCAATTGATGTTATCAAAGATCACATATCGTGGATTGACAATTTGTGTGATGATTTATTCAACGTAGAGATCAGGATAGTGAAACTTGTGAAAAGTCGGAGTATAGGACATCAGCATATCACACAGCTGTGATCTTGCTACATATGCATCGCATATGACTGCTCAACATAATTCAAGGTCTTACTACTATTAACACTGCTTTACCGCCAGCCATTCGGGGTCTCCCTCACCAAGCCGGAATAAAACCAATTTCCCATGGTATAAACGTCGTAGATCGGCAGCCCAGTTGTACGATGGATAGCCTCAGCATACGGCGGCATTTGTGTGCACTCTAGCACGATTGCCCCTATCACATTATGCTCCTGTTCTGCTGCTTCAATAAGCATTTCTGCCTGCTCGACCATTTCCCTTTCCATGGCTACTGCGTCGTATGTAGCACCATGTTGAATGACGTTGCGAAGATGTCCCTCCGCCGGCATTCCACGCATGACTATCCTCGAAGGATCGACACTCAAAGCTTGGAGATGTGCGAGACCGAGCCGCGCAGAATCGTATGTCAACACCCCGACTAGTGTAGTTATGGGAAGGAAGGCGAGGACGGTAGGAATCTGTAACAGAGCGCTTGTAGCAATCGGAATGGGCAGTTGTCTTGCAAGTCTTGGGCCGGTTGGTTTAGTGTTTTCAACAATTGCCTCCTCCCATCTTGCTTTGGAATACATACCGGTCCTGGGCTAAAGCGAGGAAGCCACAGCTAGTGATCAAGCCTATAGCACCTCGCTCAGCCAGACTCACACCGGCTTCCACAAAGCGTGCGAGTAATTCATCATCGTAGGGGCTCTTGGTCACTACCTGCGATTCCTGGGACCCTTGAACGAGTTCATGAATCAAAGGAAAGGACCAAGTACGAGGATTGTAGGGATCCCCAGGCGGACGGTGTATGTCCACCTCAATGGCGAGAAACCCCATGGGTGGGCGGTTTGCTTTATCTGACATCGGTAGGCTAATGTCGGAACAGATGCGAAAGAGAGAAGTTGAGCATTAGAGTTACCCCCATGATCGATACAGTGTGTAGGACTGTTTCACTTCGTGTATTCGGGCTTGACAGATTAGTTCATGGTCACTTCTTGCCGTTCGGAAGAATCCGAAAAGCGATCGTGGGGCTGATATGGCGATAAGCGGCTTATCGTGCCCCACACCGTTGCGCCTCGGAACAAGCCAGAAGAGATCCCGCCGAGAGACCCACTCTATCACTAGCGCTATCGTCAGTCGGGTCGTTGCACATAGTGACTGAATTCGGAATCCCTGCTACCTAGATATCATTCTTACTAGCATTTGGGAAGCTTTTAACGCTCTATCTCAGTATTCCTCCAGCTTCACAAAGGTCGCAATATCGTATACCAGCGCGTTCTCGATTCTGAAACGATATGGGCTCTTTATCTCCACGAAAACCGCATGTCGTATGCCTCGGTACGCCTCAATATATCGGGCAAGACTATCTAGCGCAATTCTCGAAGGATTATGAATTTCGAGTGCTGGAAGCGACCGACCGTACCCAAGCTGTTGCAAAACTACCTGAGCTCATCAGACGCAGTGGGCCTGTGAACGCGTTCATCATTCGCATGGGTACGCCGCCATACGAGCCTTTCGACTTTTTCGGTTCTCTCCTTCCTTCATGCAAAATCATCACATCGGCTTCCGCCGGATACAACGAATTCGACATCGACTGGATGAGCAAGAATGGCATCATCTTCTGCAATAGTGTAGATGCTGTGGCAGAAGCTACAGCTGATATGGCAATCTTCTTGATCCTTTCGACGCTGAGAAACACTTTGATAGCGGAGAAGAGCGTCAAGGCTGGTAGATGGCGAAGTGGGGCGGGACTTGTTCCCGCAATTGACCCTACGGGTTTGATTTTGGGTATCGTAGGCATGGGTTCTATTGGAAAGGTTAGTCTTGTTTCTTCTAAGCAAGACCACCATAGTCATTAATGCATGCATGAACAGTATCTCGCAAAAAAGGCCGCGGTTTTCAATATGCGCATCAGGTACTTTAACCGACATCGTCTTCCGGAAGAGGACGAGGCGCACTACAAGGCCACATATTGCCATTCACTCCACGAACTCCTGGCATCCTCGGATATCGTCTCCATAAACTGTCCGCTCAATGCAAACACAAAGAATCTTATCTCAACCCCAGAGTTTGCTACTATGAAGGACGGCGCTTTCCTCATCAATACTGCCAGAGGGGCTATTATTGATGAAGCAGCGCTCAAAGTAGCTCTTACATCCGGAAAGATTGCGCGGGCTGGACTGGACGTACTATGCAATGAACCTCATGTAGATCCATGGTTCTTCGAGCAAGAGAATGTGGTTTTACAGCCGCATCTAGGCGGACTGACAAACGTGGCATTCCACAGAGCGGAACGTGAGTGTTTTGAGAACGTCCGGTCTTTCTTTGAATCAGGTCATGCCAACTCGCCAGTCAATGCGCAATAGATAGGAATCTCCATGTACAAGTGTTAGCCACGGCAAAATGTATTCGACTCAGCATCCGAGAAGAAATCTTTCAGTTCTTTACATTTGCGATACTTCTCATTAGAAAACACCATTGCGTATGTGTGATATATATCGCGGAAAGCATCGGTGGCCAGTAGTGACTATTCGCTTCTGCATGATCGCCGCACTACGGGAACGTTGACTTGTCTTAGAAGAACAAAAATTCTATTTGTCTCATGCTTAACAATGAAAGACTACAAGTGTGAAATTTCAAGTGTTGAGAGCGGGGTGACAACTGAACTACGGAGAAAGCCTCGAGAAGGCCACTTCGCTGTACTTCTCACTCGTAGCCTTTCACAATCTCTGAGACCTAAACGCTGTATGAGAACAACTGTTCCTCGTGCAACATGATGTGCACCTACATCGGAGAGAGTCGAATGATTTGCATGTTTGATTGTAGACACAAGTCAGAGTAGTAGAGCTAAAAAGGGGACTTCTCATTTATTTAGCAGTAAATTTGCATTTTTGACATGAGAAGGTAAGTATTATCTGGCAGTAATGGAAACATGCCCAGGAGAACAGTTGTTCACTAGGCTTATCGTCAGGCTTCACCTACCTTGCTTTTCCTGTCGATTTCGACGTCTTCCACACTAACGGTCTCACCGTCAAGGCCGTCAATAACTCCAGTCATGTTCCGAGCCATCCTGGCTTTGCCATTCATCTGCCAGAACGGGCCTTCGAAGAGCGCATCGATATGCTCAAGACTGAGACCGGCAGTTTCAGGCACTGCCACAAAAACGTATATCAAAGAGAGAAAGCACCAGCCAGCGAAGAATAAGAAGGCTCCCCAATTATCCATACTGCTTAAGATACCGGGCGTGCCCTTATTGACACCGAAGTAGAAAAGCCAGTGGAAGCATTGAGTGAAAGCTGAACTGAAAGAGCGTATGTTGTTGGGCCAGAGCTCGGCGCTGAAGACATACGGCAGGACGAGGAGACCTGACTCAAGTTAGCTTTCTGTTCCTTGAAAAGCTCGAGAACCATACTTACCAACAGCGTATCCAAAGCCGTGGATATAAATCGCAGCAATTGCGCCTACGCTTGACCCGGGAGCAACGCTGCCAGCCTGCCTAAACTTCAAGAACACTCCAATGTAGATATCAGATACCATCTGAACAATGATACCCACGAATAACGACTTCCGTCTACCTAGTGCGTCGATAAAGAAGAAAGATGCCATCAGAGTGTAGAAGAACTTGGCCATAGAATACATGCCTGTCAAGAACATGTTTCTGTCTGTTGTTCCACCAGCACCAATCATGGTCAGAATGGGTACTAGATACGATGTGACGGAGTTAGCACCTGAAAGTTGAGCTAAGCCGTAGGATATGCAGGCTTGCGCGACGCGGCGAAGGTTGGCCTTGACAAAAAAGGTCTCCCTGAGCACGGCCATCAGATTCATGGGCCCACCGCCAAACCTTTGGCGCTCTCCTGTAGTCTGGGCTTTGATCTCATTGAACTCGCTTGCTACTCTTGGATGTTCGATCGGCAGGCCACGCAATGCGACAAGAGTGTCGATAGCTTCCTCTTCACGGCCAACAAGCATGAGCCAGCGAGGAGACTCATACATGTAGAAGAAGCTTAGCGTTATAACGACGGCTACGATTATACAAGGGACGAACCATACGATCTGATACTGGAGATGACTTGCTGCGACATGCAAGAAGCTCGCGTAGACGACGAAACAGCTGACAGTCAAACTGAGCAGCATAACCACACTAAACCAGGTGGCGAGAAGTCCGCGAATCTCGTAAGGTGCGATCTCGACGATAGACATTGGTCCTGTTGCCGTAAGCGGTCCAATGCCTAGACCAGAGATAAAGCGTGCGGTGTACAGCGCGCCAAGATGCCCATTGGAGAATGTCGCAATCAACTGTCCAATGATCCAAATACACATGTATAGCCGTAAGCTCCAAAGGCGACCGATTCTATCGTTTATGAAATAGGAGAGTCCCGCTCCGACACCAGCGGTCAGGTAAACGAATGAGATGAAGTTGGAGATCTCTGACGGATTGGCACCTGACCTGATACCAAAGGCGGTCTGAAATCCTGCTAGGGACGGAACGAGGGATGAAGAGCCTTGATCCCAAGCTGGAGACATATCAGCGTTTGCAGTATGTCGGATCAAAAGCTTACTTACTGATGGGGATACCGCTCATCGCGTATAGCGCTGCCGTTACCAATAAATTGCGATTGAATATGAGCTCTCGTGGAGCTGCCTTAATAGCACGGCCATACTTGGCTACAGTAGAATCATAGAAGATGCTCATTCTAGCGAATAATCGGGTCCGATGACTCCGATGAGACTTGGTGATGGTCCTGTAGTCCGATCATGCCTGCGCGGCGTCCAGAATTTAACTCATTGCTAGTCTAGAGCCTTATCGCTACTTGTGTGTGCATATCGATAGCATTTCACCAGGCAAGGCACTTGGCCACAGAAGATCTCGGGTATAGCGCACGGCTTGTCTCGGCCAAGCCAATGACCGTGCTCGGAAGAATCCGGACCCCACCTTTTCGCTCCCTTAGCAGTTCCTTCACGGTCCCCTTGCAATATCATCATTCCCAAACTTTTCAGCCGCCCTCGGATGTTTCCAGATCTTTGATATCGCTATCAGTCGTAGCTGCAAGGTTCATGGAACTGTAAACGTAAGTCAGCATGACATGAATCGCGTTGTTGACGCGTGTCTCTGAGACGCGCGCATCTGAAATAGGAAGGCGAAATTGCAATCCGTTCTGTCGTTTTCTTTCCTTTGCCTCAGACCTCAATTTCGACTTGCGCATCGCCTCTTTTGCGCCAACCTCACTTCACGATGGATTCCCTGTCCAAGGATTCACGCATCAACATCATTGGAGCAGGTCTGTTCGGTCTCTCCACAGCACTCCATCTCAAGTGTCGTGGGTACTCGAGTGTAAATGTCTTCGATAAGCAACCTTATGATTTGTCTCTATACTCATATCTCAATGGCGCTGATGCCGCGTCTGCTGACCTTAACAAAATCGTCCGCTCAGCATACGGAACGCAAGTGGAATATCAGGAACTCACCTTCGAAGCCATCGACGGGTGGAAGAAATGGAACGACGATCTTTCGAGTGGTGTTGATATTCCACCGGGGATGACCAAGCATGACAAGGTGTTTTACGCCTGTGGAAACCTAAGCATGACGGACAGCGACACCCTCCCACCATTCGAGTTGGCGACCATCGAGAGCATGGAGCAAAGTGGACGCCCAAATACGCAGCTCGTTACCAACAATCCTGATCACGTAAGGATAGCCGAAAGTAGAGGTCTTGGATTCGCTTTGGACCCGTTTCGATGTAGACAGAAAGGAAAGCACAACCTCGGAGTTCTCGACTCCACAGGGGGCATGGCGATGGCAGATAAGGCATGTCGGTTTGCGCTCCACAAAGCCAAAAGATCTGGCGCTCAGTTCATTCTTGATCCCAGCGCTGGAGGTTTCCTGTCGTTCATTACATCTTCGGACGGTGATGTGATTGGTATTGTGACGAAGGATGGCAAAAAGCACCCTGCAGATCTCACGATCATGGCCTGTGGAGGCTGGACGCCATCTCTCCTTCCTCAGCTCGATGGTCTGTGTGAGGCAACAGCCGGATCCGTGATTATGTACAAGATACCTCGCACATCGCCGTTGTGGGAGCGAACGTCACCTGAGAACTTCCCGACATGGCTCTGGAAGGTGCGAGATGGTGCGGAAGGGGGCCTCTACGGGTTTCCGAGGGATGATCAGGGGTACCTCAAGCTTGGATACCGAGGCACCAAATATACCAATCCACAAAGGCAGGCCGACGGGAAGGAAAGGAGTGTACCTGCTACACGATGGACAGAAGGTGCGCCTGTTACACAGATTCCAAGTCAGGCAATGAAGATCCTCAAGCGATTTACACATGACTACCTCCCCGAGCTTTGCGAGGATGGCATTGACATCGCCCTCACTCGCGTTTGCTGGTATACTGATACCTTTGATAACCACTTTCTCATCGACCACGTCCCTGGAAAGAACGGTCTGTTCGTAGCTACTGGGGGCAGCGGCCATGCATTCAAGTATCTCCCAAACATTGGAAAGTGGGTGGTTGATGTATTGGAAGGTGTTGGGTTAGATAGGCCGGCAATCAAGGCTTGGAGATGGAGAACCCTGGCTGATGAAAAGCCGGCCAATGTGCTGATGGAAGGTACGAAGAGTCCAAAGGCCATTCAAAATGTTAGCATGACAATTGATAGCGATTTGAGAACGCGGATGATCGCCAAACTGTAATGACACGGCCCAATTAAAACACATGAACGATCGTTCTCTCAAGGCTTCTTTATCTGATACTATGCTTCATTTAACACTTTGTCGATACCAGCTGGGCGCATCCTGGACTGCGGGCCGAAGAAAGAACTCAATTTTCGGGTTTCACTGTTCTGAAATTTCCTCATGCGAATTGCGTCAGCGATGAGGTTCAAGACTGCTAAATACGAAACCAGCATCGAAGGAGGTATTTCCTCAAAGCACTTCGACGCGAACCAGGGATTCAAGATACATTTGAAGTACTTCTCATTCATGATTGAGGTGGCAGGTCGACATTTTTCGTTCAAATTCTGAAGCCGTTGTCTTAGCATCGAAATGACACCACGCGCGACCAATCGCGATCGGTAACTTGCACGAGGAACGATGGACAGAGGTTTTTCGTGAGCGCAAGACTCCACGTCAAAGAGCCATGATTCGAGATGAACTGTGAGTAGGAGTTCGGATCAGAACAGCTATAACTAACCAGGCAGCGAACCTTACACCGCAGCGCTTGATCGGCGTCTCCGAGAACGCCGCCAGCCGCGCAAGCAGCCTCCAATACACTTCGCCAGGTACCTACACTGTAGATTGTACCACTTGCATTCGGCACCGGCCTTTGTACAGATCCGTGAAAGAACAGGAAGAGATCCGTTGTAGCTCGTACTCTTCGTCTGATCTTAAGTTTGCTTCTCCTTTTCCTGATCTATGTTCTTTAAGCAAATCATCCAGTCCAAATCAATCAGAGTCGTTGCATACAAAACAAATAGTATTTGACTCAAGAAAGGGTGCAAGCCTCCTCTCGCTACACTTCAGCCGCATAAGCACTACTGTAGTGCTAGGCTAAAGCCCTCATGCGTCTATCTCCAGCCTCGAGCTTCTGGGCCAACTCCCCAGCCACGCCATACCTCTGACTTGCCCGCATTGAACCCTCTCATCCCCCTTTCTAACTCGTCTCCCAGCCTAAAGCGGACTGCACATCGGGCGACTAGTGCTCAGGTGGATAGTGCCCTGTTTAGGTCGCTTGCAAAGGAAATGCGATGGCTTCGTTATATAACAGCTCTTCCACCACAGGCAGCCGAGAATTCGTCCACCTGCAACATGCCTTGTTCGGGCAATCCTGGACAGGGATGTGGTGGACCTGACAGGCTGTCAGTCTACTCCCGTCCTGGGCCTGCTGGTCCGCAGACGAATCCAGGTCCAGATGGATGGCGGTCGCTTGGATGTTTGAGCGACAGCGTGAGTGTTCGCAGTCTACCCAGGCTGGGCGCTGCTGGCGACCAAGTGACTGTGGCTGTGTGTGCGGCTGCTTGTGCTGGATCGAAGTACTTTGGAGTTGAATATGCTGGTAAGTTGTCGTGCCCGTTTACTGAAAGGTGCCTTTTGTTGACGTTTCATAGCCGAGTGCTTCTGTAGAGACGAGATTGACAACGTAGGCGCGAGCGTGGCAGACGAATGCTCTATGCCCTGCAAGGGAAACCGTGACGAGCTTCTCGGTGGCTCCAATCGTTTGAACCTTTACCAGGTGGTTGCATTAGCTACTAGTTCTTCGATTGCCCCCATGGTTTCATCGACGGTCCCTTCATCTCTAATGGTACCTTCGTCCACCATTGCTGCCACGGCGACATCTACATATATCGATGTCTTATCCTCGACGAGTGCCTCGGCGCCGTCAAGGTCTTCTTTGACGACCATTCCATCGCCGAAGCCCTCCTCATTTCCAGACGTAGCGCCGTCGTCCTCAGTAACACCTCTCTATTCTTCTTTGTCGGCAGTCACTTCCCCTTCTCCATTACCACAACCTGTATGTGCACCCACGATTTTGACAAGTGGTCAGATCAGCAATGGCGGTTTCGAACTCGGCTCCACATGGGCCGTCTCATCCTCCTCTAATGCAGTCTCGTCAGAAGTCTATGGCTTGGCGTATGAAGGTCGTTACCCAGAGCTTATCAGCCCAATCATCGCCCCCAATAACCTACGATTCGTTACGATAAAGTCCAACGCAAACATTACTCTTGGCTCGACCCACACTCTCTCATTTTACCTTGGCCGTCGCGTAGCTACTAGGTCGTCCGATGCGATTGTCAACATTCGAGTAAACGTGCCAGCAGGTGTATCTTGGTCGCAAACTTTCCAAGTGTGCTCTGGAGCTGCGTGTAATCTGCCGGGCTCGGGTGGGACTGTGTGGAAGAAACACCAGGCGAACGTCAACTTCCTTTCGGGACAGGAGTTGCCGCTACAAATCACGACGACTTGGTCTGGAGCTGTTCAGCTGGATGTCTCGAATGGGAGCGAAGTGGCAAGTATAAGAATACTACAGAATCTTTGCCTTACACAGAGAGCAGAAAAGAGCGCAGATAGATAACAGCAAAAACTCCATCTTTAGCCTTTGCCTCTTCTAATTAGAAATATTTGTCTAAATTGTAAACCGCGTTGCTTCCGCCTCCACATTGTCTAACCAGAACTATCAAGGCATTTTAGCGCATATTCTTAATCTGCGACCTTCACCGCATTGACGTTATAGTCTTTTCCACAATAACAATATTTAGTATCGATTCATATGAAGAGGTGGTCTTTTGCTACGCATTTCTCTGCGCATGTGTTGACCGTATATTTCTCGATTTTGGCATAATCTCAGAAGGACCCGCCGTTGTGGCAGCCGCGGTACGTAGCTTCAGTTCATTTTATTAAATTTATCCGTGACGTCTTACTCGTGCTTCAGATAATCTTGCTCGCGATCCAGAAGCTCTTGCTGATTCAACGCGATATCAGCAGTAAATTGCTGCTCGCATTCGAGCCACTGCTCTCTTTCGAGCAAGCATTCGTTCGTGCCGGTAGTAGAACCGTTGTAAGACGGTGAAGAAAGAGGTTGATTAAGGTTGATGCCATTTGTGCAGGAGCAGGAGCAGCTGTGTTTGTCAAGTGCGTAATCAGCGCAGGCAATTGCTACCGTTAGTGTCACGCCTATTTCCCCAAGTAGGTAAGCTCCTTCGGATTCGAATCACGGTAAGTAGTAATGTACCATTTTCGCACGCGTATGAGATGCCAGACAGGTCTAGAAATCTGCCGAGTACTTACTAAGTGTCTGTGCCCTAAACCCTTAGCACAGAGACCGGAAACCAAGAAGATCCAAGAGGGGCTCATGATGAGTTTGAGTAGATGGGTAGAGCTTGAGGGTCGGGTTTATGCTATGGTTGATACAAAATCAGCGAGGAAGTGACTCCTCTATATATTTAGTTCTCACCTTCTTCGACGCAGCCTCTTTCTAACAAATAATTCGCTGACCGGGATCTACGTGACGATATCTGCTTGCAGGCAATGTACCCGGGGTTCGCGCGGGGTGTTCCGGAGCTACCTTTTCCCGTTTGTCGTCAAATCCACTCTTAGAGAGTTCCTTTTCCGGTGTAAATTGCTTTTGTTTGTCGTCTGTTGGGCATTGCTCAACAAGGCTTCCGTGTGCAGTCCAGTGATGGACTCTGGAAGGCCAGGGCCTCAATTCGTGCATGCGTTCCCGGTGGATTCAAAAATGCTTTTCAGGATACGGACCGCGCCGTGAGAACAACTCATCGTGTATATATTCTCGACATGAAAAACGAAGGGACTGGGTCGGACAGAGGGGTTCCGACATACAAGGCTAGAGGCAGCCGCGATGGAAGCAATGTCGGATAAACAACTGCACAGTAAGTACATGCATACACCCATCTTAGGTATCAATCGATCCCTTGTCTGAGAAAGAAGAATTCAACGCCATGCAGACCACTCTACTCCTCACGTCGCTCCTCCTCATGCGCACCACCAACGCGCAAGCCCCATCGCACCTAGACGTAGACCCACGCCTAACATGCCAGACGGGTGAGCGACCCAAATCCTTAGCAAAGTGATGCTTATTGGCAGCAACTAATACGCATCTCCAGGTCAGGTTCCCTCCCTCGCGTGCACAGAGCCACTCCCCGTCGACGAGCAATGCACCTGCACCTGCGGCGACGGCGCGAAATTCAACCAAACGCGTCCCGACTTCACGGGCTCCATCCCCCTCCCCCCTGCCCTGGGAGACGGGGAGAAAATGGACCACAAACCGTGCACGAAAGAGATTATCCAGCCATGGATACAGATCTCGATGCCGCACAGAGTCGGCTCATTTGAGCCCAGCGAAGTTTCGTCGAATATCATTGACAACCCCATGGACAGCATCTTGTTGGTAGCAGATGCCAGACAGAGATGCCAGAACTTTGTTGTCTTCATCGACGACGTACGTGTGGGTGTCACGTCTGGAACAGGTCCGCTCGATGGCGCGTGGTGCGGTGATTATGGAGAAGAGTGTATTGAGCATCATGGTGGAAGTCATGCGTATTTCAAACTCCTGCAAGGTAAGAAATCCTTGATTGCGCAAATTGGAAAAAATTGTTCTGTTCTTGTTGCTAATCTTTACGGCTTTTTCTTCTTAGGACGACGCAAGATTGGCCTTCAGTGGGTCGATGTTCCTGAGGCATGCAAACATTATGATCAGGCAGTTGGATCTTTCCAGGTGTATAAGCCCTGTGACTCGACGATTTAAGGTCAAAAGCTGTGAGTGTTTCTGCTATTGTCAATGGCGGAAGGGAACGACTGTATGATATCGTAAATGGTAGGGCTAGGGGAGGGCGCGTCCATGTAACGTGACAAGACGCGATAACACAGAAAAGTAGAAGCGTTGCTCAAAAAATGTTTTCCATGAAAACGACCAAATGCTCATTTACTAAACACATGCCGCTTATTCAGGTTCTCCCCTGTCTAAGGGAACGCTGAATTGATCAGCAAACAAGATAGTAATGCCTTGCAGAAAGTAAGAAAGAAACAGAAGCTCTCCTTGGTATCGCAGGTCAAAACCTCCAATGCAATCGGGAAAAGAAAACTCCACCACGCCCACATCTCCCGCCCAGGTTGTATACCTCATGCTTTCATAACATCATACCCATGGCAGCACCTCTTCAAACAAGCAAGATATGCGCATCTACTGAGACGCACACTGCACGCGCTCAGCACCAGCATGCATCTCATCATCCTCATCTTCCATGCCACCCATTCCCCTAGCCCTCTGCCCCTCACCGGATGCATCAACATCCTCCAGCGTAAAGTCCTCCGTCATAGCATCCGCGGGCGGCATCGCCTCGGGAACCTTGCGCGGCGGCAACACGCTCTCCAACGCGCGGATCTGCTCCGGAGACATGGGCCCACCATCTTCACCGTTACCCAAACGCTCGGGGAACTTGACGTCGAACTGAATGTACAAGTTACCAAAGTCGTGGTGGCGGTAACTCGGCATACCCTGACCGCGAATCACTTTAACGTCGCCGGGGGAGATGCATTCACCGGGTATGATATCTACGGTGAGCCAGCGCTCGTCGAGGTGCTCGATGTGAATCTGACCGCCCGCCAGCGCAGTAAGCAGATCGATTTCAGCGTGGTAAAACAAATCGTCGTCTTTGCGCTGGAAACGCGCGTGCGGCTTCTGCTCGATTTCGAAAACAACGTCGCCTGGTTCTACGCCGGGGAGCTGGTCGCCCTCGCCACGGAACTCGATCTTGTGCCCGGATTTGACGCCGCGGTCGACGTGCACGTGGAGTACTTTGCGCTCGATGATGGTCTTCTTGCCGTTGCATTGCTTGCAGCGATCCTTGTCGCGGATGATTTCTCCTTCGCCCTGGCAGTCTGGGCACACGGTTTGGAAGCGTTGGATCATGGGGCCCATTTGGCGCATCATGTGTTTCATGCCGCGGCCGTCGCAGCCGGCGCACTTCTTGACAGCGCCATCTTTGCCGCCGACGCCGTTGCACTTGGGGCAGATGACGGATTTCTGGAGAGCGAGCTTGGATACCTTGCCGCGGTACACATCCTCGAGACTCACTTTGTGGACGTGGGAAATGGTACGCGCCTTCTTGGGCCCTTGTTCCCGGCCGCCGCCCATGCCGCCGCCGAACATGCCGCCAAAGGGGCCGCCGCCGCCGCCGAAGAACTGCGCGAATAGGTCCTCGGCTGCCATGCCGCCGCCACCCCCCATGCCGCCTTGCTCGAGGCCTTCCTCGCCATATTGGTCGTATATTTGGCGCTTCTGCGGGTCAAACAGGACTTCGTATGCGTGGGAGAGGTCTTTGAACTTGTCGGCTGCCTCGGGGTTGTGCGCGTTCTTGTCGGGATGCCACTTGAGGGCGCCCTTTTTGTATGCGGTTTTGAGTTGGGACTCGGAGCAGTCTGGTGCTACCTGTTGTTGTTAGACACACACGTTGTGGAGGAAGGTGTGGGAGGGACGAGGCTGGCTTACCCCCAGGGTGTCGTAGAACTTTGTGTCTTTGACCATTGTCGCGGCTGGTGAGTGTGCAGTCGTGGTGTAGACGAGGGGCTAGCGGGGTCGTAAAAGTCGAGTCGAGGGGCAATGGAGAAGGGTATCAGGTTGATCTGTGGAAAGCGCGGGTCGCGGTATTCGAGAGAATCTTTATGACAAGTCAGCGTCGAGCCTCGGGCTTAGTCGGTGGTGAAGTAGTCGCCCAGCTGCACGTCAGGCCTGCAGGTGAAAGAGGCGCGGGTAGCTCTTCGAACCGATGCGAACGGGAAGCCAGAAGGCGCTTACCAACAGGGTCGCCGCGGGAGTCAGCTAGCGGGACAAGAAGGTGAAGTCGGGACTGATTCACGACTCGAAAGCAGTAACGTGTGTATATTGATTGTCGAGTTGGAGGCGACGCTTGTGGACTTAAAAGTAGTAACCGGGATCGTTGCAAATGCGCCGTCCGCGCCGAGCGACAGAGAAGATTCCAAACAATTCCACGCCCTTCCACGGTCCCTCACCAGCCCAAGATTGCCTCGAAGCACTCGTCTGCCTGCCCAAACTACGCACTCGGCCCCACAAAACACCGTTCCATCGAAAAAATCCGCAATTTCCATCTCTGCACGCCGACATGTCAGTAAAACTGTCGTCGCCAGGTGTGCATCTCTTGGAAACCTTCGACAAACGTACGCCCGGACCGCTGTTGCGCGGGCCAATCATAGCGCGGGGCTATCAACAGGGCTCTTATCGCCGAAGATTGGCGAAGATCCGGTTGCCGAATGCGGACCCTGACTCGGCCTAGCCTGTTGCGCCATCGCGCAGCTTCGGCATCAGCCACACGTAACACTCGTTCGCTACTCGAGGCTTATAGAAGGCACGCAAGACACGACCGCACCCACGAATAGCCCAGGGTGAAGGATACGCAGCATGCATCAAAAGCTAGAAACATAATCAACGTCCAACTAGAAGCCGTCGCAAAGTCCCTTGCTAAATCACATCTCAGCCAATTCCCCCACCTGCTCTATCTGACACTCCTCCACGAGCTTGTACTCGTAGAAAGGGACCTGGAAAAAGCACTCGACAGCGTGCCGTTTGTCTCCGTCGAACACATTGGCAGCACCTCTCGATTCCACACCTAGCCGCGACACCCATGCTAGGCATTGACCTTGTCGCCACGCAGGAGGAATTGCATCCCGTTCCCCAAGCGCCGCAGCGGCAATCAGGCTTGTAGTAGAGGATGCCGGACTCCGTGCTAACGATTTCGACCCTGTCATCGCTAGCGGCCTTGTTTGGTCTCTTAAATGATGAGGAACTCCCTAACGCGGACCTTTTTTTTTTTCTTTCATAATGCTGACAAGCTACCTGGTGGATCTGTCTGCATTCTTACTCCAGTTGCAGCGTGAAAGAACTCGCAAGTCGCAGTTTTCTTCATTCATCGTCATCACCCTAATCATCTTTCAAGGGCTTGAGCTGCGGATCGTAGAAGGTTGTCTCTCACCCATCTCTATGTTATCAAATCTCAACAAGTCATCTACACGATGAACCCTTGGAACCCATGGATGGGAAAATCTTTCCCAAAATTATCCTCGGCTTCATTTAAGCCATGGACGAAAGCTGGTCCTGAGAGTTGAAAGGCTGCATCGCCTGCTGGCCGTAAAACAATACACATGGGAACCCCTAGAATCACAGCAATCACATCGCCTTGTCTAGGTTAGTCGAATGCATGCGCGACGGTAGGTGCCATGTAACCCAGTGTAATATTGCAGACGTGTCAACCTCAGCCTGACCCGTAGCGACCTTTTACGACATCTCTTGGAGAAGAAAAAAACGCCATTAATAGCTCGCATATGAGGTACCCCGAAGTTTCCAGGAGCGGCCGCATGTGAGATATTCAGGCTTACGAAAATTTACACGCCCAAATCGCTTACGGGGAAACACGGGTCAGTTCTGGAAAACTACAAATCAACCGTTGGTGTGTCAAGTGAGGGTATTCGTCTTACGCCTTCCATGTCCGGACTAGAGAGCGCCAGTGTCCATCATCGCTGTGTTGACCATCTCTTGCCAGATCATCGATAGCACTCTTTATTTCACTAGTAATGTGACCTTGCTTCCAACTTCTGACGTTGAACAAGCCACACTGGACAGGCCATATGCATCACACTGTTACTTTCTGCATTCGCTTACCAGCCACACTGTCTGATTCGTCATACGCTCTACTCATCCTCCATCCTACCCATCCCTCAGCTGCCGCCGCTACTACCCTCTGATTGGGTGCCACCCAACATCTTGCTCACCGGACATGGTATCAGTCAGCTCACAGCTTCGCTCACACTCTAGCGGCCTCTCCCCCCAAAGACCCCCCAACCCCCAATGACCTCCCTCTCACCCGCAAACAACCACTCCCCCTCCTGTCCCTCACCATACTTCCCCAACCCCTCTCTCCGCCCCCTCTCTCCCAACTCCCCCCACCTCATCAAAAGATTCCCATCCAACACGCCCCTCGCACCTGTCCCTGCATCCCAACCCCCCTCTGCCGTCGTTATCCCATTCGCCGTATCCGGTGTGCGAAACGCGCGGGGATTTAAGCTACACGGGGAATCGAGTGTGGAAGCGAGGAAGGAGGAGAGGTTAGAGAGACGGCGGTAGGAATCTTCTGTCAGAGGGGTGAGGAGAGCGAGAGTGCCAGATTGGGTTGTGAGGAGGATTTGGTGGAGGGGTTGGGTAGCGGGCTTGGTAGGTGGTGCAGGAGTGTTGTCGTTGTTGTCGGAGTCTGAGTCGTTTTGCGTAGGATCGGTTGTGAAGGCATCGGTTGTTGACGGGAGAGCGAGGTGAGATTGCATGAGGTGGAGTGATGTGGGGAAGTGGCCGGTGTGGAAGGTGCTCTTGTGCAATAATCTCGAGCCGGCTTCGGATTTGGGGTCTGTGGGATGTTAGTGATCTCATCTCTCATGGGGAGCGAAGCGAACGTACTATCAGGGTCAAACTGCAGCATCTGCAAGTTCATATCCGCATCCGCAACCACCAAATGCAACTGTTCCTCATGCGGGAGAAACTCCACCGCCATGGCCTCGAGATTGTGTTTGCTCCTCGCAAACAAGCTCATCTTGTATGGTTCTTCCTGTTTATATTGTTAGCAATCTTGCATCCACACACCCTCACAACCCCTTTCCTCATCTTCGTTGTTGTTGTTGTTGCTGCTGCCGTAGAGGAAGACAGGAAGAAAACTTACACTGTACCCCGTAAACCAAACCCCGCGCCACGCATCCGCCATAGCCAACATACCCGTGCCTGACAGATTCTTCAAATCCGTCACATAGCACTGCATATCCATGAACGCAACCGGCAACAACGTCCCATCCTCCTTCAAACCCCTAACCATACACTTCTGCCCCTGCGCCATGATCAAAAAGCCTTGTGTACCCAGTCCACTAACAGCAGACACAGCGCCTTTAACCTCGTCTTTGACGATCAACTTGAGGCGTTTATTGGTCTCAGGGCGATCGGGTTCCGGAACGACGGTAATGACTTCAAAGATGCGTATACATCCTTTCGTCGCCAGATCCTCGCCGTGCACGATCGAGGTACCAACGGCAACGAGGTCTTTGCGCTGGTGTGTCTGTTCGCTGACCTCCAGATTGATCGTCTGCAGTAATGGAAGTACTCGTCAGTCCATATCTTATACCACCTACGTCAATGGCAGAACTTACTTTGATGCACAGCACGACTTCCTGCGGATCAAGCACATGCGTGTCGATTATACTCCAACTCTTCTCATCAAGCAGTTTGATCACACCCCGCTCGACGCTAGGTTTGAAACTCATGTCCTCTTTCGGGAGGTCATAATGATACGTTTCACTGGGGTCCAACTGATATTCTTCGGCTTGCCCCGTACCCACAATGTACAGACCTGATGGGTGGTAGGCGAGCGCGTGGACGTCTGCATCCATGGGCATGCGGCGGGTCGCCCACCCCAGATGTCCGTAGTGTGTGTCAGACGGCAGTTGCGAGATGCGGAGGGTGTCTGTGGAGTCTAGATACGCAAATCCCCTCGCACACTTGTCCGTGTGGAAGCTTGTAAGGCTCTTGACTGGCTTCCCACTGAGGCCGAGAACCCTCGGTGCACTCGCCGCCTCTTTGAAAATGAAGGCGGGAGTTGTGCCGTGTTGGAAGACGGTGCTGTATCCGCTGATGTCGGTTATAGCCGATAGTGTGCTTTCGAAGCCTCTGTCTTCCTCCGAGGTCGAGTTGTCTTCGATATACCGTGGTACGTGTTGTTGGCTCTGCTTGACCCACTTCAAGTTTTGCGTCCACAGATCCGTCCCCGATCGCGGGGGGTAGTGGAAAGCTTTATAAATGACGAGATTATCGTTTGAGGTGCGGATGATCAGATGGGGAGATTTGCTAGTTGCATCGCCAATGTCCGCGGCTAGGATCTCGGTGATGGTTGCCTTGATTGCGCTACGCTTCGGTACGTAGTCCAATGTGAGCACCGGTGGGAGAAAACTCAGGGCTTCGGCTACGTAGCACGGTTTCGACATGTCTGACATGGCGAAAACGCGAAGGCCGCCCTCTGGCGTTAGTAGAAAGGCAAAGACTTCTGTGAAGCTACTCGATTTGAACAAACTGGCTGAGAGCCACGGGGTTCCTGACAGACCACTTGCTTCAACGTCTTCAAGTTCACCGTCGCCAGTTGCCTTGAAGATCTTGACACTGGAGTCTTCACGTAAGATGAGTAAGTAAGGGTCCGCGAAACTGGCGTTGATGACGTCGAGTTCGTTGCCGGTCTCTTCGTCTTCCATGGGGAGGATTTGATCCATGTTGAGCTCGGAGTCGTAGGTTCGGATTTCAGTCCTCATAACCTGAACAACCTTTGTCCCCTTAGCCAGCACCCCGACATGCATCGTACTCCCCTCCTCTCTTTCGAAATCCCCCTTGTCCGTTTCCTCAAGTTCATTCCCATGTACTTCATACACAACCGTGCTCTCACTGCCATTATCGCCCGTCTTGGACACAACAAGATACTGGTCGTAATCAACATCACTCGCCATATTCGCCTCCGTGTCTTCGCCAAACGCGGCCGTGACGTCACCGGGCGCTGCTTTGCACGCATGGACGGCCCAGACGCCATGAGCAGAGGGCAGGGATTTGGTGGCGACGCTGATGGGGTGGAGTTCGCGGTTTAGAGCGGTGATGGCGCCTGCGGCTCCGCGGCCTGTAGATAGCATGATTTCGCCCTTGTTTAAACTCTCGGTATCTTTGCCCGGATGCAAGACGGCAGCTTTGATGGGCGCGATGCTAGGTAACACGTCGTGGATCCGGAATGTATAACTGCCCGGCGCCGTGGGTTCGCTGACAGCGGCGGTGATCTTCTGGACGGCGGGCGCAGTATCATTGTAGAGGTCGTCTTCCATGTCGTCGTCTACATCTTCTTCGCCATCCATATCTTGGTCGGAGTCGGCATCAGAAGTCGTTTGCTTGCGGCGGGGATATGCAGAAGTGCCGGTGCCGATCCAACCTAGCATGACTGATTCCCCATCTTCGCTGCCGATGAAGAGGCGGCCGCGGCCTAGATTTGCTGTGCAGGACGAAGAAGTCTTGAGGATGTGGCCGCCGTGGTCTGAGGAGACTGTTTGCAGCGTCATGCCGGAGACGGTGCGACCGTCTAGCGTAAAGGTGAGGATGAGGATGCGGCCGTTGTTGAGGACAATCATCAGATCGCCCGTGTCTTGCGATAGCAGCTCGACCTGACATCCTTCCAGTCGCAGCGCTAGATCAGACTGGTCACTGAGCGGGAACAAAGTACACGCCTTGGCGAACTCGTTGACAGCCACGCCATTCGTCTTTCCTCCCTGGTCGACATGTATAATTTCGTTGCTTCCGACCAACAGCGCGCCTCCGATCGGAGACGGTAGTGGAACCACTTTTGTGATGTCGTAGGGCAGTCCGGAGACGGACAGCAGGGTCGTAGAAGCCTTTTGCTCGAGATCGAGGGTAAAGACGGAGTAGGTGAGGATGTCTTTTCGGTGTGCGAGTAGCGAGGGGGCGGCAGCGCGTGAAGCAGCGACGATGCCAAAAGTCGGCTCGCGGTACTCGTGCAGAAAGGCGAGGTGAACGGGGTGTGTGAGGGTCGGGTCGAGATTGGTGAGGGGGAGAACAAAAGAGGAGGAGTACGGAGTCTTGTGTTCCAACGCCTTGGTCTCTTTCGGACCCTCGGCGTCAGAGTCATAGTCATCCTCGACGAGATCACGCTGGCGGAAGGGCAAGATGGCGAGATTGTGGGTGCCGAACTTGAGCGCCGCGCACCGACTACTCGGATCAGCCGTCAGGAAATTGAACGTGTCTTTGAGATCAGCGGACCAAGGGGCAATGCCGGGCAAGTCTGGGTTCTCATAGTAGTGTATTGATATAGTATGGAGGTTGTGAGTCTCCGGGTCCCACTCGACCAAGCTGAGCTTGGCGTCCCGGAACGCTACCAGCAGCGCCTCGCCCTTGCTCTTTGTGCTCAGCGCCTTGACGCGTGCGAGCGATATGACGGTGCCGGACAGGGGGAATGCGGCCACCAGCACCAGTTTCGACGTCGACTCTGTGCGCTGAAAAGGCACGTCGGCGGCCTCTGTGTCGAGGTTCGCGGCTGCATTCTCCGACTCGTTTCCCCCGCCCGGCGTGACTTCGGTCGTGGTGGCCTTGAGTTCGAAGATGTGGAGGAGCGAGTTCTTTGCGACGACCAGGTTGTTTGACCGTGAGTGCAGGAAGGGCAGGTGAATCGCGTGGCTGACGGCCGTGGGCGGGGCGATTTCAGTGTAGCACTGCATGGTCCGAGGGGAAGCGATCCGCGATGCTTCTCATGGCAGACGCTTGCTGTGCGGGTCGTGGTTTCCGACTGCGAAAGGGTAATGTCGTGGTGTTCCAGATGTCACTCGATGTCGCGTCAACGGGCTCAGGCGCGATTCTGTCTAGCGCGCAGAGCTCCAGACAGCTACCGGGATGTGAGGACCGCTAACCGCTTCGAGGATGATCGACGTCTCACAACAGGGTTCTGGGCCGCTAGACGTCATGCCCAAACATGTCGGCATCTACCTCCGTCCCCTCTTCCCACCCTCCGCCCGCAAGCCAGCACTGCATCATCATGGCGCTGATACAGACGTCCCTCATCTGGGTCGCCTACGCCGTCGCCGTGGCAATCCTCTTCCTCATCGCATCCACCTTCGTCTATGTCTACCAGAAGCCGCGCGATCGCGCCGCTGCCGTCACCATTGTGTGCATCTTCACCACCCTCGCGCTTCTCGCAACAGTGCTGCTCATCCCCGTCGATGTCGCTCTCGTCTCATCTACCTCTCGATCCAGTCTAGGCCGCAAGAAGGACTGGGCGACGCCCGACAAGGTCGACAGCATCGTGTACACGCTGCGCATCGTCTACTACACGCTCTACTCGCTCGATGCCGTTCTCTGTCTCCTAGTCATTCCCTTCACCTACTTCTGGTACGAGGAGTACGACGAGGATGCCGCCGAGCATGGCGAGCAAACGGCCGGCCAGCGCATTGGAGGGGCTCTGAAGTGGACTCTCGGCTTCCTCGTCTTCGTTGTCGCCATCTTCCTCGTTGGCTTCTTCGTTCCTTTCGCAAAGCAAGCCAAGGATGACAAGCGCCTCGATCTCGACTACTTCAGGCACCTGCTGTCCGAGAACCGTAAGCCCCAACCTCCTTCGACTATTCATAATGTATACTAACCTATCTAGACGGCGAGCGCGCCCTCTCCTTCGGCCTCGGCTTCCTCATCACCGTCGGAACCGTCCTCTTCGTCCTCTACACCGGTGCGGGAATGGCTCTCCTCCCCGTCGCCATGATCAAATCCGCCCCTTCAGTCTCGGCCCCCACCCTCGCCGCCAACACGGCCAGCCAACTGGAATCCAACCGCGAGCGCCAGCGCCAACTCGAAGGCCGCAACGAAGGCAGCGAGAACGGGCTTGACAGCCGCGACCGCCGCGAACTCGAGGCCCTCGTCCGCGAAGAGCGCACGCTCATCCGACGGGAACGTCTCGCTGCCGAGTCGAGTGGAGAGGACAGGCACTGGATTGTTAAAGCGTGGATCAAGACCGAAGCCTTCTTCCGGCCCCTCAAGCTCATCGGCGGCCTCATCCTCATGGTCTTCGCCCTCGTCATCTTCGCCTCCATGCTCATCACCGGTATCGACAAGGCCAAGAACTCCATCTGCGGCGCCCACTGCGGTTACATCCTCGGCCACATCAACATCTTCCAGCCGCTCAACTACATTCTCGTCAAGTCTGCCAAGGTATTTCCCATCGACTACGTCCTGTTCCTCTTGCTCGTCCTCTTCTTCTTCTCCGCGAGCGTCGTCGGTATCGCCACTGCCGGAATCCGGTTTCTGTGGATTACCATCTTCAAGATTCGTAAGGGGCAGACGAGTCCGCAGGCGCTGCTCATGGCCACCGTCCTCCTTACGCTCATCACTCTCGCCATCAACTACAGCGTCGCCATGGTCGTAGCTCCCCAATACGCTACCTGGGGTCCGCAAACATACTGCGACATGAAAACCAACTCCCTCGACGAACAACCCGATTGCACCGAGCACAAAAACCTCATCAAAGCCTGCAGCGAACTCGCTACCAACCCATCCGCCCAGCAAGTCTGCACACCCAGTGTCCTCAGCACGTTCATCAACCGCGTCACCATCAACTTCCCTTTCTTTGGTGTCGTGCTGTTTTGGGCTCAATTCGCTTTCTTGGGTGTCTACCTAATTGTGTTTTTGACGACCTTGTTCAAGGCGCCGTCTCTTGATCAGGAGCAAATCGACCGCGATTTGGAGGAGGAGGAAGAGGAGGGTCTGCTTGCTAGCACTGGACGCAGGTTCGGTGCTGCTTGGTCCGATGTTACGGGCAGGGCGGCGAAGCCGGCGGGGTATGGGGCTACCGACAGGGATGGACGGAATTAGTAGGTGCATCATCTTGATACATTCCAAAAGTGGGTACAAATTGCTTTGTTGGTTGGAAGGAAGGTGGTGCTTTGGGTGGTGTTGTATATGTTTTTTCCAGCTTTTCTTGTTTTCGGTTTGGTCTGTATGTACATCAAGGTCTTTTCTTTGTTTGGTAGGCTCAATTCGTATGATACCTCGTGTTTTTCGTTGGGGTTTAGTAAGTTTGCGAATTATATGATTAAGCTCTGGTATTCTATACTTTGCAGTTGTTATGAGTGATGAGTATAACCCGTCGGCCCTTTGTAAATGATTCCTATCAGCAATTGAGTTCTTCATGTTCGCGATGCTTGTCATGAGAGAGCCTCTTGCGCGTACAAAGCATATAGATGGCTGAAGTTGTGAGTGTCTCATGGGTTCATGGGTCATTGCAATACCACAGTTGGGCTGGTCTTGATAATTGATGTAGAAGGAATCGTGAGTCATTGTTGCAAAGGTCTTTTTATAGCCAAAGTCAGCAGCCTGAAGCTCTTCCGGCTGAGCATGATAGCTTTAGTATCGCCTCTACGTTTTCGAGCAGAAGTAAGACTACACTTTACCGTCTCATATCAAGTCATGTAGTCTTATTACGGTGAGGGAGTGCTGATGCTAACGCAAGGCTACACAACGCGGTTGTGCAACTCACTGCCGTCTTGTCTTATCCCAAGCTATCAAGTACAGCTAGGTGTGGGGTCTACGAATACGCGGCAGTCAGAGATGGAAATCGAGATGACCGCGCCTTTTAGCATGACTGGCATGCGTTGAAAGTCGCAGTCCCCTCGAATCGCTGGCGACTGAGCGTCTTCTCTATAGACAAACATCCTTCAACTTCATGTTCTATTCATCATTCTCTCTTCTACGCCTGTACGCTTTCATGACCTCAACGCCTCAAGCAAGTCGACATGTCCAGATGCAAGCGCGCTGTTTCTCCCTCAGCCAGTGCCTCAATTGCGAAGAAGAAAATGAACAAGTTGACCAAGATTCCCACTAAAACGTTCACCACCAGTTCATCCACACGAAGACACGTAAGACACACATTACTAACTTAGTAAATCATCATCTAACAACGTCTCTACCAGCACCAACCGCAACGCAATAAACCCCCCATTCCTTTGACTGCCCTGCGAGGTCAGGAACATGATCTATGACTACGTGTTCCGTGCCAGAATCGTTCTTGTCAACGAGCGGTGGCGGTACAGATTGATACACGGAGACATGACTATGGAAGATTACAAGGCTTGCAAAGGCACCCCATGGGCCTCCTTGGCGTCTCTCGCATGCCCTACCATGAGACTGCACTCATTTCGTGTCAGCTAGTTACTTTTGATTTCCTCTTGTACACAGGACGCAATCACGATGCTATCACGACGTTCCTGAAGAGGAGAACAGAGTTACAGCTCAATGCGATTAGTAGGCTGCAAAGTACAATGATACAATACTTCTTTGAGGCAACAAGCGTACTTTTGAACTCACATTGACCTCCTCACCGGATAAGGAAGGCGCGTCTCGGCTGCCGTCGTCTTGGCGACCCTTCGACGTCTCCAACCTTCTTACACTCATCGTCACTGAAGCACTGCCCAGCCATGCGGCACTCTCTCTCAGAAGACTTCGCGCTGTTCAGTCTCGCCGCTTCTGTCTCAAATGAGGTCGTCACGTCTTAAAGTCGAGAACCCGACATGCAAGTTCAGCTTGCGTAATGCACTACACTAGGTGTAAAGACACTCAGCTTCCGGTTTTACTCCCGAATAAGTGACGGGGTCATAAGACCTCTAATGCCTAATACCGTCAACCTCGTCATATTTGCGAGGTAATATACAACACTTGGTCTGTAGAAGGTCGAAACAGCAATTTTCTCTTGATGGCTGAGGATTTCATAATGTGTGGATGATATGGGCTCGATATTGATACAAATAATGATTCTGCACAAGTAATGCGGAGAACTTGGTGGTTGTACACAACTTTCCTTCAATCCAGTTTTTTTTTTTTGGATCACTCGAACTCTTTACAACGACGCGTTTACAATTCTCATTAAGGCTTACTATGTGTTGCCGGCCAAGCGCTGTTGGGAATCTTGTTGCTAAGAACGCTGTGCGATGACCTTTTGTATAAGCTCAGCCAGGGTGCTACAAAGAATAGGTCATACATTACCTCTCAATTTCTACTTTAAATACCCGTACTCAACCCTATGATACGCTTTCTTTCGTAGTTGTATCAAGGGCACAGCGTTCATGCTACCTTAACCCAATCGCCGATCGCCACTCCCTTTTCCTTAGCTGCCTCCCTCCTCGACTTGGACACTGGATCCAAGTATGGTTTCTCTGCAACCGACATTGCTCGCACCCCCGCACGGTCTCCAATGCCACCAAAGTCGTACGTTGCGTTATGGTATGTGCATCGGTTGTCCCAGATAGCCATATCGTCAACATTGTTCCAGTGCCATCGCACCTGAAGATCATGGTTGTCCTTGAGAATTTTGTTTGCGTACGACAGAAGCATATCAGACTCTTCAGGCGTAACGTCATTGTAGTAACCAACTCCTGCACCGGCGGCATAAAAGCTCTTCCAGCCTGTTACTGGGTGGGTGCGTACTGCCGGATGGATAGCGCGAAGCTCTTCACCCACGTTTTCCGGATGCCCGCGTCGCTCAGTGTAGAAAACAGCGCCGTTTGCCTTGGCCGTTGCATTGTACTCTGCGCGGTGGAACGTAAAGTTTAGCGTTTCGAAAAACTTTTGAAGTGGTTCTGAGATTCGATCGTACATCTCGTAGCCAGATGCCCAACATGTATCTCCGCCCGTAGGTGGAAGCAAAGTCAGGCGTAAGGCAGTGTAATCCGATGGCACTTTTTCCCACGTGATATCCGAGTGCCATAAGTCAGATGACTGCTTCTTGTCGGATCGCGTAGTATCCGCATGTTTGTTCGTGTAAAGTTCCTTAAAGACATCGGAGTTGACTGACATAATTTCGTCGTCTTTTGAAATGCCAGGGACTTTGGATTTAGAGTTTAGGACCGGGTGGATATGCACGCCCGATTCGGTGGGTTTGCCTGAAAGCTCGCCTAGGCGTTGCACAAAGCGCTTTTGAAGTTCGGGAGTAAGGTTATTCTGCTTGCGCAAGAAGACAACACCACGCGCAGCGACTGTAGAGATGGGTGGTTAGTACTAGGTACATGTACGCCCAACAAAAGCCAGAACATACTGATATAGGCCAGTTCTCTTAAAAGCTCATTAGCATGAGGACTTTCCATTAAATCTACCACATTAAGTCCGGGATACTCGCGACCAATAACTGGAGTCAAATCAAAGTGCTCAAATTCATTAAGAGCACCAGATGGCGCTAATGGTTTCTTCATGAGAAGACTCTTAACTCCAGACGCTCCAGTGTTAGTGGAGTAATCAATTGGAATGGGCGCCATATTGTTAGGCTGATATTTGATAAGTCGGTTTCAACAATGAAGGTATAGGATAGAGAGTGATGATGGACAGTTGGGCTTGTATAGTCTGTGTGTCTTATAGATATCAGCCTCAGTCGTAGCGGTCAAACATTGGACGCTGTCACTAATCCGCTCTCGGCCCGAGCGTTAGCGTATCACACAACCTGGGCAAGACCACAGTTCTATACTACTATAGATGCGCTCTCGGTCCGAGCCTTAGCGGACTGCACTGCTTGGGCATAGTCGCAGCTCCACCTGGTAACACGTATTGTGTGCTACATGTCATTCGGTATTACCCTAGTGGAGCGAAAGCTTTTGGTAGAAAGCCCTCAGCAGAGCCTCCGGGGGCCCTGATGACAGGTCAATAGGTTATCAGGGCATCGTAGTTTTCGGTATAACGAAGACGATTCCACCCACAACCCGAGAGGGCCAAGATGCGTTTTGAAGAGTACCTCACGGTAATGGGTCACAGCAGACAAGGTCTGAGACTACTTTTTGTCTCACGTCGACTGCATTGCGAGACCGCGCTGTTACCATACCACATCGCCACATTCAAGTTTGGCTATGAAGACGAGTACTCTATCTCATACATACACGAGGTTTTGCGAAGCTTCTTGGTGTAGAGAACATGAACGTAAACGGAGGCACCTGGCAGAACAGAGTTCTCGACGTTATATGGGACAGATAGGTTTGCAGAGAGATTTGGAACAAGGACGGGAATCGGCGCGTAGTGTTTGTCGAAACTGGACAATAAATGGCCCTGAATTCCCAACACTATGCACGGAGTAGTCGTTTGAGCTCTTTGGTTTGGTAATCACGAGTTCATGCTTACCGGTCTCAATGAATGTATTCCGCAGGAGCGGTCGAAGGCGGAGGTAGAAGTAGCCATCTGCAAAGCAGTTTCCTCTGCGGTCAGTCTACGTTAGAGCTCGTAGTTTCCTCGATTACGTATCATTCGTAACGCTTCTGCATGATGACCTTCAGCTTGTGTGATCGATCATATCCTCTCCCTCTAATGTCCGGCACTCCTCTGAACCCACCATTCGAGCACTTCAGGCACAAGTCAATATGGCCACCCAAAAGCAGGCTACGCCGCTGATGACGAGCATATGCTCTGTGAAGAAGGCGAAGAAGGCGAAGAAGACTAGTCTGGTCGTGATACTGCGGTTTATCACTAGGAATGTGCTTCTATATGAACGTGCTCGCCTCGACAAGATGTAAGTCTCTTGAGTCGCAGACGCTGAATCTTTGACTAACAGCATCGTTCAGTACCGAGTTCAGCGCTATCGAGTTCCCATCACGAGGTCTTCCAGCTGAGATTAAAAAACATGTTTTATCAATACGTTTTCGGTAACCAATTCATCGGAATCGGCTTCTACTAGTTTCCCGTCAGCTGTACGCCGAAACTCATCTTCTACTGTACGCGCTCAAAACGTTCGTGTTCTCGCACGATAACCGAGAGGGCCACGAGGCAATTATCTTTCAGTTTCTTGGCAGGAGGTCACAGCAACAGGTTCAAGCTATTGGTAGACTGGAAGCAGAAGTGACTGGGAATGCTACCTATAGGACTCTCTGCAGATGTGGAACTGGATCAAACTGGGCGGCGAAACTGCTTAGTCTGAAGGAATAGCGGCATTTTCGATTGCAAGTTAAGTACTTAGTTGGCTGATTTGACCTTCTGACGATATTGACGTTGGTGAGAGCACTTTCCGATATGTCTAGGTAGTTTCCACTTTCATAAAAGTAACGGAGTACTTATCAAGACCGCTACGTAACCACATCTGCAACACAGGACTATCGAGAATCCTTGCTTTTAAAACATGCGTTTTGGAAGCGCGATCCATGGCGGATGTGTAAGTGGGTGTTGTCATGACGTGTTTCTCAACACATCACGCTAGCCTACTTTGGGCCTCGCACTCACTTGGATTACCTAATCATCAACCCGCGTCTCCATCTGTGTAGCTTTTGCGGATTCTTCGACCTCTCTTTCTAACGCGTCTTCTCTATCAACAGGCCTCTCGATGTTCTCAAAGTTCTAAACAGAGCTCAACATGACGTCTGGAAAGCGCGCAGTGCAGCCTCTTGATCCGCCGTCTGCGGAGGAGCGCGATGCAGAGACCCTGCACTGGGGTGAGGCTCCCGATCAAACTCTCGTACATTAACCCCATCTCAGTGACACGCTCGAAGATCAAGATTTGCGCTACAGGCTGTAAGGTACCTCGCACTGGTTACCAAGACTCATAGCTAATACATCAATCATTACAGCACCGAGCTCAACGCTATCAACTCTCCCCTCTCACGCCCTCAGACCGAGCTACGCAACAAGATCTACACCCATTTATTCGCGAATGTAGAGTACCTATCCCGTGATTGTCACTCCTGGGATAAGAAAGAGATGTGTTGCATGTCCTTATGCCAGGTGTGTAATCTGGGTCCACTCTCCGCGTCTCGCAAGCTTCACGCCGAGACTGCTCTACTTCCGTACAAGCAGAGCTTTTTCAGGTTTCAGTTTGATTGGAGTCACAAGATGGTGGCTAGATATGTGCAAAGTCTTCTAATAAGAAGGTCGGAAGAGCAGCTGGACGCCCTCGTTAGACTGATTCTTGTTGAACACGATGATAGAAATCAAGAATACAACACTTATCAAGCAACTGATTCAGGTTGGGCCACGGAACTTGGCGTTGAAAAGATCTAGTTCCTGGTCAAATCAGTGGTATTGTAATCAGCTGAGGTCTTCTTACTAAGGGGATAGTACGGTTGTGAGAACGTTCTCTTTGGTTGCTACCATCAGGGCAGTACATATGTCTGAGTGCTATCAAGACCTGAGCGTACTCTTCATTGCTACCACGATCAATTGAACGTTAGAATAATTCCCTTCTCTATCTGGTTGCATGCCAGGTATCCAGCAACTGAGACGAACAGGATGCCGATGGATGATTGAGTCTAGGAGAAGTGAAAGATATGGCCGGTGTTTGTTCCAGGTGCCCCTCCCACAAGCGCCTGGCAACGTAATTGCGTAAGCTTTTGCCAACGGCTAATCTAACTTTACGCTCACCCAATACATCGCGACGACACACATTCCAATCTGTCATCCGCGATCCGAAATGGCACCTCTCAAGCATACTGCACCACCATCTGCGAACGCACCAAGTGCCAAGAAGCTGCGCTAATCGGAAGCCAAAAAGCTTTCAATCACCTCGGAGCAGGCTCTTATAGAGAGCATGTAAGTTTCAAGCTACTGATGGTTGATCTATAGCTACCATGGCGTCGCAGCACCGAACTAAACTCTACTAATTCTTCCCTGCTCCGTCTTCCTGCAGGTCCTAGTAACTCTATCTTCGCATACGTCTCCGACGGCACCCAGCTCTACTTTTATTGTCCTACCTTGCAAACGGAGGAAGCTTACGGCGTTCTAATGCCCCGGCAGCATGGTTTTAGGCTCCTTCTTGCATCGCGTCAGCTATATGTCGAAACAGCCTGCCCTCGAATTTTGTGATAATTCTCCCTTACAAGGTTAGATCAACTACAACACTTGATAAGCAAGCCACGATGGCGGCCAAAAGGCGCGTAGTTACGCCCCTCGCTGACGGGATGTCTGTAAAAAGGTTGTGCGACGTTAGAGCTCTCTGGTGAGCTGCTTAACGAGATCCTGCTTAACTTGATCGAATGTGAGTACTACACTAAGAGCTATAGCTGATATGACTAATGCTTGCTACAGAATTGATATTAATGCTATTGAGTTACCTCTTATCCGCTTACTAATTGAATTGCAGAGCATGATCTACCTCTGCGTCTTCGAGAACGAACAGTGGCATCTTCACGACCGCAACGGTATCTCTGACCTCAGCCTCTTGAGCTCAAGATCTTCCTAAGAGAGTAATCTGGGACTACTGTCTACTTGTTGCCAAGGTCGTGCAGAAACTGATTCGTTTCCGTACGAGCTTGCCGCCTATAAAATTTCCTCCTATCAATTGGGTGAACAAGTGTGGTCGTGGCAAGTGATGTACTTCCTTGCAAGCAGGATGGGGAACTAGCCGGAAGCTATCACTACGTTTTTGGTCTTCTAGTTCGACTATGAGCTTTGCGAATATGATCCTAGCGTGTAGATGCGGTTTATCGGATCGAACGGCTAGACAGCGACGTAGAGGACTAGGTTATGTAGTCGCACGTTGCGTGTACATCCAAACGTTCCGGCGACTTGACATTCAGTGCGGCGATGAAAGCTATTCTTGCATTATCTTTTCCCTGTCACCATTAGCTAGATAGCAAGTAATGGTTGTTAATGGTAAAGAAAGTAGATGCTCAAAAATCCCTGGCTAAACATGGTGACTTAAACAACCTGTGTTGGAGCCTAGATCTAGCTATGTTACTAGCTCGCTCAGTGACGAAGATACCAACACCATCTATGTAGCTTACTATGAACTCTAACAACCTCTCTATCTTATCTTATCTTATCTGGATCCTTTAATAGAAATTTATCATGGCATCTCAAAAACGCACAGCGACGTCTCCTGTCAACGAGCCGTCGGCGAAGGAAAGACGCGAGAACAGGGCCCAGCGCAGAGCTGCAGCTCGTCACGCACAACACCTTCGCGAAAAAGCTCATCGCGATAAGATGTGAGTTTTCATATGCAATTCAGCAGCACCAATAGCTAACATCTATAGCACCAAGCTCAACCCAGTCAACTCGCCTCTTCTCGGCCTTCCATCTGAAATCAGGAATATGATCTTTGAACAAATCTTCTTCAACACCATCTCCGTTATCAATATGTAATCCAACCACTACTTCTACCCGGATCCAATGGTTCTCAATACCAGATTGGGTCTACTCCTGGTCTCCCACCAGCTACATGCAGAGACATCCATACTTCCTTACAAGCTGGGTTCACTCAAATTTCTTATGGTACTTACTGGAGAAGTACATGGGTCACGGTGTAGCTTTAAATAGTTCTTGGGAACGAAATGCGAGAAGCAGATCGAATCCATCAGCGATCTGGCAGTCCGGGTATGAGACCTGAGTCCTGCTAGGTTCAAATACGTTCACAGAACAGGATCGTAATGGGTTGTAATGTTGAACAACGAGGAAACATTAGACTGGTATTGCCTGTTGTGATTGATCGCGTGGTTTGACGTGTTTTCACTTGTTCTGATGGTGGACTCTACTGGTCTATGGAGGGTAGGCACGGAGGTAATGGAACCATCTCATGGACTCAGCAGTAGTGCAGTAGTGGGCATATCGAAGGGCTGTCCACTTTTTATTTCACCGGAAGCAAGCCTGAATACTGCGTCAGCTATATCATCCTAATTACTTGGCTCCGAACTTCTCTTACTTTCCTTTTCCTCCTGATGACCACCGCAATCACAGCTCCTCACGAGCAACCCAACACGACTTCACGAAATCACTCCACAATGCTTCATTCTGCTGACACTAAATCCGCGAGGTTGAAGCGCAACGACAGGGCTTCTCGGAGAGCTGCGGCTCGAGATTTTGGCCAAGAAGCTCGTGTCGCTAAGATTCGCGACAAGATGTACAGCTCCTTTGACTTTCTCGCAGAATCAGCAACTAACATATCATCGAAGTGCCAAGTCCAACACGCTCCAATCTACACTTCTCCAACTTCCAGCAGAGGTCCACGATATGATCTTTGGCTATGTCTTCAGCGGCAGGCATTATACTTTTGCGAACTACGATGCATATGTCATAGGCGTTGATATCCACTCGACCAGGTCCTTCGAGCACAACGACATGGGACTACTTTTAGTCTCGCGCCAGGTTCATCACGAAACTGCTCTGCTATCTTACAGCATGGCCAGTTTCGCCTTCACAGTGAACTATAGAACCTCAGGTGAATGGTGGCGGTATATAATAAGGTTTTTGGAGATGAGGTCTCAGGCGCAGCTCGCAGCAGTTGAAAGAATTGCCATCAGGGACTCCGAGAGCGGATATAAGGAGGGGAACGGAAGATACTGGTTCAAATATCTGAACTATAAAGTCTAATAGCTACTGGATCGGTTATTTTTCGTATATGCAGTCAAGTCATTTGACATTCGAACAACTTGAACGATGATAAAGTCATCTTTCGAGGTATCCTATGAGCCTTCACGTCGGTACGTCTGGCAGACTAGCCTTCAATCACACGCATATGTCACAAACCCTGTCTCTGAGTGACATGAGCATGCGCGCACATCGCGCACTCTGCAAACGCCCGATGGGCGGTGAGTTGAATGTCCCCCTTCACGGCACTGCGGTGACGCTCGTCATTGGCCAGCGCCGCGCTTTCCTCTTGCACTTATTCGCGGAATCAGGGTCTTCACCATGAACAATTTTGCACGCGATGAGGCGCGTGAACGACGCGCATCCACTAGCTTTGTTGTTGTTATCTTCTCGTTCGCGTTTCTCATTTCTCATTCCTCCTCACCATCAACACTGCGGTCATCTGCATCTGCACTACGGCCACCTCTTGTAATCTCGGCGGTTGTACGAGTGTACAAGTCTTCATAACATATTGTACCCCTTACACCACTTCCACTCGTTCGCAGGTACTGCAAACATGGCGCCGCCTATCGTCTCGTGGCTACAAAAGCGCAAGTCTTCGATCTCGAACACGTCGGCCTCAAACAAGCGCACGCGCTCCGTCTCAATCTCTGTCAAAGTCTCCCATGGAGCCATACCTGAAGGCCTACCTGACAGTCCAGAACTCCCTGTTGTGCCCAAAAACCCCCAAGCGTGTCTCGGTGGCATACCGGAAGAGCTTCTCCTACACATCATGGAACATGTGCACCCGAACCGCATTGTACTTGCGAAGCTGTGTCTGACAGATCGACGCTGCAAACGAGTCGCAGAAGAGGTACTCTACAGGAACATATGCAGTCGGTCGCTCAACTACAACAAAGCACGGTCGGTCGCTGGCAACCCTGTACTAGCCAGCCATCTTCGTCACTTCGATGCCGCGTTTGGTGAGACGATTGTATGGCCTACGATGTACAACGGAAGGAAGGCTGTCGACGCTGAGACCGCAAGGTCTGAATACAACAAGGTACTTGCGAATGCCCACAAGATCCAGACATTCGCGTTGGAAGAAAACCGGAGATATCGCTGGACTAATGAATCTGAAGAGCTTCCGCGTGACCTAGGTTGGCTGGAATTGTTCAACAATGCTGTCGCGCAGTCTGTCGACAGACATGCCAACCGATTCGCTCATCTCAAGAAGCTCACGATCATTACCAATCTTCTCTCGGTCGAGGACATCTCATGCGTGTTCCGTCTCCCGTCTCTCCATTCACTGTTTCTGCAGGATGTTCACCAGACCACACCTTTCAAGAATTGGTCCATCCCTACCTCGAGTAGCCCTATACAAGAGTTCGCTCTTAGAAATGCGATGATGGACATCTCCGCCGTCGTGCAGATGATCTCTTCGGTGAAGTCTCTCTGTAACTTCATGTACGATCACAGTAACAAAGCTTGGGAACCATTTGGTGGTGAGCACAGTCCGATGTCAATCTGGCCTGAACACTCTTGGATGCTATTAGGTGATGCGCTGAGGACACACCGTGATACCCTAGAAGAGCTGTATGCGTTCAACTATTCCGACAAGGCCCTCTTGGACGTTGTCTATCCCAACGGCCGAGATTTTGGCACTCTAGGCTCTTTCCAGGATTTCCCGAAGCTTCAGTTTTGTGGTATCCCAATAGAAGCTTTCCTCGACATTACGACTTGCGAGGAAGATCTCTCGGTGTATCTCCCTCCACACTTGAGGCGCTGGTACACCCACATTACACCAGGAACCCCAAAGCTCCTAGAGAGGTGCGTTCCGGCGTTGGCGTCGCTACGAGACGTTGTTTGTGAGGGTCAAGATAAAACTGTCCGCGTGGTCTTGTTAGATGGCCTGCCATTCCAGGCGCTCGAGCTTTCTCGTGCTTTCAAGGTATTGGAAAAGGCCGGCATCAATCTTGAGATCCGCTACGATTACGCTATGATCACGCTGGACGACTTGAAACAATTGGAGGCTCCTCTCGAGGTGGACGAGTCGGATGAAGAGTCAGACGGAGATCAGGAGGACGAGGCCGATGAGGCAGGAGGTGAGGACTTGTCGGACGCGATGGAAGAAGAGATTCTCGACATGCTGTACAGCAACAGCCTGGCCTCTTCTGCCGTGGAAGAATCGATGGCAGCCGACCAGCTCGAAGACGATATGGAGTTTGCCATTCCTGCAGCTTCACATCGTGTTGACCCTACGAGTTTTGCCTAGATCAGCATCGCCGAGTTGGATAAGTCGACGGTAATAGTGGAAATCACCAACAGCTTCGCAACGTCGTAGAGCGAGAAATCCACTTGTGTTTGTCTGATATGGTTGGGTAACGCTTTTGGTAATCTGATCTGCTTTTGAGAGCTAATGTGTGCGTGTACAAAGGCGAGTCATGACATGGATGAGATCCAGGTGTTTGTAGCTTTTAGCATGTTGCCAGAACCTTGTTGCTGGCTGGGCCTCGTAACGAGCTCAATCACTCGATCAATGATGGCGGTTTCTTCTACTTGCTTGGCTCGTGGGTGAAAATAACGTACCATAACTGTCCAATTGCTGAGTTTCGACTTCTCCTGTGCTGATCTCCGTTACGTGTCTCTGCCAGAATCTGACGACAGCAAGCCGCGCAGTTGCACGCGCCTCGGTGAACGCGTGCCCCCCCTCGTGTCAGGTGGATCGTTGATCGAGTTCGTGGTGATATTTTATCGACCGAAAGATTACAGGTGGTGTCGTCATAACTACGGTGGACTGGCAGAGGGTTCTATGTAATAATTAGTTTTCCTTAAAATAATAAAACTAGTTTTTACTATAACTTAGCTATTTTTAAAAAAAAAAAAGTTTAATAATTACCAACTTACTAAAAAGTACCTAGTAAGCTCTATAATCTAAGTTATTTAGAATATTACTTTTTCTATATAGTAATAGATATAAAGAGCTACTTTATAAGTAGTATAGTAAGTTAAAGCTAAATATAGTATTTCTATCTTAGTAGATAACACCCTTTTTTCTGCTACTACTGTATCTAAGATATTAATATTCTTAATAAGTTAAATAATAAAGCTTAATAAGTACTTTTCAACAACTTAAGGATTTTTAGAATCTAATTATAAGTTATAAAGATAACAATAGTAAAAGATAAAGAAATATATAAAATTAATACTTAAGTTAGTTATTACACAAAACCATCTACTAGTCTACCGTACACAGACACAGTAGTGTCGCATGAGCTGCACTTTCCCCCTTACTAACAACTCCAATGCCTATTATCAACACCGGCTATCACTCGACCATCGACATGATCTTGCATACGGCGTGATGCGAAAGTGACTTTTTCCACGACATAAAGTTGAGGCTACCTGCGAAAGGTACCAAGCCAAAGCTACATCAATCCTACCGTACCCAAAGCTCAAACCCAACGACCGCCGCCGAACAAACTAAGCCCTAGCAGCCTGTGGCGAAATTTCCATACTCGCGAGAGGCACCTGTCACACTGCGCGACTCATTCGCCGCTTGAGACCACAATCCTGTGATTATTACGTTTCGCTCGCTGCATCGAGAATAGGTTTTTGCTGCATATTCAGCAGCGCGTCCACAGCGCGTAATCATACCACGCAGGATTTTTTTCATTTTAATCGCGCTCGAGAGTGCTGAGACCTTCTGCTCATGAAGGACGCTCTCCGAGATTCGTACGCCGAGCGAGACATCCATGGACGACATGCGTAGACTAAGTTCGCACATTCCAATTCTGTAATCTCCTTCCTCTTATCTTTTTCCAGAGTCTGGCTGTAAACGGCTCTTTTCCAAGTACTGTATATTGGTATGCATGCCCAGCCGCTTAGGAGGTTCTTGGTCTTCGTTAGCGGGCCGTGGCAGTGATTTCCGCTCGCCATCCCGATCGCCGCTTCTTGACACCTCGGAAACCCCAAGCCGGCTATGTGTGGCGCACGACATGGAAAAAGAAATCGCTGCTTGGCGACGACAGTCCACTCAGAACCTGTATCTCTACCTGCCCGAATGGGTTAGGCAATTGGTAGTCGTGACCTTCCCCAAGAAGCATGGATGCCAAATGATGCCCAGAGTATACGAATGTACCAAGACGGTAACATAGTACTGAATGGTCGTGTGGCGACGCGATGACCGAGGGCGAAAGATTACAGAATGAGGGTAAACCACTCGTATATATATCCACGGAGCTACTATGCAAATATGCTCATTCCAGCTCAATACTTCTCCTAACTCGCCAAGATGAAGTTCTCATTCGCTGTGTTGGCACTCCCAGTTGCTGTCCAGGCTGCGCACTACTCCAAGTCCGAGTATGCCTCTGGCGCAATTCATCAGAAGTTGATGAAGTTGAAGGCTGTACGATTAATCCTCCTCTTCCGTCTACAAAGCCAGTACTAACGACGTCCAGGACCAATGGGAGCACGATGCAGCTGAAGGCAAGCAGGACTCTCGTCAATGGAAGTCTTGGAAGAGCTGGAAGAAGGGATCTTGGGGAGGTGACAAGGACAAGCGCATCAAGTGCAAGGATGGTCTCGCCATCGTCGAGCAAGGCAATGCAAACCAGACGTTCAGGTGTAACAACATGGATCTCTACGACTTCGTCAACCACGCCGACATGGGAGGTCCAGAAGGCCAGGGAAGCTCTTCCTGGGGCTGGACCGCTCGGAATGGCCGCGAATTTGGTATCGTAGGCCAGTTCTCCGGTGCCGCGTTCGTCGAGATCCTCAAGGATGGTCAAATCCAATACATGGGCCGTCTTCCCGCCCAAAGCGTGGGTTCGCGATGGCGCGAGATTCGCGTTTTGAACGACTACGTCATCATAGGCTCCGAGGCCGTCGGACACAACGTTCAAATCTTCGACATGAAGAAGCTCCTCGATGTGAGCCCCGATAGCCCGAAGGTATTCGATCCCAAGACCGATCTTGTTGGCTTGTGGGATCAGCTCCCCATTGGACGTACCCATAACGTCGTTGTCGACTGGGACAACGAGTACATCCTTGCTGTCGGTGCCCAGCCCCGAAACCAGACCTGCAAGGCTGGTCTCCAATACATTGATCTTGCCAACCCTAGCAAGCCCACCTCTCCTGGCTGCGCCAGCCAGGATGGATACGTACACGATGCTCAGTGCGTGACCTACAATGGCCCTGACCGAAAGTTCCGCGGCCGCAACATCTACATCGGCTACAACGAGGACACCCTGACCGTCTACGACTCTACCAAGAAGAATGGTAATCCTGCATCTGAGGTCATCTCAACTCTCTCTTACCCTGGCGCTACCTACTGCCATCAAGGATGGTGGACTGAGCGCAACTGGCACCAGTATGTTCTCCTGAACGACGAGCTTGATGAGCAAGAGGCCGTCGGTCCTGCTGCGTCCGGCCGCCCTGTCACCCACATCATCGACCTTACCGACCTCCGCAACCCCAAGGCTACTGGAACTTTCTACGCCACCGACAGCAAGGGTATCGACCACAACCTGTACATCGTCGATGGTCTCGCGTACCAGAGCAACTACGGTGCTGGTATCTGGGTACACGATGTCCGCAGCATCAGCAAGGACCCCACTGGAAAGGGCGTCAAGACTGAGGGCTTCTTTGACATTTATCCCGAGGATGACTCTGTTGGTGGTATTGTTCAGTTCGTTGGTACTTGGTCGCACTTCCTGTTTCCCTCCGGATACATCTTAGTCAACACCATTGAACGTGGTGCTTTCACTGTCAAGCTAGTGGTCGCGGAGCTAAGCGCGGTCCTGGCTTTGGCGGAAAGTCAAAGGGCAAGGGCAGGTAAAGGTTTCGCAAGTAGCATAGCTCAAAAGCTCGCAATTCTAATCGTACTTTGTTCAGTGATTGTCAAGCTCGATCATTCGTGTGTGAGATGTTGTATGTACCGAGCATATACTTCAATCCCTCTTACTTCAAGTATTCCTGTAGAACGACTTCTAGTATCAGCGAAAACTTCGCAACGCTTTTCGCATACATAAAAAAACTCGTCTCCTCGCCGCGAGTACCCTCTTGACATACACCCCAAGACCTTTGTCTTGCTCAATCAGCCTTGCCAAACGACAAAAGCTTTTGTCACGTCTTGTGCATTGCTAGAGGTGCACCTTTCAATGTGTTGAACTTGACCAGAGAAATTCAACGAATGATCCTCGATCATGTATGAGGCCCGCAGAAATGCGCCTCCGTTCAATGCGCATGTATTCGTGGGTGGTGAACATGCCGACGACGCAGACTCGTCGAGTCAAACCCAAGAAACGCCGCGATCACACCACCCCAACCCCCCGGGTTCGCCGCCTGCGTAGCCGTCATAGTGTCGTTACTTCCACCAATCGATATCATATTCTGCACGCCCTTTGTATTAACATTGAACAGCCTCACCGCACTTGCAGGCTTCAAATTTTCCAGATCAACGATATTGACCTGGCAGATGCCATCAGGACCTGAACAAGGCGCATATTGCGGCCCGTTGAAGAAGACCCAGAAACCCATGCCGTACAGCGCAAGGGCACGCGAGTCTGGGCCAAGGACGCGGACAGACCACGACATGTAGCACTGACTGATATTGCCTGAACAGCCCTCGAAGGTCGGATCGTGCCAGGTGGCATTGGGGGTCCAGGGATATGGCGCCTGAGGCAAAGGCTGCCAGTATGGTGTTTCGACTTGCATCAACGAGGTCATGACGTTCTGCGCGTTGTGTAGTGTGTAGCCGTATAGCGTGTGGTGCTCGCTGCCGGTGCCGATAAGCCAGGTAGCCGTCGTGGCTTCGACTAACATGCCTCTTCCTGTGCCGACGGATGTGGGGTTCGTGCCGTCGAGATCGTGGTCAGCGGTCCACAGCCAGCTGTTCTCAATGTAAGCCGAACTGGTCTCTCTCAGGTGCATGACTAGGAAAGCGGCTTTGCACGGCTCCGTGTAGGACCCGCACGCCGTTTCGGTGCGCGAATCGGCTGCTCCGCCAATGCGGTAATGCGTGTTGTGAAAGGACACGTCGCCTTGATTGCTGCCCTTCATGTTCACTTCGACAAGAATGGCGCCGGGTAAGATATCGGAAACTGTAAAAAGCATGTCGCTGAATTCAGCAAGCCCTACCTCGCCTGGCTTGCCAACCTGTATCATGGGCTGCGGATTGGCTTCGTCAATAAACCTGTTGCCCGCGGCGCTGATGACAGACCAGGCTTCACCGACAATTCGACTGCCGGGCGGGACGTAAATGGTATCTGTCACTGTGTAGACACTGTGTGGGAAGTAGGTAATCTTGCAGTTTGCGTTGTTCTTGAGTGCAGCGTTGATAGCGGCTGTGTCGTCTGTCTGCCCGTCACCTGTTTCTAGTTAGCACACTAATGACGAGCTATTGGAGTTAAGAAGAGTACCTTTAGCGCCAGCATCCTTTATAGAAGCAAAGGCGGACGCGGGGTACTGTGTGTACTGCGGCATTGGTTTCGTGAAGTATCGTCCCGAAGCATCAGCCAAACTACCACGATCAGGGTAGGCTTGCTTAGTGCCATTGGATACCATGACTTGCTCATTTCCGTCCTTGTACACGCTTCCGGAAATGTACGTTTGCCCAACGAGGCTGTCTTGAGCCGTCGTCGTGCCGTTGACCACTAATAGCGGGCCAGAACGCTTGACGTCAATGTTTTCCAGGACGAAGGAACTGGAGCCATTGACAACCACGCCACAAGTATCACACGAGCTGTCTATGAGGCTGAGCGACCCTGTTACTCCTTGAGCACCCATGTCGACGCAGATACCCACGTTGATGCAGTTGATCTGCTGCATTGTGATGACAAAACCGTGCGTAATCGCGATAGCTGTCGCGACGTTGGTGAACTTGAGATTCTTCAGGCTGTACTGTTGGTTGCTGAATCGCAGTCCGATGAGGCCGCCAGAGAACGTGAGATCCCCCATGAAGAGGCCCGATCCACCGCCACTAGTACCTCCGTCCATCTCGATACCGATATGACTGCTATTTCTGGGCATGTTGAAATTGACGTTGATCAAGTTGGTTGCTTGAGAGACTGCCCAGTTCAACGCATAGATTGTCTTGGCAGGATCCGCGGCGGTAGTATCGATATTGACATTGCGCAGACCAATGTAGAAGTTGTTTGTACTCTGAGTACCTCGATCGTAAGCATCAACCACAACAGTATTATTCAAAGCGCTTGGAGCAGCTTTTAGAGTCGGCACATGAACGGCGTCTCCGACGATTTGAGTGTTGATATAAAGCTGGATGCTGGAGTAAATGGCATATGTTCCCGGCGGAACATATATGAGGGCAGGTTTTCCAGTAGTCCCACCCAAACAATGACCTCCGCCACATCGACTACCATCTGGATACTATGAGCAATAAATATCAGCTGTGATCAGGGTACGCACAGTCAATTGCGGCGTTGAAGGCATCTGTGTCATCGTGGACACCATCTCCTACCGCGCCAAAATCCTTGACGTTGCGGTAGATGTAATAGTTAGGTGCGTTGAGCAAGAAAGGACTTGTCCCGTTGTGTGGCACATGCGGAAGCCAGAACTCTGACTGCGTACCTGGACTCGATATGCTACATTGTTGGTGAGGCGGATAGTGAGGAGGTTGGCTCGGTTCAGGTTGCCATGGGGCTACAGTATCGTTCTTGTCGCCAAATATACCATGCGCAGGATTGGCCGGTGTCCGTTTGAGGTATGCAAATGAATCCGGCTGGGTCGTATCCGGTGGTGCCGGTGTATTGTACGCAGTTGACAACTGATGGAGTGCCGACAGACATGCCAAAGTCTGTAGGGACTTCATCGTAGCGGCCCACACTTACTGGGTATCCGGGATCGAGTTGAGATTGTGAAGCCAAGAGCTACGTCCAGCACATGGAGCCGGAACTTGCGGACTTGTGCTCTTAGCGACACTCCGAATATTGCGCCGAAATGAGATGTTTCGGGAGACGAGAAATTGTGATCATTGACTGTTTACGACGCATACAATCAAGAGGTAGCAAAGTTCGCGTTATACACGCTAGGCCGCTTGCAAAAGCATACACGCTGGCAAGCAGCATTTAGGAGCTCGAGAGCCTCCCTGTATGAGGGGTGGTTGTTGTTAAAGTGTGGTATGTGCAAGATGGATGCAGCCTTGAGAAAGTGTAGATCGGATAGCATCTATTGTAAGGAGGCTCGTAAAATTCGGGCGTTGGAGGTTTACTGGATATAGTTTTCAGCATAACGCTAACGAAATAGGAGTTCTGGCGCACCCCGCATTTTGCACATCAGCGTGAAAGCCTTACAAACCTCAGACCGCCATGAGACCGCAGGGCGACATGACCACCCTCATCGAGCAAAATAACAAAAGAATTTGCGATAACGCTGCAGCCACAATTTGCTTATCCATACGTGCAATGTTGGCAAACGCTTGTTGCGGGCGAAATGAAGCGCACGGAGATATCCCCCTCAAATGAAAGCTTTCGAATGGGGATCTATGCGAGCGAGCCAAGAGCCTTACTGCCCAGGTGATCAGCATGCAGCACCGTACGCGTGTAGAAAAGAGACTGCCAAGCTGCTAACGACTTTTATGCAGCCTTGGGATATTCCGAAAAGAACGACTCCACGCAGCTGAGCAAGCGAGAATGGAGATCTCGCCTTTGGATCTGCTGGAGGTCTGAGGTTTGTAGAGCAACCGCTGTCGGTTTCAGCTAAGCAAGCGCCGTACAGCCTTCTTTGTCCAATACTTCTGCCTCTTGACTTCAAGTATCCACCAATCGACATCTTCTCCCCACCGCATGCAAAAGGCAGATATAGCAGCAAAAGCGAGGGCTGCGGCGGGTATGACTGGGGAATGAGACGGAGGGTGCCGATGGCGGATTTGGTGTTTGTTGCAAGACAGTTCATGATGGAGCCTGAGTGAATATGCGTGGCAGTTGGACGAAGATGTTGATGGTCGAGTTAATCTTTGATGCTTAGTTTTTTGTTGTAGAGCTAATCAGGGTGTTGGCATTCGCCGCGCCGTTCCAGTAAATTGTGCGCCTCTTCCGTTGTCGCATTTAAACCCACTGTACCGATCCACAACTTCTGTGTAGTAGGCGCGTATGCACCATGCAATGACGGTCTGATACCTACACTGTATATATGGAGCACCTGAGCGTTCCTGCCACTTCAGAAGCCTATTCGTTTGGACCATCCCTAAACAGGTAAGGCGCGTAAAACAAAGGTTCTTTCCAGATGTCCTCTTCACTTCTTAAACTCTCCGCATGCCATCCCTCTGCGCTTGCCTGACTGGCACACACAAAATTTTTGGATCACGATCTCTTTTAACATTTCCCGTTCTCCCTGTTCACTTGCGCCGGTCCTGGTATGCCTCACTTCTTGCGCCAATCACGGCAGATCCACCAATGGTTCAGGAAGACCAGTGGCTATACACGCTGAACAGCGTGGAATGTTACACAAGATACGTTTCCGTCTGGCGTCCGTGAGACGGAGAACGCCATGTTGCCTTACCATCAGGTCGGGACGCTAGGCCCTTGAGCGTGGGGTGAAGCTAGAGTAGCGGTGACTACGTATGACTGACGATGATTGCAGCTTGCTCACCGGACGAGATTATCAAACATGAAAGTTTCAGCAAAGTCTTAGCCCAGCCTCTTACTAACCGTCAGGTCATCAGTTGTTGTAGTAGCTGATCAATTAGGCATCAGCACCAGAGTGCTGTTATCGTTGAACAGTATTCACTACCTCTAGGCAAAAGTAACATGAACGCTACACAGATAGGGCAGCGGTCAAGGACCTCGATTGGCCTATGCAGCTTACTGCAGGTCCCCAATATCGTAACTGCGATGAGTGGCTGCGCCCTTGTCACCAGGTATCCTGTCGTTGATGTTGGCAAAGCCATGCTCAGGTGACAGCAAGCTGGCCTGGTCGACTGCTCATTCTGGATGCTTCCCTGCCACTCATCATTCATGCACCTCCCACTGTGCGAGGTACTAGCCGCTGTCGCTTCACGACCTTCAAGTTGGTAAGACCTCATTTGCCTACGGCAGTCGGCACTGAAGCTCTCTAACGAACACAGGCCTCGGGATACCCGGAACAGCAGGAAACAAGCTTTCTCGGCGGGAGAGCACATTCAATTGCAGCGATACGTCCCGGCTCCCCGGCTATGGCGGAGAGTACACGTACCGGAATGTTCGTGCGTAAATGTTTCGCATGGGGGGTACAGCACCACCGGCTGCACGTGCTACACCGGCTTGTGGCTGAAGTGACATCCGATCACAGCAGCCATCCAAGCCGCGTGAGCAGGACTGCCGACAGCACCACCATCCAATAAGCAAGGAGATTACCAATTTATTACGCAGACCAGAGGAGCGGTAGACAAGCATAACATCGTCACACAAGACGTAAGATAAGGCGTTCATCAAGTTTCGGAAACTGTCATTGATACGAAAACGACAAGGACTCGCAGGCTAGAGATGCAATGTATACCAGATAACCACCCGCCCATTGCTATGCGAAAACAAGCGTACGCTTACGTGGAACAAGGAAAATATCATCGCAAGTTTTGAAGACGTTGCACACGCGCGATCGGTAGTGACAACTGCTGGACTAAAGATACCAAGTTGCTTTTTCCAGGCTCGTGACCAGAGATAACGCTCACAACAAGAACTGTCAAGGAAGCGATGACCAAATCCGGAAAACATCATTGAGAACATGCGAAAGTGCGCTCAACGCCGAGAGCAATGCGAAACGATGGCCGATAAGGAAAGTATGCGCGCCACGAAGTCATAATTTCCAGGAATTTGTGTAACTCAAAGAGAGTTCTCGGTCTTCACAAGCTCGTCAAATGCATCTCGCCACTTGCGAAGTTCGTCCTTTCCAGGCCTGGGAAGAGGCTTGCGAGCATAGCCGCCGTATCCGAAATGGGCCATGAGTCCGGCCTTGGTGCCGATGATGCCACCTTGGATAGCTGCCCAGTCGCCTCGAGCAACAATTGCCTGCATCTTACGGGCTTCGACAAGCTTGCCAGCCTCGAACAGCTCTACGAGCTTTACGCATGTCTTGGGTGCGATATTGGCCATGCCGCCAATGATACCGGAGCCACCTCCGACCAAAGTTTGCAGTGTAAAATCAACAGATCCACCCATGCACATGAAGCCAGATCCGGGATCTGATACTGTGGCAGCGCGGGTTGCTGCTGCGATGCGGTTGAGCTTTCCTGTGTTTCCACAGGTCAACTTGCAGCCAACGATGTTGGGATGTTGAGCCAACTCAATGATAACGTCCGAGTTCAAGTCCATTCCGGAAACCGCACCAGGGTAATTGTAGATGAGAATTGGAATGGGCGAAGCAGTGGCTACGTCCTGAAAGAACTCTTTCACGGTTTCCTTCGAGAACAAGCCCTGGTAGTACGCTGGTGGAAGCACCAAAGCGTAGTCTCCACCAGCAGAGGCTGCCTCTTCGCAGAGTTCGACGGCTTCCCGGGTGGACTGAGCACCGCATCCGACGATTACAGGCATGTAACCGAACCCTGCATCATCGAGAGCCTTGCGCGTGGTGCGTGTGACAAGGTCGCGCTCTTTATGAGACAGATGCACAGCCTCGCCGTTGGACCCTTGAGTGGTGATGCCGGCAACGCCAGCTTTAGCTAGACGAACGGCGTGGCTGGCGGTAGTCTCAACATCGACATTATCTGATGATGGCTCAAAAAATGCCACGGTAGGTACGTAGATGCCAGGAACCAAGGATCGTCTAATGCCCATATCGGCGGATTCCATGGAGCTGGTGTCGAAGTTGTTATATTGGCTCATAGTGTAGACGGATTGGACAGGGTGGTGGAAGTCTGTGTCTTGACTGTAGCTGTTTGCAGGAGAAGGTGCGTCGTGGTGTGGTGACATGATGAAAGAGCTTTGAATGTGGAGGCCTAGTAGACTTTTATACTAACAAAAGCCTGCAGAGAGAAGCGATATCTTTGACAAAGAATAAGTGGAACGCAGTAATGACGAACGGAACGAATACGTCAATGGTTGATCGATGTTTGGTAACATTCCGAGGATAGTACAGGTACTTAAATATCTTCAAACGCCGGACACTTGACCTTGCAATGCGAAGTGTGGGGGTCCAGCTGACGGTGTCGTCAGGAGTACTAGTGATGGCAGGCGAAGCAAGGTGCCTGAAGTGCATCAGAGAGGGAGGGACAGGCATCTTGGGTGACGACCAAAGGGGCGGTGACTCCCGTAGCCTGCTCGAGGCGCTGCTCAGCACGTAGCCGATACTAGGCACAGCTGCTTGCGCTTAGCTGGGTGGCTTGCGTGGGACCAATAGAAGAGGCGATTAAAGCGGCGTTTGCTTTTTTGCTCACATTGCAGCAAGCGAGCAGGGGATGAGAGGCCGTGAACATCGGATCTTGGCCGGACGTGAAGCGCAAGGGGGGCACGCCTTGTGACGATCTTTTGGAATCATGGTTGGAAGCTGATAGGGTAATTATCGCCACAGCTGGCACCATGCGAAGGGAAGCCGGACTAAAAGAGCGTTGATGGGTACCGTTCGGGGATGTTAGTGTGGGGGTGGGGAATCGTGGCCGGTCTATTCGCATCATCTGATTCCGTTCAGCGACCCCGGCCACTGCGTCTTGCCCTTCCTGAGGTCGTGGTCCCATATGGTCCAGCCGTTAGAGCTCGGCGCCCACTCGCGACGTGCAGTAGAGCAATGCAAAGGGTAAGAGAAATGGAGCATTCCAGCGGTGATGCAAGACGTGGCAGACAGCAAGAAGTGGAAGCTCATCACAAGGCCATGCAATATCCAGACAGAGGCAGTCATCGTTATCCGACAGCTGCAGGATCACCAGAACGTACCAAAATAGCAAACTTATCAGGGGCATCTCATGTCTCATCTTTACAGAGCCTGACCAGGATGACGACGCCGATCGCTCGCGATATTTTCCCCCACGCCCATTACTCTTGGTGGCGGGGTCTGGCCATAGCTCAAACTTTGAGGCTCTTCAGTCTTCGCTCAACGTCGTTTCCGCAAGGGTGATTGCATACGAGTCGTGCTGTGGACACGACACAATCGTGTTCGTATATCCACCAATCCGCACTTGGAAGGTGTTTATACCGCTGCGGGTGCAATCCAGCGACGACTTCCACGCGAAAAGCATCAAGCCAACGAAACCTCGAACGAAAGCCACGTAACAATGTGTCGAGCGCCGTTCCGGCAATTGCGATACGTACGAAAGCCATCAGCAGGTTCCCCCGTTGCTTGTGTTTCCACGACTTAGGTTCAAACGCGAGGAGGGGAATGCTTGGTGCGCCTGGTTCGTCGTACCTGATCCTCGGTGGATCTTTGCCTGGCGCCCCCACGCGATGCCGTGGCAGCTCGGTTCGGCATTCAGAACACCGCAGAATTTCGCATCAAATACTTGAACAAATCTCCTTCGTTCGGCACACCTTCAACGCGTCGTCACATCCAATCATGTCTAGTTTCATTACCCGCAGAGGAATTCTCCTTTTTTTTAACCTTTGCGCAATCCATAGTCTAACTGCACGGGGACGAAGAGTTTTACTGGCGTTGCCGTAAGCTGTATGCAGTCACGACGTGGCGGCATGCACATATGGATTTCCCGACGGCATTGTCTATCTCAAAACGGGTTTAATATTTGGCGAGGACGCACACAGCCTCGTTGCAAAGCAGAGAAGCGACCATGCAGCCATCAACGGCGACGCTATTACCCCACAAATTGACGATCTTGGAGACGTGTTTCCCCGCCTTCTTACCACGTTGGACCACCAGGCCACACACTTTCGACCTTCCGCTGCACTAGGCCTCTGCCTTGCATGACGCCCAGTGGAGCCCGCGATAGTCTTGTGTTTCGTTTATTGTCTCTTCCTGCACTGAGGCCCTGAAAGCATGCACGTAATACTGGGTACTGCCGTCTTGGATGATGCCCAAGGACTCCGAAAGCTCAAGCCATCCGCTCATCTTGCAGAGCATACGTCAGTTACGCCCAGTTCTGTCAGACTCCGCGGTCTGGTGATAAAGACCTTTGAGGTACCTCGTACTGAGCAGGGTAACGCTGCAGTCGTAGGCATCAAGGGGCAGCTCCCATCGGCAGTCCCTTGGCTATGGTTACTTTTCATCTCCACATGTGGATCTTAGTCGCACCCACAAAGATAGCAAAATAGCAAGGAAAATCTGAAATATCCACTCCAACATTCGAAGAGTCCACCTCAAGCAGCTTCGTTCGACAACTTGGCAACAACGCCGTACTGGACTTAGTGCTGATGAGGGGTGAGGGGTCAGCCCACATATGCGCGTCATATGGGATTCATTGGGACCAGGATCTCGCCCCTTCCGACAGCGATGCAGCGAGCAAAGCAGTTTGTGGTCTGATCGAGGGCCAGCTTCATCAGCAGATGATGCCCACGGATGTTTGATGAACGTCACTTTGGCACGATCGAGTTCAGGTATCTGTCCACGACCACGATTACACATTGAAGCAGCAGAAGTAAATCTTAGTTCACCAGAGTCTTGCACACCACACAAAAGACGTGTGTGGTAGTGGGCATCTCCGAAGCATCAACACATGCGTCGTTGAATTTCGCTCTAGCCTCGGTACGTTACAACGACCCAAAAACAATGGGTACAGGGTACGCTTACTGCACAGCCTACTTTGGCTGCAGTTCGTCGATCTCTGGTCGACCGTGGGGGTCAGCTGCTCTTCACAGCTCACAGCAGGAGCTCACCGCATAGCGGCAGTTGCAAGCAGAGTGTCTTTGCCACACCGTGCTGTGCGATCCTGACTCGGTCTCAAGAGCCTCAACCGATCGCACCGAGTCGATCGTGTGGGATGTTTGGGCTGATCTCACGCACGCCTACCTGATGGAGCCATTGACGTGGGATGCCAAGTATATCCAGATGCTTCCAACTCAACCTCAGTCCCGTATTTGCTATCCTCTTAAACACTTTTGCCTCCTCAACGGTCTATCGCGGAAATGGATCGGAGTGCCTGAACGGTGAAGACGGTAAATGATCTTTTCACTATCCCACGCTCAATCGTATTCGAGGTTACACGGATTGCGCAAGTCGATCTTACCCGCCTAATCAAATACCGATACAGGTTGAGTGCCATGGCGAAAGAGCTGGCGTTGTCTTACCCTCACGAACGTCTCGGTTTTCAGCTCCGAGGCACGGCAACCCACGTTGTATGCGCGATTTGCGAAAGCCGCCCAGAGTCGCGTGCAGTGTAGACGAGCTGTCACAATACCCTTCGCCGAGATTTGCGATAGCAAGAATGACATGAGCCGCACATTCTACGGTCGTGATAGGAGAACCTGAACGTGCTGATTCACCATGCCCAGATGAGGCTTGAAGGCTTTCGATGACTTGCATACAAGCAAAGAGGCAGTGCTCGTTAAGCATAGGGATCACGACGCTCGTTCATGGCACGGATCAGGATCACGCTTCAAGCGAAAAAGGGCTTTCACGCCTGGCCAGGAGCTTGTTAAGGTATGTCAATACGTAAGTCATTAGTTGCATCGCGTGTGTAGTGTGCTTGCGCATAGAGTGCTAAGGTCTGACGTTCGCGATGCGTCTCCCAACAATTTGCGCGTCCTTACTTAATCGCGAGGCTGCTTGGCTAACTCCGCGGCCACGGAGACATGCTTTTGCTCACAGCGAGGTTTTCATTGCCATTGAAGATAAACTTCAAGGACTAGATACCCTCCACCAATATGGCTGTAAATAACGAGTAGCAGATGTTCCGGCAATAAGGAAACGGTCTCATTGCGATGAAATGAGCCCACACTCCGCTTCTAGAGCCAATCCGCTCGCAACTGCTTCGCACCTTATTCTAAAGCCCATCCTGTATTTTTCCAACTATCCACGCCCCTCGATCCGCGTCTAGCAGTTCGTTACGATACCCTACCTGACCAAGAAATCCTACACGAAATCCCCGCACCCAGGCTCCATCAACAAGCGAGTTCTCCCGACCATTCCGCTTAACCAAGACTTCTATAGCCAAGGTTCGCATTCCGCGATTGCCATGCCGCTTTTCTCAACATCCCTTCCTGCTCCCATACTATGACATAATCGCCCTAATCGGTCCGAAACCTCTAGATGTTCCACCAATCTTCAATAAGCCACCAACGCGCGTGCATCGGAACTTTAACCGAAGCGCATAGTTCCGCAATTCGCTCGCTTGTCCATGTTGAATCCTTTAGGCCAACAACCCCGGTTCTCCTTACGCAAATCGTGGGGTAGCCACACCATCGTGTCGCATGTTTGTTGGGATGCGAACTGCGAGTTGAATCTTGACGTACTGACTCTGCGGGTGGGTGTCCGTATTGCTGCGGCGCTTGAGGCAGCTGCGTAGGGTGTACTCTATCGAGATCTAGAATACGGGGAATGGTGAGGCTGTTACTCCGATATTCTCCGGCTGTGAGGGGTGTGGTTGAGGACATGGTATTGTGATGTTGCTGAGGTGAACATGCTCTATGAAGAGTTTCACGTATCTTTGGAACAACGTCTCAGACCTCTTGAAAACATCCTACCGTTGCACACCAAAGACACGAAGTTCACTATATGTTTTATGCTATGCGGCTTTATTTACCGTGAGAAACTGGGCTCGCTGATCGTGGCTACTCAAGAGCACGTGCAAACATCAAATTCATCCACATGAAAGTCAGCAGTCGCGTACAAATCTAGGTTTGACTAGAACGTCCGAGTACAATCATCGTAATTCTGCTACGAACGAGTATCCGTCAGTCTCAGATCTTGCAAATGTTCTGGCTCGACTCGCCACGACCACAAAGCTCGATAAGAGTGATCGCAGCCCAGCATCAAGTGAGATGGCAGCGACCAACAGAAGGAAGAGCTATTCTCGGTGGTTTCGTTGCTAGACTGGTACCAGATAAGAAAAGCTATCACAACGTCAGAAGCAACGATCTATGATGCTACGGTGTTGATGAGCTCAAGAAGTCATCCGCTCGTTCTCCAATGTGGTTTTTCCTCTCTTGAGAAGAGCAACCTAAAATTATCGCTGGGAACAAATTACGCGTCACCCGAAGCGAGCCGCAACGTGTTCAAACACACTATAGCAATCGCGACAGAAGGTGAGCGTAAGACCGCAATGAGTCACATCTACATCACTCACATCCCAAGGGTGATCCCACTCTCATCCTTATCATTAAAGCATAACCTTCCGCATGCCATCGCAAACATAATCTCGCCCCCACTGACATCGTCATCCACGCAGGTACAAGGGGAGGAGAGAAAGGAACACGGGTACCATGCCCGGGGAAGCGGCCCATCCTAGTCCCTCAAGAAGAAACTTAGCGCCGCGTAAATTTCTCTCAATTCCTACACTGTTGTGGAAAGTTGCGCGAACATCTTCCCAATACATCCGGATACCTGATCCTAGATTGCTGATCACATTAGATCCGCAGCCAGTTTGCCAAATGTGCATAGCTTGACGACACGCTGATACCGTCGACCGGAACGTGCGGTTTCAAAACAACACGTTAACGTGTTATTGATAGCATGAATGACGACACGCCGTGTTAGAAAGTTGCGGATGCGTAGTCGTCATGTAGTGATGCAATACGTGGGCGATGCCGAGATGAGACCGCAAGATGTGCGGATCGTGGTCTGTATGGAAATTTGATATGGGACAGGGGGTGAGGAGATTTTCTTGTGTTGTAGGGCGAGACATGTGATTACGGTTGGTAATGTCTGATTTTCACAAGCATGATGTAAGGGTGTTGTGGGAATATGATGCCGAAGTCATACCGTTCAATGGTACTGTGATAAGGCATCACGACCTGCCAGCTTTTCCGCGATCTACATCATATTGCTACAAAGTCGCCTTTAGATGCGAGATATCGCAACCGATCAGACTGCAATGACATGAGGGGTGCGGGGAAATGGCACGGTTGAAATTACTTTAATTCGGAAAGATATGTTCGTATTGTGCGGGTCTTGAGCGTCAGACAGGATGTCTAGATATGTTCTCGAATCTATATGCACCAACTCACGAGCGAATATTCCATCATTTCCGCCCTCTCATGCATCACTCCTAGCACGTCGCGTTCCCCGTTTGCGTCACCAACCCCAAATGCCACGGCAACGCATTATAACTCGCACTCGCACCAGGGTCAATTCCCTGATACAAGAACCTCATCCCGCACGGCTTAATTGTCAACCTCTGATCAACCATATCCCTAACAATCTCGCCATGACTGATACTATCACTCCACCGGCCGTCTGGAAACTCCACATTCGCCTCGCCCATGAATGGATTCTGCTGCGTAGCGGCAAGTGGCGTCCAGGTACCACTTAGCGAACTCGACGTCCAGGAGCGGAAGTATCGCATACCACCTGGAGAATCGCCCGCGCCGATGCATTCTACGAGTAGGAGGTAGGTGTTGTTGTCTACGCGGTATACGTTCGATGCTTCGAAGAGGTCGTTCTTGTTGGGTTCGGAGAGGGCGATGACGGGCTCACTCATGCCGATGGGGAATTGCGAGAGCGGTGTTTGGCTGCGGTAGAGACGGCCGTTATCATCGTGGGAGAAAAGATGGCAGTTAGTGTCGTCGCATACGACCCACATGTCGACCCAGTAGCCTTGTTGTGGGTTCAAGAGACCTTCTGCGATGAGTGCAGGGGTGCCGTTGGGGTAGAAGACTTTAGAGGCGGTCCAGCCTGCGGGGTTGGAGATGTCGGGGTTGGTGCTGTATGCTGCGTTGCCGTTCTGGTAGATGAGGTACCAGAGTTTCTGGGGAGCGAAGTAGACTGGGTAGTTGTTAATAGAGTACTCTTCATCTTCTCGTCCTGCGATGTTGGAAAGACGAAGAGAAGGCTCTACTTACAAACTTCTGGTGCAGCCCTGTAACCTGTACCAATAGCGCTCTGGTCGAGATAAAAGAAGGGCGCTTCTTGAGCCTTGCCAAAGTCGGTGAAGTTGAAATATACCATGTTGTAGCCTTCTTCTTTTGCTGTGCTGGCGAATACGTGGTATACGCCCTTATACTCGACAATAGAAGGGTCTTTGATCCCAGCGATATTTCGACCATCGTTCTTGGGCGAGACTAGGATGTCGCTCGACGTCCAGCTGAAAGAGCTAGGAAGATCACCATTCTGCCTTGAAGCCAGGGATGAGGAAGAACGGTGGGGGAGGTTGCGAGCCAATGCTGTGGCCATGAGAACCGCGCTGGCAAGTAGGAACGAACGCATTGCGATAGTAGGTGCTTGACAACGGTATCTACCATGTTGAAGCTGGATCTACTCGTTCTTTATACCCATTTCTTTCACCAGGCTCCACCAAGACCGAGGTTTGGAGCCGAAAGCTGGGGAAAATGTTCGTTGACTAGGGTCCATAGTGAGGGCAATCTATCTGGGATAACGGCCATCTTGGTTTTTCCGTCTACTTTGCCTCATCGATATGCTCTTGCCTGGATACGATAGGCACTAGCATCTGTATTAGGCTGTTTATCTAGGGTGGGTATGTGAACGAATAAAACGAACAAAAGTTTGTCGATTCGTCCCCTCGAAGGTCGTGGTTCGTCATTCCGCTTCGGGCCATACTCCGGTGGTAGAAGGGCATGGCGACGACGCTTCTACTGCTTGCAATGGCTAACATGAAGGCTATGACTATCGCATCCTGTAAGGTAGATTGCGAAATCTTGGGCCATCGGGTCGATTGCGACATCCGGCGACCAGGTGAGTTTTGGGCGAGTATCCGATCACATGGAAAAAGAGCCGCTGTTCATCCGGTGGTTAACAGTAGCTCGTCGTGTTAATACAGCGCGACAATAATCCGCCTAGCATAAGTCAGACCATAGTCCGAGCTAAAGGTGTTGGCTCCTATCATCCAAGAAAAAGCGTGGGGTTGTTTTTGTCATTGACCAGTTCGTGCGGTGGAGATTGGGGGCTGGTTCTCGAGAGCTTGGATGCAAGGGCGGACGCGATGCCTATTCCGTCCTCGATACATCATCACCCTTTCACCCGTACCTGTGTCTACTGAATACGTTCTGAGATGCAGCACACTGGGTTTGTCTCCTGTTTGTATACCTAGATGAGACCCTTAACACTGCGATGCGAGCCACATTAGCGATTACCTTCTTCAATAACAGTTCCCCCCTGCCTTCGGCCCCCACGGCTTGAAAACACGTCGCACGTCCAGCCAACATTGTAAACCACGAGATAGCAGCAAATCATGAGGTCTGTCGCAATTTCTGCCCTCGAAAATATGTAATTGATTGCTGACAGTCTTCTACAGCTCATAGATACCAAGTATCTCGCCTTCAGAGCGGCCGACGCGCGCCAAAATCCTCTCGCGAGACATCCTTCCGCAGCTGACGTAGTCGCGTTTCCAGGCTCGATACATGCCCTCAGGCTTGCTCCTGACAACTCCAGCATCCCGCAACGATCACGCAGTTGGGAATATCATGCTTTGTTGGACGGTGGATCGCGACTGCGGCAAGTAGGTTGCCAATCGTGCCGAAAGTTGGGTGATGATCAGGTAAACAGAAAGGGCGCGATAAAGGTCAGATGGGTGGTCGGGGAGTTTACACACCTAGCCACGTCGTACACAGAAATTCCACGACCAGAAAGATGGAATGAACGTCCAGCTTTGCCGCTACGTCCATTCTTCTGCTGGCTCATCCAGACCACAGTCCGATTTGATGAGATCTGAGAGATCGAATTCATACGATAGCTGTCCAACCATTTACACAGCCAAAGCTTGCTGCTGCACTTATTTAGCACGTGGAATAGGAAAGGTAAATGTGGGAACGAAATAATCTTGGATGCGGCGACAAAAGCCGAGCCGGCTGGTAAGAATTTTCCATCCTCAAGCACCATCTCCAACACAGTAGGTAGTACTCAGGCCAGATCTGAGTGCCACAGTTCTCCCCATCGGCGCCCAAAGCAGGATTTCACTTGTAAAACAATGATAAGTCAATTCCGGCATCATTCGCCAGTTTCCAACACCCGTCACCATCCCTAGCCTGGACAAACTTGTTGCAAGTAGCCGTCAGACCAGATTGAGTTGCGGTAGGCTTGGCTGGGCTGCTATCAGTTGCCGTAGCAGTCGTGGCTGGAGGAGCAGACGAAGCGGAAATGCCAACGCAGTATGAATACTCAGGCCAAATTTGAGTACCGCAATTCTCGCCCGTAGCACGGAGAATAGGGTTCCATTCGTAGAACTGTGATGCCTCGATGCCTGCGTCGTTGTAGATCGACCAGCAGCCAGCGCCGTCGCCTGCTTCGAACCACTTGTTACAATTCGAAGGTTGGCCTGCTTGAGTGTTTGTTGGCTTCGGTATGGTAGTCATGGTAGCACTTGCAGGGACACTTGTACTTGGGCTTGCAGTCGATGTTGGCGAGCCTTCGCCGTTCATAGCGACACAGTAGTAGTAGTCCTTCCACACCATAGTATCGCAGTATCTTCCGGAGGAACCAAGAATTGGATTCAGTTCGAAAAGCCGACTTTGTTCAACGCCTGCGTCGTGTGCGACTTTCTAGCAGTTGGCTCCTGCGCTTACGAGGACGTAGCGCGTGCAGTCTTCCGCTATGCCCTCTCGGAGAAGCCATGGGTCGATCGGTGTGGCCGGGTGGTCAATAATCTCAAGAGTAGGAGTGCTCCTGGGGTCGCCACGAACTGGACTTTCGCTGTCGTCTGGAAGTGTGTCATCCGGAAGCGATATCCAAGACCCTCCAGGACGTCTTTGGAAGCTGTTAGCGGCGCAGTTCAAGATCGACACCATTGAACCATGTGTTCTACTTACGACACACAAATACACTGGCCTTCGACAAGCTGGTCGCAGGCTCCGAGGATGTTGGGGTTCCAGGTCGCCAGTTGAGCACCGTTGACAGGGTACGCAGCGTTGGAGATAGCGCTTGCAATGGATTCGCTATCAATTTGTCAGATAGGACGACAAGCGCCAACCACGATGCATCGGGAATATAAAAGAGAGAAGGAACAAAGGAAGGCCGTGAGTAAAGAGAGTGCATACTTACCAGGTTTGGCCTTCGCGTACGCGCAAAAGTTGGCAGTCCTGAGGACCACAAATTTCCTCCGAATCAACATAGCAAGCCTCACTACCAGTCAAGATGAGAAGGTCTCTGGTAGCGACGTTGTACTGAAGTGCAATGTCGTTGCAGGCTTGGAAGCTGTCGTTGGACGATGTGTACATGAGCCCGATGACGCGCTGATCTCCTTCACAGGATAGAGGAGTGTATGCGGACGGCTATTTCGTTACAGTAGCTGGACCTCCCCAGTAGGTTGGAGTCGGCGTCAAGTATACGGGAAAGTTGGGCAATGACCTTGTCATCATATTGGCGGCGATTGTGGTCTGGCAGACGTCCTGGATATCTTGGAATTGCTCGACCAGGTAGTCAGAATGATCTTGGTTGGGCAAGAACTCAGAGGTGATGCGAGCATGCATCAGCTTCAGGAAGCATTCCGAACATAAAAGACCATCATTATAGAGGTTGGCTATGCGGCTGTTTTCTGATGTTACATCGGCCGGATTGATGCACCATGGATCGGAGGGGTTCGCATCGCAGTCCGGCCGGACAACATCAGACCCGACCCACTCCTGGGAATCGACAAAGCACCATTCATCAGAAGAGGACTTTAGACATGCGATTTCGAGGCCTACGACGAATCGCGCAGAGAGCGTATCCGCCTCTACCAATCGGTCTCCCGAGCGAAGGTACTCCCCATCGCATAACTCAATGACGTCTTGTTTCCATTGTCGACACAACCGGCAGTGTATAGCTGGGAGGTGTTACTTGAGGTCCAATAAATGCTGTTTACGTCGGATATCCACTAGAATAGGTCTTGGTCGCATGCCAAAGTCTTGTTCCCGTCTCAAGCTTAGCTTCCGGCCTCTTGCGAATCCATACTTCTGTCGATGCCTCGGCGGAGTTACTGGAGCTTCCAGACGTCACCTGTAACGCTCAAACACTGTGCATAAATGGTACTTGTTGTAGCGGCGTAAGTCTCAAGTCTCAATGCTCGTTTGACGGCTCCACTAACACTTTGATGAAAGGTATCTGGCCTCTGGATACTTACCAGCTGAATGTGGTGTCGGTAACTGCACATCGAACTGCGAAGCCAAAGCAGAATGTGGCAAGTATGGGATCCCTGGCAAGCAGATGTGTCCGTTAGGAGTCTGTTGCTCCGGATTCGGGTAAGACCATTGCCTGTGTGCGAGCAAGTACTTGACTGATGATGGATTCAGACTCTGCGACTCTGTCGGCGACTTTTGCAGTGTCGAAAAGAATTGTCAGCAAGACTTTGGTGACTGCGGCCCTCCGAAACGTCCTTCGTGCAGTAAAGATGGCACCAGTGGTGAGACTACCCATATTTCGATGTGCAAACAGCTTTTCATAAGACTTTGTCACAGTCAACAAGCGATCCATTGGGTACTACGAAACTTGGGCCAACACACGACCTTGCGGCGCAGTCTCCCCAGAATAGCTCAACCTCCAAGGATTGATACACTTCAACTTTGCCTTTATGTTTTTCGAGCCAGATACATTCGAGCTCACACCAATGGACAAGAATGCCGGAACTCTCCTGAGTTCGTTCACGGAGCTCAAACAGAGGAAGCCTGGATTGGAGACATGGGTCAGCGTCGGAGGATGGTCTTCTAACGACCGTAGGTTGTCCAACTTCGTATCTGCCCTGATCCATGCTGATATCCGTCTCTCACAACAGCTGGAAAATATCAGCAGGCCTTTTGGTATCATGTCAAGTACCACAGCCAATCGCAAGAAGTTTATACATAACTTAATCAAGTTCCTAGAAACATACCGGTTCGATGATATGTGAACGCAGTCTTCGTGGTCTTACGGGTGTGGCCAAATTCTGAAGACAAGCGAGCTTACTCTTCCGCAGGTATGGACATGGACTGGGAGTACCCGACAGCAAACGACCGGGGTGGAGGGCCCGAAGACAAATCGAACTTCGTGCTTCTCTCAAAGGATATCAAGGAAGCTTTTTCGGAGAAGGCCTATGATTATCCCCTTAGGCTTCCAGCGTCTTATTGGCACTTGCAGCATTTTGATCTTGCAAAGCTGCAGCCGTACGTCGATTGGTTCAACCTCATGTCGTACGATCTGCATGGCACATGGGACGCGGCTTCAAAATTTGGCGGTCCATATTTGGCGACGCATACCAACCTTACGGGGATTGGTCTTGGTCTGGATCTTCCATGGAGGGCTGGAGTCAAGCCGGAAAATGTTGTTCTCGGGCAGGGATATGAGTGTTTATGGCTCTGCACCAGGCACCATCGGAACAGACGCTAATCTAAAGCAGTATACGGTCGCTCCTTCACTCTCACCGACCCCAATTGCAACAAGCCCAACGGTATCTGTCAGTTTTCCGGCGGCGCTAAACCAGGTCGCTGCTCGAGAGCATCCAGTATCCTTAATCTTCAAGAGATCTTTGACATCATCGACGATAAGGACCTGAAGCCGGCACACGACAAGAAAGCTGGAGTCAAATAGATTCATCAGGATAAGTACCAGTGAGTGACATACGATGATGATGAGACACCCATGTAGAAGCGAGAGTTTGCTGCTTCTCACTGCCTCTGCAGCATGATGATCTGGACGCTAGATCAGATCGATCAAGACACTTCTATTGGCGGCGGTTTAATACCAGAAGAGATGGAGGAAACGGAGGCTATGTTTCAAGACGCATCTGCAAAAGACGTCTGCTACACAACCATGTGCGACGACGAATGCTGAACCGGCGATCACGAAGCGGCAAAGATGACTGGGCAGCCTGAAATGTTGTCTACCATGTCGCGCTGCCCCAAGAATCAAACCCACCGTCTCTGCTGCTCAAAATGTACCGCGATGGGGAATTGCCGGTGGCGTGGCTTCCGTGGTGTGGGGTTGTCGGGACGGCGAAGTGGAGGTTACTATCAACGCGAACCACCACAGTAAGACCGAGGATCAGACCTGTACAGGAGGTACACAAAGTTACTGCTGCTCTGGATTCAAACCTCTTGTCTCCAGAGAGCAGGTCAGCGAGAAATTCAAGGATGAAGCAGCCGGTCTCGCTCTCGAGACTGCAGAGACTGTGGCCCTTGAAATCGCTGCCAAAGCATTCTGTCGCGTCGCCATCATGGCTGCAACGCTGCCTCTACGTCTCATTCTGTTCGTTGGCTGGATCGCCTCTATCGCTCTCCAAGTCGCGATGCCGGCACTTGTCAAAGTTTGCTCCAAGGGAGTTGCCAAAGCCGGCAAGTCGATCTTCAAATTCAAGCGAAAGGACTACGAAATGAAGATGGATAAACCTCTCACGAGCAAGATCGATCGGCCTGCGTCCAAGTCACTGACAAGAGCGGCTGATAAGTCAAACACTTGCAAGGCTGAAAAGTTCGGTGGAAGGGCAGCCGGATTCCGACATATCAAGGAATATAAGAGGAAAGTCTTCGACACACCAGCTCAACGGGTGTTTGTGAGATACTGTGACGGTGCGCAAGCAAGCCAAGCTTGCTACCACTACAGCTCTGTTCTCGCTTGAGAACCTCGTCTTCAAAGGCTCACCTGCAAAGACAAAGCTCCTGGAAACCCACGATAAGCAGTAATAAAGTCCTACGACGACCAACACCACACAGATTGGAGTAGTGATTGGTTGCAATCATCGAACTCCCAACGTGAACACGACGAGTATCCTGGTGCAGCCATTTGGCAGGCTCGTGACGATAGTGTTTGAGTGCGGCTCGTGCCCAAAATGGATAACAGAAAAGCACAAGGCCTCTTCAGAGAATGTCCGGATCAAGAGGACGAGGCATTGGTCACAAATAGGTTCATCTCGGAGGAGATCAGGGATCGTCGAACCTTTGACATATGGCGGAAAACCGTGCGAAAGATAGAAACTGTCGTAGACGCCCGGTTTAGAAATATGGGGGCCATGCCACCGAATCTTGGTATCACTGCAAACCTTTGTTGGCCCTCGGTATTGGTCCCTGATCCCGGTTTTGCGCTTTACACAGACGACTCATGGTACTCGCAAGGCAACAACAGAGACGCCTACGTGCAATACGACAAAGATGAACATGTTGCACAGTTTACTAGTGGAAAAATCAACCAATACACTTGGGGTTGGACCAATTCGAAATGGCAATTTCCCGACGAGGACGAGGACGAGGACGACAACGGCAACGGCAACAACGGTCCTCCATCAGACTCTGACTCTGACACCGACATACCAGACAACGAAGACGATGATTCGACCTTCCCCGGAGGTCGTCGCTCGTTGGAGGATCTTGACAACTTCAAGAGATCCCCGAACGAACCTGTGATTCATAAGGGCAACGCTACACGCCAACCCACTGAAGAAGAGCTGTTTATGGATCTTGGCCTACTAAGATGCGAAAATCGATACTGCTTGAAGGAGATGGAGCAACTCGGTTATGCGTCGCTCCCGGTCGTACATGAAACGACTACCTCGCCGGCCACTGTTGAGGCTGTCGCCACTGCTTCTAGTGTTGCTAACGCACCGTAGACCAATGGTTCTGAACTTGCTGCGTCTTCAAGCCGTGCTACGGATGTACCTGCTGAGGCCGTGGACGTTGTGACATCCATCATCACACCCGCGTCTAGACATCATCATCATTATCATGGGCTTTAGCTTTTTAGTTTTCCTCATCTAGCACATCTCCTGAGCAAGTCAATTAACATCAACGTTTCATTTGGGAACAAGTGCGCTTGCATTTGCAGGGTTTAAACGCTGTGAATCATTATCTTGTGGTACAAGAGCTTTGTGCGACATGGCAAGACCACAGTCACCACTTTTGACAAACTGGTAGCTATTGGCTCTCGCCTGTTCTTTCACGGAGTACATGCGCAAGTTCCTAGCTTCACCGGGTGTCTTACTTCAATACAACCTTTTTTGAATTACCCAACTTTTGCCTGGTGCTTGTCCAGGAGTGTGTGTGTGACCTTTGTCTGAATCATACGATTTGCTTGTTTACTCCGAAGCGAAATAAGCTAGCACTGTATGTATAGCATCATTGCTGTCGAGAACTAAAAAAAAAAAAAAGCGGATGTGAAGCCGAAGATGAATAGGTTTATTCTTTGACTTTGATCTTGAATGAGGTCCAACCTAGGTATTTTGACTATTTCCGGCAGACCGAGCGATATGTAAAAGTATTCATTTCGTGACCATCGACGTGCTCTAATCGACAGGGGGGCCTAACCCGTGCATGTAATCTCGTTTTTTTTTCTTTTTTTCTTTCTGATCCCTGCATCGCTTCCAGGAAACCCAGCAACGTTGAGCCAAGCCCCGCGGCTCTCATCTGTAACCGCTCTCTCATCCTGAGTCGAGCGGGTCTAATGCGAAAGCAGGATACCTTGGCCAATACGTGACAGATGGCGGGCTACTGCCAGGGCTAAGCGTGTGATTCCGCATCAACACGGCGAGTGTGCCGCGGATCGGTCCAACCCGTCGGCAAATACATTCGTTCGGTTCCTTCCAGGCCAGAGTGAAGCCCGGACGCTGGCTCAGGTTACGACCGCGATGCCATTATAGCAAGCATCACCCAATACTGCGAGCTCCTCTCCAAGATGGTCTCGATCCACCCTGATGACATGGCATACCCTCCGGCTCGGTTCGGCGGTCGACGTCCGGATTCCAAGATTGCTTTGGAGAAGCTACGTCGCCCATCAGGTTTACACGTGGCCGCTCCCCGATGCAAGGATTCTAGAGGGCATTCTTCCATTGCCACGGGGTGGAGAAGTATCTGACATGGGGACATGGTGGATGCTAGATACGAATAACAGTGAGTTAGACGCACAATCGAGAAAGGGTTTTTTGCAAAGGCGTAGTTTGCGGCGTTGTTGTCGCTGACTCACTCGCATCTTTCCATCTTAGGCGAGCTTACTCCTCACGGTGCGTATACTACACGGAGGGAAGTACCGGAAGACGAGGAATGGCGTTCATCTCCTCCCATGCCTGCGACAGTCTGTTTCGATGGCTTGGGTGAGGACTTGAAATCACTCAAGCTGATACCCTTACCGGGGTGGTCCGCGTTCGGAATACTGGGACGTGTGGGATGTCCCGGAAGATGACAGAGATGATGAGGATCGCGAGCCCCGTGAGTGCGAGTTTCCAAAGTGGGCAAACGTGAGTTGATAGTCTGTTGACTTACGTCTGATGGTACCATCCTCTCCTCCACTTACCCCCCTCCCCAGGAAAAGCAATGTCACACCGTCTTTCAGCTCCTACAAAAGGTGCCGGAGAAAGAGCGGCCACGCTGCCGGTCCTGGAACTAGAGGAGTGTCATCCAGATCCATGCTCTCTCTCTCTCTCTCTCTCATTTCTGGAGAGAAGAGATTATTGAAGCAGCAAGAAGTAGACGATGAAGAGTAGAGTAGAGTAGAGTCTACCTGCATTAGAAATCCATGTATAAATACACAGCTCAAAAGCCGTCCCGTATGCGCTTTGTCTCTCTCTCTCTCTCTCGCTGCGCGGGGATATATATACGTGGAAATGCCCGATGTATCCTTGCCACAAAGAATCCCAATATGCAAGGAGAGAAGGGGGGGGGGGGGGGGGGGGGGAGGATAAAAGCCACGTTCCTCACCGTGGATAAAAGAGAAAAGAAGAAGAAGAAGAAGAAGAAGAAGAGTAGAGAGACATAAAGACAGAGAGAGAGAGAGAGAGAGAAAAGAAAAAGAAAAATCTCACAGACAACGCAGATACAAAAGCTTCCCTAATCATTACCACATTCCACTCATTTCCAGCTTCTCCTCAACCTCAACTCTAACTCTCAGCCTTCATCGTCCCACAAAGACTACAAGTCCACCACTGCCTCTCCATAAACGACCCGCACTCGAGACAATTCCACCCCAGCCTCCCCCCTGCAAGTTCAAACGGCGTGACACCTGGGCCGCCCGCCCTTAGACCTGCCTGCGGCGGCGGCTTAGGCAAAGCAGACACACTCCCGCCCATGTGCGAACTCGCAAACCGCCGATGTTCCGGTATGGGCTGCGGGGGTTGTTCGAGGAAGCAGGCTGCGCAGGCGAGGTAGTCGAGGGAGTTGTGGAGGGTGCATTGTGGGCAGGCCCATGTATTTGGTGGTAAACTTACGGTTGGCGGTGTGGGCTGGGAGGGCGGCTGAGAGTGTGAGTGAGGAGGGGAGGTACGGGGAGGTGTGGGCGGTAGAGTTTTGGTATTCCGTGTCTGCTGTTCTTCGTGTTGAGAGATGAGTCGGGAGGAAGACGACGGCGAATTCCTCGGTGTGGGTCGAGTGGGTCGTGGTGGTTGGGGTGGCGGTGGTTGAGCTTGTGTAACCAGTCTGGACAAGGGTCGGCCTGGCGAAGAGTCCTCGGTACTCTTTGCAGGACTGTGGGATTGGTCCGTTGATTTCGATGTCGCCGATGTTGAAGGAGGATTGTAGGATAATCCTCCTTCTTTCGACCATTGTAACCCCCCTCCGCCGCCTCCTCCTCCTCCTCCTCCTCCTCCTCCTCCTGACAACCCACTCTGTTCCCTCACTGCCCCCCTATCCCTATCAAACCCCAACCCATTCTCCGGATCCCAGGTCAAGCCTCCACTCCCCGTCGGCGCCCCCAACCTCTGCATTTCCTCATCATACATGAGATCCTGCAGCGCCTGCGCAATGGCCCAATCATTAGTATCGTCCTGTTCAGCCGTAGTGCGGAACCCATCTTGTTCCTGCTGGTTGACCAGGCGCCCCGCGTTCTTACTCCCACTAGCGCATCCATCCGTGATGCTATTCCGGCGTGACGCCGCATCGGCAATGACCTTGCGCATGTCGATGCCACGTTGGACGGGGCGGGCGCCGCCTAGACGGTGACCGCCGTCTTTGGAGTGTGGGTTAGAGTTGGATGTGCGGTTTCGCTGCTCAGCGGCTTTTCTGACTTGTCGGCGCATTTCGTCGAGGGGGACGCGGCGGCCGCCTAGCTTTTGACCCTGGGAGAGAAAACCCTCGCCGGTATAGCCTTTGAAGAGGAGAGACTGGTGTTCGTCGCGAAGTTCGTTCCAGAGGTTGTTGAAGTCAGCGTTGTGGGGCCCAAAGACGATGTGGGAGAGTTCATGGAGCAGCGTGTCTGTGACCTGCTCCATGGATAAGAACTGGCGGGAGTCATGGTGGTAGCGGAGACGGATTAAAATGCGCTCTGTGCGGTTGATGTTAAGGCCGAGGAGTTGGGGTTCGTCGGGCAGGAACTCAGCGAGTGTTTTTACTTTCCAGCCACGCTTTCGCATCATGGGTTTTACCATTGAGGCGGCCTTGCGGAGCATGTGCAAGGCCTCGCCATCTCTGGGGAGGTGTTTGAGATGCTCGTAGGCGTCGAAGTGGGCGTCGATTTCCTTCATGTTTTGGGTGGATCTTGGGGTTGAGAAGGTGGCAAATGTGGACTGGGCGGCCGGCTGGCTCTTCTTGGTTGTGTGGAGAGTGGTTCTGTTGTCGGCCTATTATTGTAAACAACCCTCGAGGCTGAATAAATGCTGCGACCCACGAAGGAGAGAACGGGTGAGAGAAGTGACAGAGCCAGAATCGCGGAATGCAATGAGAAACGTTCGCAATCGAATTCAAAGAGATAAAAGAGGCAAGCGACAAGGCCAGCCACGTAAGCAATTCACGCGGCTTTTCGGTGGATGATGATAGCAAGGCCGGACTGATGAAAGAGCGTGTTTTGCCGGGGAAAGATGAAGTAGTATTGTTTAGACGAGGTGAAGGGCGATCCCTCTGCAGGGTCAGCAAGCGTGCATGTTTTGTGGGATATGAGATGCTAATGCTAGACACAGTTCAGCGAAAGAGTGGCGCAAAGGCAACCTTCAGGCGAGTCTGGTGCGTCCGGGTGCAGATCGTTGCGCGAGTCAGTGCTTGACGTAGTGCGATTGCGGACTTGCCATGACCTCCGCAGGCAGCCTTTTGACGGTGAAGCACCACACGGCAAAGTCTCGTCATCTTGGTAAACGTACCTCGTCTCTTTGTTCAACATGTCGAGTGACGATCAGCAGATTCTGGGCGTGGTGAGTAGGACCAGGACGCTTGGCCTGCGCCTCGCTGACGTACGTGCAGCTGTCCGAGTACACCAAAGACGTGCGCAACTTTACGACATCGATATGGGACGCCACTGATGCGCATTTTGCACATGTTGCAGGATACATTAAGAAAAGCCTGCCTGAGGGATGGCTGCCAGAACGCGCACGACCACGGCCGCCCCCTCCGCCCCCGCATCCCATCACCGGTGCCTACCTACATGGCCTGCAGGACTGGGTGTCGCGGAACCGCGCTCTGACGGCGGCTATCATCGCCTTTGTCGGCACTGGGAGTTTTCTAGTGTGGAGAGAACAGAAGAAGTACAACCGCAAGCGACGAGCGCCACGCGCAAGCAATGGAGCGAGGAGGGAAGTCGTGGGTGAGTGCTGGGTAGTTGAGGAAAGCGCGACAGACGCTGGCTAACGGCAACAGTCCTTGCTGGACCGCCCAACTCGGCCATTGTGCGCTCGCTGTCCCTGGACCTCGAACGACGCGGCTTCATCGTGTACATAGTGTGCTCGAACATGGACGAGGAGCAGCAAGTGCTCAGCGAGTCGAGAGCAGATGTGCGGCCGTTGCACCTGGATGTGGTAGACACCGTGGGCACGAAAGCGGCCATTCAGAGCTTCAACGAGCTTCTCGTGAAACCGCACGTCGCCTTCTCGGGCGCAAGTGCGCACAACCTCAACCTGAGCGGCGTCATACTGGTGCCGGACCTCATCTACCCCACCGGGCCCGTAGAAACAGTGACGCCTGAGCTCTGGTCAGACGCGCTCAACGCCAAAGTGCTCAACACCATCGCAGTGACGCAAGCGCTGCTCCCGACAATCTGTGAGTTCAAGTCCCGGGTGCTGATGCTCACACCCAGCATCATTGCGTCGCTACGACCGCCATTCCATAGTGTAGAAACGACGATTGTGAGCGCACTCGAGGGGTTCCTGGCATCCCTCAGGGCGGAACTGGGAACGCTTGGCATACACGTTTTGCAATTTCACCTCGGAACATTCGATCTCACAAATGTGGGGCCAAAACATCACCTTCAGACTAGGGGACTGGGGAGCCCGCATGCTTGGCCCGCAACGACGCGAGCGCTGTATGCCAACAACTTCGAGGCGCAAACGCGCGTTGCACAGAACCGGGGCTTGCTCAGTCACAACGGGTCCAGTCTTCGGGAATTGCACAACGGCGTCTTTGACGCACTTAGGCAGCGGCGGCCAAGAGCAGTATGGCGCGTCGGGCGCGGCAGTGTGAGTTATGATGTGGTGGGCAACTGGGTGCCGGCCGGACTGGTGGCATGGATGATGGGGTTGCGACGTGTGTCCCTCGACACGGCGTGTGAGCCCAAGCTAGAGGATAGCGTGCAACTGCAATCGTGGGAGAGCATGGAGGCGATGGCCTAGGCTGATGCTGGAAGAGTAGCTGACCATGTGGAGATGACCACGATGCGCAACGTCATAAGCGGACTGTGCCTGCGGGAGGCTGGCGTCGGCGAGACTGCGAAGCGACTTGGTTGTAGTTGGTTGTAGTTGGTTGTAGTTGGTTGTAGTTGGTTGTAGTCGGTTGTAGTTGGTCGTAGTTGTATTGGCACGACGCAGGGCGAGTGGCCACGGGCATCACGTCCAACCCCCTGGGCCCTTTCTTGGCAATGGGCCTCAGCTAGCCGTTCCCTGCATGAGTTAGATTGGCAGGCACGACGACGGCCAGTCGACAAGCCATGTATATTCACACACACAACTATAGGCAGAAATCTCACCTCTCGACACCGAGGCGTTGCAGGAACAGTGGTTCGCACGACGGGCAGCAGTTTAATGAGCAGCAGTCTGGAACATGTTCGGCTCCACAACGCTGGCGGCAGCAAATGAAGTGACGCGCAGCATGTGCCACCCTGTTGACGGCCAGCGCCCAAAACAGACGCCATCCGAGAGGGGACACGCGAGCTTGTGTAGAGGGCAACTAGTGAAACGAGGCAGTCGCAGCCGTGGCTGGGGTCGACGACATGACGCGTGAAAGACATTGCGAGTGACATGACGCGGGAAAGACATTGCGAGTTTGGTACCGCCAGGTGCAAAAGCAACGGCAATGTCATCAGCGCGAGATGAGCAGCCTGCACACGGCCGCCAGCTGCTGTTGGTGTGGGTTCGTGTCAGGGCGACGGCGTGGTGGGTCAACGTCGTCGACGCAGGACAAGCTGCAGGGCCGACTGGTGGTCGCGGACCCCATTGGCGTGCAGGGAGCATCCCCGGTCCTCGCCCGGTTTCAGGAGGTGCGGTTTGGCTATTATTGCATGCACGCGACGCAGGGCTAGAGGCTGCATAGAACATCGCGACGCCCTCCCCCCCCCCCGTGCAGTCGACGTTTGCCAGGCCTTGCACTACAGCCCATCACTCGACGCTTGCCGTCGTATCCGCTCCTTCGCGCTGCATTACTCCATTCTTCTTCCATGTCGCCGTCGGCTGCACCCCTCAACTCCCAGCACACCACCTCGACGACCGCCATTGCCTGCTTTTCCCGCCAGGCCCAGCCGACACAGCCCCCGTGTCTCCCGCATCCATCCCAGCGATCCCTCCAGGCGGCTTCTTTTGCCCGATCGCGCGCATGACGGCCCAGCGTCATCAATCTTCCGCAGAGTCCATGAACTAGTCCGCCTTCACCATGGCAAACAGACAACAGCGCCCGGGCGGCCTCGACTTCCGCTCGCAGTCCTTTGACCCTCCCACTACCACCACCACCACCACCACCACCACCAACACCCCAAGCAGCAACAACCTCGGCCTCGGAAGCCTCGCCAGCGCCAGCGCCAGCGCCAGCATGAGCAATCTGTCCCTCGGCTCAGACCTGCCCAGCCCGCGCACCGGCGATGCACCGCCCGCCCTCTCCCCTCTGGACGCCCTCGCCCTCCAGGGCCGCCTGCTCGCAAAGCGCTTCGAGCAGCAGGACAAGAACGGCCGCCGCATGAGCCGGATTGCTCCCCTCACCATCCAGAACGAGTTTGGGAACCGGCCCGGCTACTTTTCCTCCCTCTCCAACTCGACCGTCAACTCGCCCAACGAAGACGCCGGCCCCGTCAGGTCCCCACGCCCAGATGCCTCGCCCCGGCAGGAGCTGTCGTCGGACAAGCGCCACCAGTCGTACTACCCGCAATTTGGCATGGACGAGCCCGAGACACAGTATGCCATTGGGCCTCTGCAAAGCCCCATGGCAACTATTGCCGAGGCCAGTCCTGCCACTCCACCACAGAGCTACTTCGACATCCCCAGGTCGCACTCGCCCGATTCGGTCGAGCCTCACATTGGCCTGCGCGAAGCCACCCCCGTCAGCCCCCACGTCCCCGCCGCCGCAACCTCGCACATGTTCCTCAGCCCGCAGCGGAAGCCCTCTGGCGGCTCCGAGCACTCGCAGCACTCGCAGCCCCGGTCGCAACCACGCTCCAACCTGCTTCCACCGCGCTCGTCGAGCTCCCTCCACTCGACCCGCTCGCCGCGACAGTCACCAAGCATCCACTCCATCGCCGTCGGCTACGACGAAGTCGAGGACATGTCTCTAAGTGGGTCTTATGACTCTATACACCAGAACCGCAACCTGTCTCCCAGCTCCAGCCTGTCGAGGGCTCAGTCCCCCTTCACGCCTGCTATAGGCCCCACCATGATACCACGCTCGCCGTCAGCCGCATCCGACTACTCAGTCAACGGCACCAGCCTGCCGCGCCCAGCCTACAACTTCTCCCGGCCCAACTTCTCACGACCCACCAGCCGCCAGAGCGTGCGCCCCTCACTAGACGTACGCTCTGATGCGGGACCCTCACGACAAGCGTCCGACGAGAGCGTCAACATGCGACCCTCCTTTGACAACCAGCTCCTACGCCAGGACTCGAGCGACAGCCCCACACAAAACTACGCGAACGAGCAAGTTCACACACCCGTCAGCATGGTAAGCGAGGACTTCCGCCGGTCAGGCGACTTTTCCACCAATAACCCTGCCCCCTCCTACACATACACACGCTTCAACCTGCCTCGCGGGCGAGCCGTCGACCGCAAGTCCATCGGCATCGAGGACTTTTTCAAAAGCCAGATCAAATGGGATCAGCCAGGCCAGCACAACCCTAACCAGACTCAGGCGCGTCCCCCTTCACCCGAATCTCCACCAAGATCCTTCGATCAGGCCCGCCAGCACCAGCAACTACGGCCGGAGCAACGCCGCGATGCCTCGTTTGAACACGGATCCCCGTCCCTTACCTCGAGCAACAGCACCATCCGCGCGCGAACCGCCGGCGGCTCCGTCAGCGAAGTCACACCTCAGCAACACTGCGACATGGGTCTCCAACTACACGAAGCAGGTGAGCTCCTCAAGTCAACATACCACCTCCGTCTCGCCGCCCGCGCAGGGCTCCCCGAAGCCATGTTCTGGTACGGCCTCGCCTGCCGCCACGGCTGGGGCATGCGCGTAAACCAATCCGAAGCCCTACAGTGGTTGCGCCGCGCCGTCGATAGCGGACAACTTGAAGTCGCCGATGATGAGGCAGCGCCCAACGTTGTTGATGCTACGAGGAAGAAGCAGCATCGCGCACAGTACGCTGTCGCTATTTACGAACTCGGCAAGTGTTATGGCAACGGGTGGGGCGCACCCAAAGACCAGAGCCTTGCGCTGCGGTGCTATGAGATTGCGGGTAATTGGGGGGATGCGGATGCGCTTGTAGAAGCGGGGTATTGCTATGCTGAGGGCGTGGGGTGTAGGAAGGATATGAAGAAGGCGGCTAAATTCTATCGTGCCGCTGAGGCCAAGGGCGTGAGCATGGTTGGCAACAGTTGGATCTACAAGGACAAGTATATGGATGATGGGGGTGATGAGCGGGGTGGCAGAACGAAGAATAAAGAGGAAGACAAGGCGGAGAAGAAGAGGGATAAGAGTCGGACGCGGACAATGTTTGGGAGGAAGAAGAGTGCGGTACGAGGGCCTGCTGAGTGAGTGAGAGAGAGAGAGCCGCGTATATGTGTTCACGACCTTTTTCCTTTCGCATTTTCTTTTCGTTTGGCGTTTGGGCTTTCGAAAACCTTTCGAGTATCATCTGCCTTTCGAATACCCCCCTTTCCATATTTTACGATCACCCTTTGCCTGGCGCATGGGCTTGGCCCGCAACTCCTTGTTGCGACATACTACCTTTTTTCGACATGCTCGATATGTCGCCAACATACTAGCTAGCTAGATAGTTACACCTTCTTTCCTTTCTCGTCTTTTCCTTGAGCAGCGTTTGTGTCTATAACACACACTTTCCTTTGTCTATACCACTCTTTTCCTTTGCCTGTTTGTGCTCACCTGGTTTTTTTTTGGTACCCAAATGGGGTTACCCATCTCCTTGTTATTTTCCTTGACTGTTCTATCTGGCTCCTTTTTTTTCTTTTTTTGTGTAAGTACGTACGTACGTAAAGTCTAATACCGGGTACTGGTGTATTTCGGTCTGGGGGCATGGGGGAGAGAAGAAAAAAAAACCTTTGCTGATCTTGTTGCTCCAAATTAAAAAATGGGTTTGGGATTACAAAGGATGGACTGTTGCGTATATACCATGCTAGTTAGTTTGATTCTCTCTACCAACAATAGGTAGATTGGAAGAAATGGAAGTTGAAGTTGATAAGATTTGTGTGTGTGTGTGTGTGTGTGTGTGTGTGTGTGTGTGTGTGTGGGTTTGTTGGTAGTGATGGCAGTGTGCTCTCTCCGCGTCCATGTTCACACATCATCTAAGACAATGTCTTCCTCCTCCCACTCCCCGACATCTACTTCAGAAGAGACGAAGATGATGGGCTCCACAGTATTATTACCGCCTGTAGATACTTCTTTCCGGACCCAATTCTGCGTTGTGAACACCACTGCCAACATGCCTCTCTCTCTCTCTCTCTCTCTCCCCAGATCCACCCCAGAAGACTAATCTTGTCGTACCTCTGCTGTACATGTGGCTCAGCAAAGATTCGGCAGACCTTGACCTTGCACCCCCGCTTCATCCGGCAACCCAACTTGGTAGACACCCGCTTGTGTTTGGCCAAACCACGTCGAAACCTCCAGCCCTAGGCGTCAGACACATGTGTGAGTAGTCGAGGCTGGCGAGAGATCTTGTCCGTCGGAGCGTCCCACCCTTTTCTAGCATTTGGATTGGAACACGCCGCGTCCTTGTGAGATACCCATACAATTATCGCGCATCGCCGAGAGAAGGTCAGTTTTGAGACGCACGGCTCGGCTGATGGACGTTGATGCTGTCGCGTGACTATAAAAAAAAGGAGGGGGGGGGGGGGGGGGGTTTACTTACTTACAAAGTTTGTGCTCTACACCTACATTACCATGGTTTGTGCCCATTTCTGGCAGCTCTTCAACATCTGGTGGGGGTCGATAGATGAAAGAGTGGATGAAGGCGCGATGGACGGCTGGGGTCGAATGTGATGGATGTCGTGGTCCTACTCGCAGGCTGTTGGGACGACGTAAGGATCTCTGGGTCGTTTGTATAGCTCGTGAGTTCACTAAGAGTATTCTGTGCGCTTTGGAACAGTCCTGTCAGGTTGTCAGAGTTTGTCATTGGCCCTGTGGTCGTGACTTGGATCACGGGATCGCTATCAACCACCAAGCTGTCGCTTTCAATCGTTCGGACTTGTTCAACCCAATCTAGGCTGATGCTTGTCGTCTCATTCGACTCGAGGGTTTCAATGTCTGTCAGAAAGACTTTGTGAGACGGGCCTTGGCTCAAACCTGAAAGCCCCTGCAATGAGCGTGTGGAATCGGCCTCGGCCACTGAAGACGAACACACTTTGTATTCTCCATGTTGGAATACTACACCCGAAAGCAAGATAAATGTCGTGTTTTTCGGTACTGCGGCCACTGCATCCTTCAACGAGGCAGACATCTGGAGAACCCTCATGTTACCCAAAGAATCTAGGAGGCACAATTGCCTGTGCTGAGTTTTGGGACAGCAGAAACTAGTTAATTGTGCACAGCGCAGAAGATTTGCATAAGGCAGCTGCCTCATTGAGCCAGTCATGTCTTTTGCCTTCGAGTTAAAGGCCAAAAGAGACCAGGATGGCTGAGTAGGAACGCAAAGGACTAACACGGCCTCATCATTGGAGAACGCGTGTAGGCCACCACTATTGTACAAGTATGCAAGCTTGGATGGCTCAGTGGACGCGCGCTGTTTGCGTTCAACATCAATGGCGGCGAATTATCGCCACAATACCAGAATCCTGTTGTCCCGGCACATCAGTCTCGCTTCTTCGTCCGGCAGGCTTGTTTGGCCGTCAATGATCTGATTCGCGATGAACAAGCAAAATTGACCTTCCGACGACACTGCGAGGACGCATTGGACATCTGTTGTGGTAGCTTGTAAACGGCAGCGCGTCGGTGTAAGCGTGTAAAGTTCCAGCTGTGTTTCCCGACGCCCAGCAATTGCACCTCCATATTCGGCAAACGTTAGTTCCGAGTATTCGTTATCGCGCAGCAGTGGATGCGGATTTTGGTGGCTGCCGGTGGCAGACTCGATGTCATACAATCCTCCAGCAGTCCACAGTCGAGAGGGATTCGAGGTAATCGCTGCAGCTTGTTTTGATGTTAGGAATGTGGAGGAACTCGTGCTGTCCGCGCGACAAGGGTCGCTTGGATCTCCAAAGGTCCATATGGGACGGGCTTGAGGAATTCTTGGTCGTCGCGTTGTTCTAGTCGAAACAGGTACGTCCTTATCTCGTCCCCAGCAAATCTCTTCCAGACAAAAGCCATGTACTTCCGATCCTTGGATATGACAAATGTGGTCAGGAAAGAGCCCACACTTGCATGCTCCAAACCAACTCGCAGGTCTCTGACATGCATGGTAGAGTTGATGGCCTCGGATTGGGGAGAAACTTTGTAACCCCTTGTTACGTCTAGATCGTGACCGTGTTGCACATCATATGATGTGGATGGCATGAGGGATGCCTACATGTAGATGTTGGTAGCAGTAAGCGCAAAGCGATCAACGTTGTTGGCCAGATAGCGCTGCTCCAGCACCGGTCCGTGGTGAGCGACTGTGGAAGCAAAGTGGCGGGACACGAGAACCTTCTGTTGAAGATCACCCTTGGAGTAACAAGGATTCTGCAGCAAGCGCTGTAAGTTGTACAACTCTTGGGGCCAGGAAAGTACCACACGGCCCCACAAAGCCTCGAATCTCAGCACGTTTCGAAGGGCACCCTCAATTTCGTATGTATTCCCCAGCTGAACCTCGCTCAGCTTATCGACTGCTTGATGAGATTGGGGATCGAGGAGGATGTTTCGAAGCTCCCTACACATATCGCGAAACCCATCAGTAGAATATGTGACCTGGTCACCCCAAACGCTAGCGTATCTGACATCTTCGCCCCAGACTCCGAAGACGGCAATTCTTTTGAGAACTATCGTCAACGAGCTTCCATTAGTTTCTGAATATGAGGTTGTGCCTTTATACGGCTGACTAGGTGTCGCGGTGTAGGGTACTGAGGTAGGAACAGGCTGCACCATGGTCAGGCTTGGGCAAGGCCCTCCCCCTATAGGCGCATCACCACCATCTCATGTAATTCAGCCCTAGCCTTCTTACTTTACATGACATGTCATACTCTTAAATGACGGAACGGATCGTCGCACAAGAAACCGTAATCGTTTGAAACGGGTTTTGACGATTTTAGCCAAACACGCCATACCTAGGTACTACTCTTTTGGGAGCAATTGTCAGACCTACGTCAGCATTGGACCACCTTGAACCCGATTGTATCGCAAAACTACATTCATCTCCCACAGGAAACCATGGTCTTGTCGCAAAAGGATAAGGCTGAAATCGAACGATTTGCTGTTCCGGAAGATGCAAAAGGCTTACATGTTTTGGCCGAACCAAGAGCATCCTCGTCTGATCTAGCTATTGCGTATTAAAACCCTAGAGTCTCTCCTGAATCCCCTCTTATCGAATCTAGTATCATAGCTGTGCATGGATTGGGAGGTGACAGTTACAGCACATGGACAAATTAAGAAAGCAGCAAACTTTGGCTGAGATCCCTATTACCTGAATCTCAAGGTTTCGGGAACGCTCGAATAATGCCTTTTGGATACGATGCTCGCCCTTGGCGAAAAGCGGCAAACAACACCACCTCGCGCTCGTTCACATTCGCAGAGTCACTGCTAGCCGAAATCCGATCTGTGAGGATTATGACCAACACACCCAAAGGAAAACCGATCATGTTCATTGGTCACTCACTAGGCGGTATTGTCATCAAGAAGGTAAGCCTTTAGAACTCTACAGTGTATATGCTTAGGTTAATTGAGATACCCATTACTACAGGCTTTAGTCATGACCACGCTGGTAAATGGGTTGGGGTTGGGTTGGGGTTGGGTTACCTAGATAGGTAATGACTAGGCTTAATAGGCGAAGACTAATTCTAACGCAGCCTAGCCATTACCTATTTAGGTAACCCAACCCTAACCCAACCCCAACCCAACCCCAACCCATTTACCAGCGTAGTCATGGCACAAGCGAATGCAGCCCTGTATAAGGACATCTTCCAATCAACGAAAAGCATCATCTTCTTCGGAACACCACATCAAGGAGCAAGTGTGGCTGAGTGGGTCCAGGAATTGGAGTTGATCTCAAGGGCGGCCGGCGTAAAGCGAAGCAAGGTGTTTAAAGAACTCAAACTTTGGTTAGATTCTTTGCTTGAATTGTCGCAGGTCTTTTTCGAACAAAGCAATAAGCTCCTGATCACCTCCTTCTATGAACGTCAGCCATATAAGGGCATATATGTGAGTCAATAATGATATCATCCATGGTTGCGTAGTGTGATGACTGACCAGTGTCAAAGGTGGTACGAGAGGGTTCTGCAAGGGGCCCCTTTTCTCCGTGACACGCCCATAGGTCTGGACACCAACCACCGCACAATCTGCAAGTTTGCTTCAGCGATGGGCGAGTTTCGAACTATACACCAGCAATTACACATGCGCTTGTTTGAGATACGGGAAGCTTTAGATGCCATTGGGAACCCACCCACAGTATATGATCTCGAGCTGAGACGTCAGGCTTTGCCAAATGGCTCATGAAGAGGTAAAGGTGTATGTCCTTGTGAGCATGGGACATTGATCAAAGAGATGACGAAAGATGAAAAGAATAAAAGTAGATGGTTCGTGCTGATGTGTCCCTTACTAGTAGTACGACATCCTGCCAGCCATATTTCACATTACATGTGTCTTTTTCAGAACTTCCTCATAGCACCATTAACCAAATCCGCCCCAAACGTCGCTCCCGCCCCATACACCGCCGCATTCCCAAACTTATGCGCCAGCTTACTCGCCCATTCGTGGTGCTGTCGGAGTGTTGGCATTACACTTCTCTTCCAATTGTTTTTCCATTATATTTCTCCCCCTCTCTCCCATTTATTCATTCATTCTTCCGTCCTACAAGCCGTCGTCGAACAATAAACAACACAAAGAAAAGAGAGAAACTACACACCTTTGGATGACTCGGATTCGCCGGATGCCCCGGATCCTGCGCCTGTTGCGCGATAATCGCCGGATTAAATTGACTACCTCCATCCACATATTTCGGATCAATGTATTGGGACGGTTGACCATTGGGCTGAGGCAACTGCGCCTGAATAGATTGCAATTGCGGCGGCGACAAAACACCGCTGTTGGCGAGGTATTCGAGTTCTGTTTTGATGGTTCCTAGCGAACGGGTGATTTGTGCTGCGTCTGACATATTGGTGCTGATTCTGATTCCAATAAAGATTAAAGAGGCAAGGTGGATGGTAGACGAGGAGGTAGTTGTGCAAGTGAGATGGAATGGTTCACTGCCAAGTTTGATGTGTTACTTGGCGAAAAGGCTTGATTGAGATGGGAATGAGATACGAGGTGGGTGGTGGGGGATGTACAAGTGGGATGGAAGCATGACGTCAACATTCTAGATATCTGGTCTGTCAGATCCTCGCAACGGAAGAGCTCTAGGCCAAAGTGTTATACAGATAGCGATACACAAGAGGACATTGTTTGAGAGATAGCTTATTATTCCAACAGCTTCACATTTCCTACGAGCAAGCCTCGCACATCTATACAAGTAATTCTATCATCCATCCCCTCAATTGATTCGGAACAGGGTATTTTTTTTTACACACCATTCTTTCAGAGACGCCCAAAAAAAATAGGAGATTTCGTAGCTATACACATGTAGTAATAGTAGAGAATTCTGTTGTTGAGTAAAGATTTGCTTCTTACTCCTTCTTCGCAGCACCCTCAGCGGGTTTCTCCCCCTTACCAGTGGGGTCATCCATCTTCAACGCGCGCACATCCTGCTCAGCGCGCTCAGCACTTCCACCCGCCGCATCCCCCGCACTAGCCTCAGCCTCTTTACTCTCCTCAACAGCCTTGGCCTCCTTTGCATCCTGGGCATCTCTTGCCTCCCTAATCGGCTTCTCATCAATATCCTCGTGGTCCTTGGGGCTAGCCGTAGCCTTGTTCTCCACAGTCTCAGTCTGTTCATTCTCCTCGTTGATGAGTTCCTGCTGCTCCTTGAGCACCTCAAGACGCTGCTTGTTGGTTGCGGCACCCTCTGCATTGCGTACCTCGAGATCCATCTCGTGGTACAATTCCTCGGGGATGGAGGACAGAACGGCTTCCAAGGCATCGATTTGAGACGTCATTTCCGTTTCCTTGCCCTGGGCGTAGACAAAGGCATTGGAGAGGACGAGGAGCGTGGATGGGACGCCGTGCTTTAGACGGAGATCGAGCCAGCTGGTGAGATCGTCGCGTAACCGGCCGGGAGACACGCCGTAGGTGCGTAGACCACGGCTTGCACAGGCGGTTTGCAGCTCGGGGACGGAGAGCGACTCGACGCCTTCGTAGGCAATGGCGCGGTCGTCACGCTTGATCTGACGCATGCGCACGCGGACCTGGTAGCGCAGAAAGTTGTCTGTGCCGAAAGAGGTAATGTTCATGTAGCGGCAGATGGAAACGAGCTGAGGGCGAGACAAGTTGTCGAGGGTGAGGTCGTCCTTGAAGATCTTGCATACTTTGATGATCTCGTCGGGTGTGGGCTTCTCGCCCGTGGTGCGGACTTTGCGGAAGAACTCGCTGAACTCGGCAGTCTGCGCGTTCTCGGCGGACACGGGCAGGCCGGTTTCCATGAGTGTTGTGCGGAGGAATTCACTGACGTCCTTGCGTGTTGCGCGGAGTGTCTGGGCTTTGGTGTCCTTGGCGGATTGGCCCTCGTATGTGCTGGGCAGCATGTTGGGGAAGAGCTTGAGGGCTACGGGGAGCAGCAGTTCCGCAAAGGGGACGATGACGAAGGGCAGGAAAGGCACCAGGCGGGCAAGGTCCTGTACGGTGCGTTGCAACTGGTCTCGTTAGAAAAGCACACAGGTGACGTCGTCTAAACATACCTGTCGACGCTCACGGCGGGTGAGCTCGTAACCAGCCGCCATCTTCAGTGCGAGTTTGGAGCTGATGCGGATCTCGAAGCCGAGCAGCTTGGTGCCATCCCAGTAGTGGACCAGCTCCTTCTTGACCTTTTGCCAGACGGTCAACTTCTTCTTCTCTTCCTCCTTCTTGGCCAAAATCTTCTTCTGCTCCTTGGTCTCAGCGGCCGACTTCCCCACCTTTAGCTCGCTTAATGTCTGGACGTCTTGTGCGTGTGTTTTCGGGCTGGCGGTCGGGCCGGACTTGGGAATGAGAGGGTCGTGTTTCTCAGCGGTCTGTTGTGACTGCTGGTGGTTCGGCTTGAGCAAGTGCTGGTTGGCCTGCTTGGGGTCAAAGCCAGGCGGCGGGTAGCTTTGCGCATTGTTCGATGACGACGACTCGGTTTGCAGGGCGCGGAGGGGGATGAGTATGCGGATTGCGGGCGAGTGCCTCAGCATGGGGCGATGGGCTCGTGTGGTGGTCCTGATGCCCGCTCTGAAGACTGCGGGCGCGGCCCTGGAAGCAGTGCGGCCGGCGTACATTGCGCCGAGAGATGTGTAGGGAGCGACGTGGACGGTGCAAGGATTAAAGTAGTTTTGTAGCTGCGATACGGAACCAACAAAGGGTTGGAGAAGAGAGATGGCAGATGTCAGTCGACGTGGGTTTGCTGCAAGGAGTGGAATGATGCAGCTCTGAGAAAATGGGCTCCGCTGACGTTGCGTCTTCGGACTTAGTCTCAGGGACCGCCGGGCGATCTGCTGGGAAAGCTTGGTCGCCACCAACGGTGCGCCCGAGTCATTGGACGGACGCGCATGGTCGACACGGCTAGGAACAAACCGGATGGCTGTCTAGAGGCGCGCCCCGGGACACTACAGGCAGCAGCGTTTGGCCTCGGGTTCGTGTGTGGGATGCGAATGCTACGAGGGGCCAATGGCTATTTTGCAGGTCGGCATGTCGTCGTCACTTGGCCGAGGCGCTGGCGTCTCCGATGTCCGCAGAGCGACAGCGCGGCTTGCGAATTGAACGCCATGAATGCTCGGCCGTCCCCTCACCTCCACGCCTATCCGACGGTAATCGCCTCCATCGTGACCAGGTGGAGACTCCGTACCTTGGCCCATCACTTCCCTTTGCACCTAATTCCCCGATCCTCACCTTACGCAATTTTCGCTATGGATTTGTTCTAACGACTACGAGCCCTCGGCGCAGCCCACGAGCCTTATCCACCGTACCGACCTATACCCAGCGGCATATCCCTAGACACGCGGGTGCAGGACATATTCGCGACAACATATCCGCGTCCACACATTCACAATCATGACTATCCAAAGGTTATCCAAGGCCGCCAGGATCATACTGGTCGGCGCGCCTGGCGTCGGAAAGGGCACTCAGACCGAGCGCTTGATGAACAGATTCACTGAGCTTTCGGCAATCAGCTCTGGTGATTTGCTGAGGAAGAATGTTCGGGAGCGGACTCCCCTCGGTATGCGCGTCGTTTTCTTCATCAGAAAAAAGTGCTGACCGGTGCAGGTATACATGCCGAATCCACAATGAAGTCTGGCAAGTTAGTACCCGACGCCATGATCCTGCGCCTCATCGTCAACGAACTCACGACCCGCGGCTGGATACGGGACAACGCCCTGCGCCCGTATGCGCTCAACTTCAGCTCCATGGACATGCCAGCGACTACGGTAGATGCAGTCATGATTCCCTCGGCGGTACGGGCTCCGCGATACACCTTCTCCAACAGGCCATCCGCCTCATTCATACTCGACGGCTTTCCAAGAACCGCCGTCCAGGCCGTACAGCTCGACAACATCATACCCATCAATATGGTGGTCAACCTCAACACTCCGACTGATATCATCATCGATCGCATATGCAACCGCTGGGTGCACGAGGCCTCGGGACGTGTCTACAACACCACGTTCAATGCGCCCAAAGTCGACGGCAAGGACGATGTCACGGGTGAGCCACTCACCCGAAGAGCGGACGACGACCCAGAGGTGTGGAAGGCGCGGCTGAAGAATTTCAAAGAGAACAGCGAGCCTTTGCTTGAGCATTACGACAAGCTAGGTGTGCTTTGGACGGTCAACGGAAACAGCAGTGACGAGATTACTCCACAGCTTTTTGACGAGTTCAGCAAGCGCTTCGGCGCTGATGACTGATGTAGTACTATGTAACAATCATGTCTGGGCTCGGTATGGTTGGGTTGGGACACGTACGATACCTATGTTTCTCTCGCCAAGGGTGGTTATATTTGTCGGTTCCGGCATGCACGCGGCATGTGCGTGTTTGTTGGACAAGTCGCACTTTCTCATTCACTGTACATGTTTGCCCGTCATAAATACATGGCGGATAAGTGCACTCGTTACAGCCTAGTAATCATGTCCAAATCACACTCACTGCATAATGGCCATTACAGAAGCGTGGCATCCGCTCTATAGGAGTGCGGACGACTTTGAAGCCATGTACGAGCGCGTGAGGCCTCGGGTGCCCGCCCTGGACAAAGGCGCTAATGCCGGGTCATCAACCGACGTCACCGACAACACTCGGAGCTTAACACGACCCCAGCCAGCCAGCCCGCAACACCACTTCGACGATATACTTGACGACCCCGAATACGACCAGATAAGCGATATCGTGGAGCTCAAAAAAAAGCACCTCATATACATCGGCGATCCACAGGCTGTCCGCAGACACGCAATGGCGGCCGACTTTAGCGAAGGGCGCCTAGAGACATTCGTCGGCAGCCCGCAAAAGGAGTTGCCAGGCACCCAGAACCAATATGTCTCTTACCAAGTAACCACAAAGGTGGGTTTCTCGTCTACAACTGTCGTATCTCCACGTGCTTGACGCCTGACCCAACACCCCGCAGTCCGACTTCCAGTCCTTCCAGAAACCCGAATTCTCCGTACGCCGCCGCTTCACAGACTTTGTCTTCCTCTGGAAACAGCTCTCGAAAGAGTACCCGCAATGCGCCGTCCCGCCGCTGCCCGACAAGCACAAGATGGAGTATGTGCGTGGAGACCGCTTTGGCCCGGACTTTACACAGCGACGGGCCCACTCACTGCACCGCTTCCTCAAGCGGATAGCGCTACACCCAGTGCTGCGGAGGGCGGCGCTCGTCATCAACTTCCTGGAGAGCTCCGACTGGAACCAGCATATGAAGGGGAGGCCGTCGAGAGCTGCGAGCGGGTCCGAGCAAGGCGGCGGCGGCTTCGTAGACGCCATCGCAGACACCTTCGTCAACACATTTACCAAGATACACAAGCCTGACCAGCGCTTCATCGAGGTCAGCGAGCGAGCCAACAAGCTCAGTGAGGATCTGAACAACGTTGAAAAGGTCACAGTCAAGGTAGCCAGACGGCAGGGTGATTTAGAAACAGACTACGCCGACCTAGCCACCCAGTGCCAGAAGCTGACAACCATGGAACCTGCAGTCGAAGGAAATCTAACCTCCTTCGCTGCGTCCGTGAATACCACGTCACAGGGATTCAAATCCATCCGCGACCACACGGATCAAAACTACCTGACTAGTCTGCGTGATATGGATGCCTACATCCAGGCTGTCAAGACACTGCTCCGCACGCGCGAAGGCAAGCAGCTCGACTTTGAACAGCTGAGCGAGTACCTTGCCAAGTCCGCCGCAGATCGCGATTCCCTAGCTAGCGCGACAGGCGCCGGCATGGGCGCATCAGGCTTCCTGCGCTCCAAAGTAGAAGATTTCCGGGGTATCGACCACGATCAAGCGCGGCGACAACGCGTCCGCAAATTGGAGGTTGAAATTGAGCGACTTACCGGCGAGGTCGAGATGTCGAAGAAGGCCAGTGAGGCGTTTGATGAGCATACGGTTAAAGAGGTGGGCGACTTTGAGAGGATCAAGGCGATTGAGTTCAAGGATACGTTGGGGGATCTGGCGGATGCGCATGTAGAGTTCTTTCAGGGGACTATTGAGACGTGGGAGAGGTTCTTGGAGGATATGCGGAGGGAGGAGGATCAGAGGAAGGCGACGCATGTGTCGTAGGATGACCGTTTGCGTCTTCCTCCAAGGGACCTCATAGAAGAAAGAGAGCTGGGCCCTGATATTGCGCCTTTTCAGACCCGTGCGCTGTCGGGGTTGGGCTACATGTCCTGAAGCCTTTAAGCGGGTTAGTGGAACGCTTGAGCGAGCTTCTAGGGTATGGGGGGCCGGAGAGCTGGATGGTAGTAGCGCTCGTACGGCTTTTTTTTAAATTGGTAGTCGCATGTAATGATAGGCTCATTATTACATGTCATTCCAACACCAGTAGTTCACATACTTGCACCAGCCTCATCAGACAAGGTATGCACGGGATAACACATCCGCAATCTTTCACGTGCAAGATGCATTGGAGCCAAAACGACATGCGCAATGACGCGCCATCTAACCCAATATCACGAGATCCCTGTCTACCGAGCCGGCGGACCCGTAACCCTTTAGAAGTTTGACGCCCGCCAAACAGGGCCGCCCTGATCCCGTCGTCCCATCCCATCTATTCCCCAAGAGACAGGTTGCTGCCGCACCTGCAGAACGCGACGCAGTCCAAGTTCCCCGCTTCACTACATAGCCACGAACCCATATATAAATTAATCTCGCCCCCACTACTACCTCCATGTCTTTACCACCGCCCGTCACATCGCCCACTATGCCGCCGAGCAAAGGTACCGTTTTGCCTTCCTTGCCCCCTTTGCGCCTCCCGGAAACTTGAGCATGGGCTAATTCAGAATACATGGCGCAGAAACTGCAAGGCATGAGTGTGTGTCCGAAGACGCGCTGCAACACCTCCGGACGTACAAATATTCCAGCGTGGATAAATCCTTCATCTCGCGCTATATCCTCAAGCATTACGTACGCACTACCCCTTCCGCGCACGCAACGCGCAATACCCAATACGGAGATGGCGAGACCTGACATGAAGAATTACAGTGGAATGCGTTCGTCGAGTTGCTACCCCTGTGGCTCGCGCCCAACCTTGTTACGCTAATAGGCTTCTTTTTCATCTTGGGCAATGTCGTGTTGCTCGAGGTTTATGTGCCGGATCTGGTGGGCCCGGCGCCGAGTTGGGTGTACTATAGCTTTGCGTTCGGCATGTGGATGTACGTGTATACCAGCCCTTCAAAAAAGAAGAGGAAGAGAGAAAGGGGGAGGGAGACTGAAGACGAGGACCAGTGTGCTAATAGATATGCGGAACAGGTACTCCACCATGGACAACGTCGACGGGAAACAAGCGCGCCGAACGGGCACGTCGAGTCCCCTGGGCGAACTTTTCGAGTACGTGACAACGCACACATTCGCAAGCCCACAAGCGCCCATGATCACGTATACTGATTGAGGTGTTAGCCATGGAATAGATTCTTTGAACTGCACCTTGGCTTCTCTCCTCGAGACGGCGGCTGTAGGCTACGGAAGCACAAAGATTGGTGCTTTTACCGCGCTGATTCCAGTGCTGCCCATGTTCTTTTCCACATGGGAGACGTATCATACGCATACGTTGTATTTGGGGTATTTTAATGGACCGACTGGTATGTCCTTTTCTCCCCCTTCCTTCCTCCCTTTGCTCGTTTTAGGAATTCATACTGACAGAACGATGCTAACAGAGGGACTCATCCTCGCATGCACCTTCATATGCATGTCCGGCTACTTTGGCCCCGAAATTTGGTCCACACCTCTCGCCACCTACTTCCCGTCCTACGCCGCCGAAATCGGTACCGTCACGCTAAAAGAACTCTGGGTGCCTATGATCCTGTTCACCTTCTTCGTCGCGCATCTACCTGCCTGCATCGTCAACGTAGCCAAAGCACGTCGCAGCCGGAACGAGCCGTTGCTCCCCTTACTCAAGGAATGGACACCCTTGGTTATCTTTGTGAGCTGCACCATGGCGTGGCTGGGATCCCCATACAGCAAGTTGCTGGAAGATAATCATCTGGTGCTGTATTGTTTGACCATGTCTCTGGTCTTTGGACGCATGACGACGAAGATTATCCTCGCCCATCTCACACACCAACCTTTCCCCTACTGGACCATTATGCTCGCGCCCATGATTGGCGGCGCGTTGATCGTCAACCATCCCTACTTTACTATTCCGGGGACGACATTCGGACCCGTGTCCGCAAGCTTCGAGCTGTGGTATTTGAGGGCGTATTTTGTTTTCGCGGCGGTTGTGTACGGCAAGTGGGCGCATCTTGTTATTACGAGTATTTGCGATTATTTGGGGATCAAGTGCCTTACCATACCTAAAAAGACGGTGGAGGGCAAGAATGGACATGTTGTTGATGGGAAGGGGAGGACGGACTAGACGCATTCGAGATTTTTTGCGACCTACAGAGCGACGACATCGATGTCGACATGCGACATTCCTACACCTCTTTAGACCGGGCGGCGCCATCATCACCATCACCATCATCATCATAATCATCACTGGCTTGAGCATTTCGACAGCCCAGAAGCGCAACGCAGCGACACTTCACGACTGGTCCACGTTTTTGACGACCCTGTTTTGGATTACATACATCTTTTCTATTAATCTTTCTTGGAGTGTACTTCAAGGCTTATCCTTTTTCATTAAAGCATAGCGAGTTTAGTAGAGATGGTTTAATTTGCGTTTTGACAACGTTTTTAGAAGGGGGGAGGGAGAGAGAGAAAAGAAGAGTAGAAAGGGACAAGGGAAGGAGCACAGTAATGTGTTGTTTCTAGAGAGGAAAGGAAGCGTAGAAATAGAAGTAATGGAGATGAACATGAGAAGTTTGAACCCCCACCAAACTTCATCCTTTTTTCTAGTCAAACACAGCGTTGTCTTGTTGTGCACATCTTGTTTCGGATAAGGTGTTCAGAGCGAAGAGTTAGGCAACGATATGAGATGTAGCGTGCAGGATTTGCGTTGCACGACAAAATTGAGCATGTAGCGCGCGGGCAGCTAGGCCTGAGGTTTATTGGGCAACGGTCATTGGTTTCGAGCTTTTGAATACGGTAGGCTTGCTGTGGCGTTTTGCAGGTGTCGCAAGACTAGAGCCCAACAAGCCAGCTCGACCGCGGCATCTAGCGTGTAACAGCAACAATGTTTACCCGTCTTCTTTTAATCTAGTCTCCAATCCCATCTAGGACTATGCTTGGCGTCCTCGTAAACACCTACCTTGCCTTCCCACCGCCCTTCTCTCAAAAGGTTAAGTCTCAGCTCTTCACTACTGCCCTACACACTGCTGCTTCGACCGCTAAACATGCGCTAACATGGAAACGTCCCGCACATGCACATTGCTCTCCTCTCTAGGTGCAGATGTCATGTGAGTACCGACTGCAGTTACCCGCCCACGCCAACGCTCATCCGTCAACCCCGAAAAGCACCACACGAGATGTGCTCCACTAAGTCCTTGTACATGTCTTCTATATCACTTCCAGCCTCTACATCCTGTAGCCAAGATACAATGTCGAAAACTACCCTCTTGAGCCCCCGACACCTCCACACTTTGTGCTGTTCGAGCACTAGTAAGTAATTTTCAACGCACTTGTATGCACATAGATTGGTAAACGTATCTTCTTTACCACATTATGCTGCGTAACTAGTACCTGATCCATGAATGCGGAAGTCATTTAGACAAAAGACCAGCTGACCAGTCTCTGCGTACATTCGTCGGCAGATACGTGTTTGTGCGATGAGGTGTAAGAATGGGTGGTAACATTGCTTTGCCTAACTTATGCGGTTTACCTCGAGCGCGAAGATGGTTTAGGTGCTATAGTGTTTGATACAGGGGGTTAGAGGGGGTGAGGGGTTTGAGGGACTTATATGAGGTCTGCGTCTCCGAATACAGGGAGTTGGATTTCTGTTTCAACCCAGAGATCCCCATGTCTGTGATTAGGTCGTAAGGCGGCGATGGATGTTTTAGAGGAAGTATTACACTATGTAAATAGACAGGTGAGAGAGAGGATACTGCTTGAGAAGTTATATACGTAGGACATTCACACTCAACATGTCGCAGGTGCGCATGTTGATGCCTAGGTAGCAAAGAGTACTAGTATGAATTTCTTAACCAAGACTTTCCTTCTCTCTCTCTCTCCAACTATTCTACACACGATCTAGTAGATCTTATTACCGCACCATCGTCGTCTCGCCTAAAAAAACACAGATACAGTAACCCTTTTACCTCACCAAATGTCTACACCACTGTCACCTGGGGACTTGGACTTTATGTGGATATCAAAACATTCGTGCCAACCACAACCAATAACCGCAGCGCCTTACGCAATCGCCTTGAGTCACCACTTCTCCACCCACCCCAGCGAGCTGAGGAACCGTACGTAAACTAAAAGTACGAATCGCATATCAGACAGATGCTCACTTTGTACACTTAACCCTAAGTATCTACGCCTATGCCATCACCAAGCAGTGCGGTGTTTCAGCCGTCAGGCAAGGGGAGCCTAGCCCCCAGCTCAAAGTAGAGCCCGAGGGCTATGGAAACACGGTGGACGGCCAAAGCCCATCACGTTGTTCGTTCTCTCAACCGATCGCCACTACCACGGCGTGTTGCCAGATCCATGCAAAGGCGTCTTGACTCATCTTCCGCCTGAACGAGTTTAGGTTCTGGTGTGTCAATGAGTTTGGACGATTTATCGAGGCTGCGCACCGCATATACCTTGGCGTTACTGAGACGATAGAGATGCGTATGTATGTAGCCAGTGTAGACACAGCATTATACTTTTAAAGTGAGTTTGTAGCAAGCAGTCTTTGGGAGTTCCGTGACATTGAGGAAAGGTTACTGTGGAGATTCTATTCTGGGCGGGCGCAGATACTGAGTGTACTAGACGAGAAGCTTTCGCGAACACAGTTCTGGGTGTGCTTCAAGAGAAGGGCTTTGGAATCTGAGATTGTGTTTGATTCTGCTGAGCTGAGGGGTTGAGGCATAGGGAATACAATATCTTGGGTGTGGTCTTCTTTTTGTTGGAAGGGTGAACAATTGAAGGATGCGGTGGAAACTCGAACAGGGAGTTGAAAAAAGAAAGAGAATCCGTAGGTCATATGGGCGATGGCATAACGATGTAAGAGGTTTGTCAATAACACGACGCTTGTCTTTTCGGAGTTGTACCTTACACTCGGAAGGGCCGTAAGATGTCTACTTGGATCCTCATCAAGCCACCTGCAAGAAAAGGTCATTATACCTACATGTAGTGCCAGAATCAGGAAATACGATGAATCGAAATCTTTATGGGATCTGAGGTGATGTTTTGGTAAGAGTGATTTGGGTGGAGTTGCCTAGGGGAAGTGCTTAGTTTGCCGTATACATGACGAACAAAATTATACTAGCACAAAACAAATTCTCGACGTGAAACACATCCCTCACGCTCCAGACTTGGAAATTTCCCATCCATAAGTTCGTGTATGTAACACTCTCCAATGACTTGATACATGTCATCAAGGTAAGGCCTCAAAATTATGGGAAACCTACATCCAAATAAGATAGTAACAATATCTCCTTGGCGAACAGCTGTCGGAGCTAGGCCCAAATAACCAGTTTCTGTTGTGATGAGAGCTCTTTGCTCCAAGGACAGCACAGCCAAACGTAGATGGCGCAGCGTAATCTCCACTTTTGCACCTTTCTGATGATCCGATGGGAAGAAGCTCTTAAAGCTTTGGCCTCCGATACGGAAATCTTGATTGTGTTTTCTGAACTCATCAAATCTTTGAAAGTAGCTGGACTGAATGATTTTAGACCACTGCGAAGTTGGACGGGAGTTGGCAGAACTTGAATCAGCACTGGGTCGTAACGACCAAGGTATTTTGAAAAGTACGTCTTTGATAACTCCAGACTTGAACAAACCTGTAGTTGCTCTAGGATAGCCAACAGATACACCTGTGGTCGCTTTGGGGTGGCCCATAAGTAACGTCTGCTGGAGCGCTTCGGATGTGCGACCGCTGTATCTATCCGAGGCATTGCGTGGTTGAGTAGAGCGATGTAAGGGGAGTCCAGGTGCAGTACCATCGACCATGTCCACTTGAAACCCAGTGCATACAAGAAGAGCACCATTTCTGCCTTGCTCAATGATTCGAGTTTGAGTAGATAAATTCCCGCTCGCTGAACGAGATCTCAGATACTGAATGTGGTGGCGGCCAAATGGTAGCCTCCAGTCGGGTACCCACGACGACCATCCTCTCTCCATGTGGTTGCTGACATACGCAATCTGGTCCAACTCCCCCGAATTCTTGATGACAGATATCATGAAATCTGTATAGACCTCCTGATCGGAAAGCGAATAATCTGGAGTGATGTCTGCAGGGATTGCAGGATCCAACAAGCCGACTATGCCGTAAACTTTGTCTCTTACATCAGTTGCCTCGGCTCTGCGGACAAGGTTCAGCAGAGAACTCAACCCTACTTCAACATCTGGATTGGAAGTAAGACTGGCTAGGCGGTATATACGACTGATAACGGGCCATGCACCAGGTTCCAAGTCATGGCCGGACTGACAAGACCGATCTTGAGTAACTTTCAGAAACTCCTGACAATAGACAGCGCCCAGACGAATCATTCTCCTCGTTAATTTGTATTTCCCGCACAATATCAAAGTTGAATTGTGATTCACAGCGAGCTCCTGAATAATCCACGCTCGATTCCAATAAGGCTTTTGTGCAAAGGCGAAGAGGGCAGGCCATCCATCGACTAGTAAGTCCTTTGGTAGTTTAAGTGTGCTTTCCACGCACGGATTCCAACAAAGATGCCGCATCGTCCGAATTGCAATCGCGTCGGTGTCCTCTACTTGACCGAGCCAAACAATAACAGCCCTAGCTCGACTGTAGATTTCTCTCATGCGCTTGATCTGTTTGTTCCTCTCTTCTCTGTCTTCCTGATTGATGCATAATGAGTCAACCCAATAGCACATATCCGAGCGTGTCTCTTGCAGATCTCGTAAAGCTCTCAACGCTGCTTCGAGATTCTTTGTAACGTGTTCAGGGGTTCCATTCACGACGATGCTCTTTAAATCGCCTCCACCACCCCACGTGTATGACAAAGCTTCGTAATCACCCCAGGCATAACGAAAGCTGCTTCGCTGATTACGACCCCGACTAAGACCGATGGTTGTGGCTCTATCGAGCGTTGTCTGTTCCAGAGTTGTATCCCGAAGATCCACGCACTTTGTAAATCTATCCCAGACTGCCGGACACTTTTGATTTTTCAGATACTCTTGACTCCATTGGAGGTGTGGCGAGCGTTGTTCGAGCGAAACGTTATCAATAGAACATTGGATGAGGTCTTCAGTCGAGACTGGGCTAGAAAGATCAACGAACCTGAGAATTCGAATCTCATTCTTCGTGTTGTTGAGAGGCTTGTACCGCATCTTGTATGCAGGGGGAGATGAATGAGTATTAGAGCACGTCAAGTTCCGTTAATCGGTGATGAAAGCTGCAGACGTCATCAGTACGATTGTGGTCTGATGTGTCTCTCGATATGCCGCAGAGATGGGACTTATCAGTGCGTTGCTTACCACACGTCGTAGTCAAGGTCGTTCTCAAACGACGTGAAAAATCGTTCTTTCCTACTATACCACTAACAGGTTTCTAGAGACCGGTGAAGACTTGGGAGGGTGAGAGACTCGTCATCGTAGCTTAGCAAGAGCATGTAGCTGCACATACATGCTGGGATCGAGATGCAGATGATGCCCGGTTAGACCATATACGGGATGCGGTGCGCATGAGTCTTCCCGCACCTGGCTAGATGTACTTTTGTGAATCCTGTAGTTTGATTGAATTTAGCGAGCAGCGATAGTAACACACCAATCATGGAATAGCACATGGCAGTGTTCAGTGTCTTTACTGTGCCGCACATTCACCGGGACGCCACCTTTAGATGTGGGGTAAATTGTTTCAAGAAAATGCTGTTGGAGAAGCGCTCTTGGCGAATCAAGTACGCCGAAGAACTGAGAGTGAAAGCCGTTGCACAAGGCGCTTTTTTTGAGGTGCGGCTGGCAGGGTTGTTTCCATACTTGACGTATTTTCTGCGTCCTCGAAGGATAGAGACGTGGATATCGGGCTTGGTAGAAACGTACCCATGACCATACCTGCTCCCGGCCTTGGAGCATGGGGGCGAGAATACCTGGAACAAGAATCGTTTCAATAATTCTGGTCCTTCTGATGATGCTGAGGTAGCTGCGGATACCGCGCTCACGGTGTGCGCATTGTTGACGTTGCTGTTGAGTACTTTCGCGTTGCTCCAGAGTCCGAGTGGTACGATGTAGCAAGTTCACGTGCAATTTGACAGACGGACAAAGGTTTCCTCAATGGGAGGTATGGGTTAGGAAACGGAGCACGTGGTAGGAGCTGGAGCGATGTTGAGTGCGAGAGATGGTTGACATTGGCCGCGGGGTAGAAATTCGTTTCGTTAGCGCCAAGTCCGACTGCCCACATAATTTCTGTGCGGCAACAAGCACCGACAGACACGACACAAAATGGCACCCGCATCACTACTGGACCTCGTGTCCGCGCTGCCCGATACCGCAGGATGGGGCCCGCCCGTGACGTCGGAGTCGATGCTCGACGGCGTGCCGTTTGCGCCCTACTCCAAGGCGGACAAGCTGGGCCGCATGGCCGACTGGACTGAGGGCAAGGACCGCGAGCGGGGAGGACGCCAGCAGTACGGCAACCGCAACTACCGGGGTGCGTTTAACCATATCAAAAAAAGACATGGCAGGAAACTAACCCCTCACAGACCAACAGGTGTACGGCGCGAACCAGCAGACCAACCCCTTCGCCATCCAGGCGGCCGAAGAGGAGGCGACCTTCTCCGTCGTCGACAACACACGCACATCAGCCCGCGGCCGGGGATTCGGACGAGGCGGCGGCACCGTCTTCCGTGGACGAGGCGGCGCGCGGGGCGGACAGGCGCAACGCGGAGGGCGGGGCACCTTCCAGCGTGTCGGTGGCCGTGGTGGGAACCAGTACGACAACCAGCGCGGAGGTGGTCGTGGCGGCAGGGGAGGACGTCGCTTCGGCTGGAGGGACGACAAGCCCCAGCGCAACCGCGATGCCTCTGTGCAGGTCAAGCCCGAATGGAACGTCATGGAGGAGATTGACTTCTCCCGTCTCAGCAAGCTCAACCTGGACACCCACGAAGGCGAGGACATCGACAACTACGGATTCCTCTACTACTACGACCGCAGCTACGACAAGCAGCCTGGCGCGAAGACGTCGGAGCGCAAGCTCAACGTCCTCGACCGTGCCGCCTACAATGTCACCACCTCCAGCGATCCCATCCTCCAGGAGCTCGCCGACAAGGACGAGGCGACTGTCTTCGCTACCGACGGCGTCCTGTCCATGCTCATGTGCGCCACCAAGTCGGTCTACTCGTGGGACCTGGTCTTCACCAAGCGCGGCAACAAGGTCTTCATCGACAAGCGCGACGGCTCAAGTCTGGACATGGTCACCGTCAACGAGAACGCCGCCGACGCGCCCCTCGAAATCTCCGAAGGCAACAAGGACTCCATCAACAGCCCCGGCGCCCTCATGCTGGAAGCCACCCACATCAACAACATCTTCCCGCTGCAGGTCGTTTCCGAGTCCGAGACGCAAAAGGTCAACATGCCCCATGAGCACCCCTTCTACAACGAGGAGGTTGAGACCGATCCTCCGGCTTCCAAGGCATACAGGTACCGCCGCTTCGATCTGTCGCTCGACAAGGACGAGGAGCCGCTGCACCTGGTTGTCCGGACAGAGCTCGACGCTGTTGTTAAGAACAACATCAACGGCGAAGACCAGTACCTGACCATCAAGGCCCTCAACGAGTTCGACAACAAGGCACAGGGAGCCGGTGGCGCGCTCGACTGGAGGTCCAAGCTCGCCAGCCAGCGTGGTGCCGTCCTCGCCACTGAGATGAAGAACAACTCCTGCAAGCTTGCTCGCTGGACCGTCCAGAGTATCCTGGCCAAGGCCGACACCATGAAACTTGGGTATGTATCTCGATTCGTCATATCAGGCATAACTAACAATTCCGTAGTTTCGTATCCCGCACCAATCCCAAGAACAACAACGACCACGTCATCCTCGGTGTCCTCACAGCGAAGCCTCGCGACTTTGCCGCCCAAATGGCACTTAACCTCAACAACGGATGGGCTATTGTGCGCACGATTGTTGATATGGTACTGCGAATGGATGAGGGCAAGTATGTGCTTGTCAAGGATCCTAACAAGTCGCTTCTCCGACTTTACTCCGTGCCCATGCATACGTTCGAGGAGGAGGATGTTGAGGAGATGCAGGCGGTTGAGGAGGATGAGGAATAGAGCAACTAAAACGGGATGTGGAAATACGGTTCTTTTCTTTCAGCGATATTTTCGTAGGGATGGTTTACATCATGATAGACGACATACCATTGAATGATGCTGCTGGACACATGTTCGTAAGCTGAAGTTTGGAACCGGTGTTAATTTGACACGTGAGACCGTGCACAGACGCGTGTCTCCCGTAGTGGCGTAGCCAAACCCTTCTTCAATTGAACTTCCATCAAACAACAATCCGGGCGCGCTTTCTTTTGGACCACCCCTCTATGTAGCATATTCCTTACGATGGACTTGGAAAACCAGCTACATCGCTTCTACTTCTTAGCCACAAATAGCCATGGTCCATGAACACGAACTCTTGGTTCACATCTCTACCCCAGCTACCCGACAGAATGACCAACTATATCGTTCCCTGGTCGACGCGTATCTCGACTTTGAGCCAGTCCAAGTCCATGGAAAGAGGTCGGAACAAAGCCATGATGAGGATCCATCATACTACCAACAACATGATGTATCGAGTCAATCTGCTACTACCCGGATGATCGACAGCGACCCTGCGCCTCCAAACCAAGCAAGTTCCTTCTGCGAAAATGTCAATACGTCGATGTTATTGACGAGCAAGGATTCTTTTGGCAGTTTTCCTTCAGGCGCATTGTTATCTGATTCTGATGATGTTGCGGCACCACCACCACCACCGTCTAGTCGGCTTGCGCAATTGGAACACACACATCAGAACTGGAAGGTGCAGGCAGCGACTATTCCCACGTCAAGCGGTATTAGTAAACAACGCAGTATAAGTGGTGGATCCAGTGGGGATGAAGACGGGGAGGATGTTGATACGGCGTTTATTGAGGATACACAGGAAGCTAGGTTGGCGCTGCAGAGTCAGATGCTTGATAGTTTTGAGATGGGGTATGAGGATACTGAGGAAGAGGAGGTAGACGAGGAAACCGTTAGGTCCAACGATGATGCTGGGATTTTCACGCAAGAGGTGGCTTTGGCGGGTGTTGAGATAGCTGAGCCTGGTGAGCGTACGGTTGGTGCTGAGGCAGAAGCGCTGCCGGGTGAACTTGGGGATAGCTCTCTGATATCTTGGGAGGATTCGGACGACATGGACGTGGACGCTGGACATGGTGCGCAGGAGGTCGCTCCATCGTTCGACAAATCGGCGGAACACACAATTGCCACTACAGCGGAAGAGCCGGCTACGCCTCGAGCCGAAACCTCTTTCAAGGCACCCATTCCAGCTGCGATTCCTCTCAAGAGCTCAGGGGAACTCAAACCAAAAGCAGATCGTCGTAAGAGTGCGCGCCTGGAAAAGGCTAGAGCAGCAGAAGCCAAGGCGTCTGATCCTTTGGCGTTGGTTCCCTCAGCACGACATTCAGAGTCCAGCAACACCGCTCCAGGAAAGCGGAAAAGCTCACGCTTGAACGACGCGTCAAAGCTAGCAGCCCCTTTCAAGATACCCACCACGGTTGCGAATCGTCGAAAGAGTGCGCGTTTGGAAGGAGCGAGTACAACGGAAGCCAAAGCACATATTCCTTCGAACCGGCGTCTCAACTCGCGCAGCACCGGTCTAGGACAACAAGAAGCCCTGCGCTTGGATGCATCATCAAAGCCGGCGGTCTCCATGGTACAGCACAAGATAAGCGAGACGGACAACGTGCACGAATCCGACAAACTCGATCAGCCTGTAGACTTCTCCGCCTTCCCCCACAGCGTCCTCGCTCCCGAACCTCAAATCGGTACATCCACCCCATCTACCTGGCCCTCTCAACTAACACCCTACCTCACCTCCCTAGCAACAAAACACCCCACACTCTTTCAACCCCTCCAAAGATTACACACACCGAACCCTGATACCCGCGGCTGGTGGTCCGTGGATTGTTCGTCATGGCCTGGGTATGCGCAGAAGGGGTTTTGGGATGGGATTTGTGAGAGGCTGGGGGATGGCAGGTTGGGGTGGGCGACGAGTTTGCATCGGGAAGTATGTGGGGGGGATGGTTGGGAGAAGGAAATGAAGGGCTTAGGGCAGGTGAGGTTGTATTGTTGGGGGGAGTTGGTGGAGGTCATGTGGTTGGTTCTGTGGGAGTGTTCGGGAGAGAAGGTGGAAGGGATGGGGTGTAGGTGGGTTGATGCTTGGGGGAGGGTTGTTGTTGTGATGAGGTAGAGTAGTAGATCATCTCCTGCATTGAACAAACATGATCTAGAATGTTGAATCTCCAAGGAAAGAAAAAGACATAGATTTGGATTCTAGAACATGTCACACGTAGGCGCAGAGCCAATTCGAACTTTGCCCATCCACAAGTGTTTATGCATGAGCGTTGTTCAATTACCGAGTTAAGCCCATACGCGAGACGAACGTCGCCATTCCTGCACGCGTGAAACATGATTGCCAAGAGACACGTTTGGAGTCGCTGACCCCCAACATATCGAGCACTGCAGCGAGCGCGCATCATCTCCTCAATCGCCGGGCGATGTGATAATATTACCTGAAAACCGCGATCATGTCTTCGCAACTACAACCGCGATCGCAATCGCATCCACACAACGAAGTGCAAAGGGTCGCTAGCTCGGATGCCGGCACCGACGACCGCACCCTCTACGACCACCCCTCCGACTCCGAGGACAACTACGACGGCCGACCGTCCGGCGACCTCGACGCCCGCGACCACGATATCCTAGACTCGGAAGACGAGCGCGAGAGGCTTCTTACGCGCGAAGATGGTGGTGCAAAGGGCATCTTGGGGCGCAAAGGGTCTGGGGTCAAAGTAGGGAAATGGAGTACGAAGATGAAGGAGATGAAGGAGCGTAGAAAGAGTGGCAATGAAGAGGCAAGTGCGCTCATGTACGAGATGGAAGAAGGTATTGGGGCTTCGAGTACGAGTTTCCAGTCCAGGAGGAGTGAGGAGAGTGATGAACAGCGATTACTTGCTAGCGAGTCGCAAAGAAAGGTATGCACGCCCTCGTCATGCCCCGACAAAGCTAACCCATCACCACAGGCCCGCAGGATCTCCCTCTACCGCCGCCTAGCAATTTACACAATCATCCTCATCGCCTTCGTCGTCCTCCTCGCAACAACGTACAATCTCTCCACGCCCAAAGACGTCAAGGGCGCCGTGACCCTCGTCTCAAATGGCACATCCCTCTTTGCGCCCACCACTATCCTCATCTCCCTCGACGGCTTCCGCGCCGACTTCCTATACCGCAACCTCACGCCCTCGCTCAACGCGCTCGTGCGCGAGGGAATCAGTCCAAAGTACATGATGCCCAGTTTCCCCAGCGTCACGTTCCCGAACCACTATACAATGGCCACGGGCATGTATCCTGAAGCACATGGTGTGGTGGGAAACACGTTCTGGGACGAGGAACTGCAGGAAGAGTTTTATTATACCGATCCTCAACGGAGTTTGCAGCCGCATTGGTGGGGTGGGGAGCCCCTGTGGGTGACGGCGGAGAAGCAGGGGGTGAGGACGGCGGTGCATATGTGGCCGGGTAGTGAGGCGAATATCGCGCACCAGGCGGTTGCGTATGTTGACAAGTACAATGGGAGTGAGGTGTTGGATAGGAAGGTGGATCGTATCATGGAACTACTGGACACGCCTGGCCCTAAAGATATCGGTGCGAAAGCGGATGAGCCACGGCCTCAGCTTATCGCGGCATATGTGCCGGATGTCGATGGGGATGGGCATCGCTATGGACCCAACAGCACGGAGATACGGAAAACGATTCAGAACGCTGATAAGATGGTAGGAGGCATCTTGGCCGGACTACTGGCGCGGAATCTGACCAATATCGTCAACGTGGTCGTCGTCAGCGATCACGGCATGGCGACGACAGACATGACGCGCCTCATCCAGCTAGAAGATCTGATTGACCCCGCCGAACTCGCACATACAGATGGCTGGCCACTCTACGGCTTACGACCCAAGAAACCAGAGGACCTACACCGCCTCTACCAGCAGCTCAAAGACCGCACCAAAAACAACCCTAACGTGGATGTTTACCTCCGCGATGAAGATATGCCGGAGCGCTACCACTTCAGCCGCAACCCGCGCATCGCCCCACTCTGGATCGTACCAAAAACCGGCTGGGCAATCGTAACGCGCTCTGAATTCAACATTGAGCAAGGAATCAAGAACGGCGAGGTATACCATCCCCGCGGTTTACACGGCTACGACTTTGAACATCCGCTCATGCGCGCTATTTTCATCGCGAGGGGGCCGGCGTTCCCGCACAAGGCAGGGAGTAAGATGGAGCCGTTCCAGAATATCGAGCTGTACAATATCGTTTGCGATACAATTGGGTTGGAGCCGGCGCCGAATAATGGTACCTTGCGCCTACCCCTGAAAACAGTTGGATTGCACGACGACGACGACGATGGCAGCGATGGTGGCGATGATCACATGCCACAAGACCCGGTCCCTCCTTACACCCTCTCGTCTTCTTCTTCTTCTTCTTCTTCCTCCGCGGTATCATCACCAAGCAATCTCGCGTCCATGGACTTGAATTCTCTCTCTTCCATCGCGGCGTCCGCGTCTGGAATGGAAGATGTGAGCCCCAGTCTCGACGTCGATGTGCCTGTCAGACCCACACCGCCGAGTGGCAGCAAAGACGAGTTGAAAGACAAGGAACAGGAAGACGCGGACAAGAAAGCTAGTGAAGAGGCCGAGAAGGAGAAGCAGAGTTGGTGGGAGTGGTTGACCCATAAGGCGGATGGGGTCAAGGATTGGGTCGATGGGTTTATCCATGATCATGTTCCGCAGGGAGAGGAGGGGAAGAAGGGTAGTGATGGTGAAGGGGGGAAGAAGGACGGGTAGCGATGTTTGTCGGATTCTTGGACGGCTTCTTTTTTTTTTTGCCTTGGTATACATGGAATCTTTATCTGGCGTGGAATTGTTGGACATTGTTTCCTTCTGAGAGTGTTTGTTATCGGTTTCTGTCTGGTCCTCGGAAATAGCTGTTGAGATAATGATACCCAATGTTGTCTTCTTTCGAGCTCGGCCTAGTCTACTACCATCTAACTGCATGTCATCAACATGTTACGAATACTCGATTGTAGTAGTACCGTGGTTATATTATTTCATTTAATTTCGCTGCGCTCTAGACAAATGACGAGTAGCAAAGAAAGCAAAGTCTACATGATATCGCACTTTGCAGGCAATCCACACGGCCCCCCTTTTTTGTCCTCGTCTTCTTCCGTTTTATGCTGGGGCTGGCTGGTAGCGGGAGCAGGTGCAGTAGAAGCAGCAGGAGCAGCGGTACTATTACCGTTCGCCGCCGCTACCGCCGACCCATTCGCCGTCTCCACCTTCTCACCACCATCTAGTCACTGGGGATGCGCCTTGGCAACAGCCTCGTAGAACGCCTTACCCTGAGCCTGCGCAATGCTCAGCTCAAGCTCCGTTGGCTGCCTGCTACCATTGCCACCGGAGAAGGTACCAGCACCCCATGGCGAGCCACCGTGGATCTCCTCAAGGTTGGAAAGCATAGAGAAGGCGGTCTTGTAACCCAGGGGCACGTAGATGAAACCGTGGTGCACAAGCGTGCTCATACTGGTGATGGCAGTCGTCTCCTGGCCGCCGCCCATGGTACCGGTCGACACGAAGATACCGGCGTATTTGCCCCAGAAGGAGCCCTGCTGCCATTGCTTGCCCGTCTTGTCCCAGAAGGTCTTGAATTGTGCGGGGAAGTTGCCGTAGCGGGTGGGGATGCCGAAGAGGATTCCGTCGAACTCTTCGAGGACGGCGGGGTCGTCGAGCGTGGGGACTGAGGCGTCCTTGGCGGGCGCGTACATCTTGTCGAGAACCTCTTGGGGGAGCGTCTCGGCGACTCTGTGGGGAAGGGTTAATTTGTGATTCTCGAGTGTGGGAGGAGATTTGGGGGGGTTGGGGATGTGGTGGTGGATGGAGATTGGATTGGGGATACGTACTGGAAGAGTTTGGCATCACCGCCAGCCTCTTGGATACCCTTCAGCTCAGCATCGGCCTGATTGTCGCTATGTTAGCAGGAGGTCTCAGTTGGAGAGGAGGCGCAAGTGGGGAGCCGTTGGGTAAACAGCGACCTTCCACAAGACAACACAGTTGGATCAACATACCAGCTTCTTGATGTGGCCGTACATGGAGTAGTACACAATCGCGATCTTGGGAGCCATCTTACACGAATTGGGGTATCAAACAAAGAGTAACAGAGAGCAAGTGCGTAGAGTAGGATGTATGCGATGAAGATGTCGACTGGAGAGCTATCGAGGTGGGGGTGCTCCCTTCCTCTTATACTCGACACCAGCTGCACATTGATAACCCTGTCCGTTTTACCCATCCTATCTCGTCCCTGTCTCCCGATCTCCAGCATCTCGAAATACATCATGCCATACACACCGGCCCAATAGCACCGAGATCACCCAGCTAGGGTAGCTAGGTAGCTAGGTAGCTAAGCTTGCTTGCATAGCAGTTACCAACAGCTTTGCGCCATTCTGCCCCTCATAACCGCTTTACTACGCCGTATAGGAGCATAGTGGCACGGTCAGTGCCCCACATAAACCCCCCCGTGCGGTAGCGTCATGGATCATTGCCAACGATTACATGAGCCTTTGGTAAGTGATTGGCAATGCGGTTTTTTGCCTTGCTCGCAAAAATACGATTATGCTGGAAATTCCATCGGCATTTTTTCTTGATGCGATCTTTTCCCGCAGACCGGCCACTCTGCTGTTGTACAAACTAGAGCGGGATGCGATTTCCGTTCCGTGCGGCTTTCTTCTGCTCTTCTGCAGCAGAACATATCCGTTGGTGCTCGGTGTGCCGTGCCGGATCGTATACATTTGGTGTTACCACGTTGGGTGCTTAGCAGGGGCTTAGGTAAGGTTGATAATAAGCTCGGATACAGAAAGACGTTTGCATCCGGAGTACAGTTGGTCTTAGGGTGATGACTATGCGGTGTGTAAGCAAGGCACTGCGGAAATGTACCTTGGGCTTGTCTGCTTTGGGATGGTGTGGGTACGTAGGCTGCAGGTGCGGGGTGGGTGTTGTTGGCGATCGCCAAGTAGAGGGGCCATTGGCAAAATTAGAAGAGAGGTTTCGCGAAGTTTCTTCATTGCGTGCTGAGAGAAGTCCAGAAACTAGAGCTGCACTTTGCTTGGTGCACATGCGCACACGTAGACAGGCAATGAAAGAACGCAGGTGAGTGTGGCATTTGATGGATTATGCTGATTGAAAGGCAAACGCTAAAATGCTAACAGGCTGCAAAGACAAAAAGCAAAAGACACCCCGCCATCCCGATGGGAAAATACCCAGTAGTCGCTTTTGGAGACATGCTCATGTTCGCATTGATGAACTTCTCCAAATGCATGAATACAATGTGGCTGCGCTCCAGCCTGATATCTCCTTTGGCTCCAGGCCTGTCGCTCATGCATGTGGTCGTAATTTCGTAAGTGAAAAAAAAAGTTAATGATCAAAAAGGTACAAGTCGAAGTAGAAGTCGGCCGTTATGTGTGGACTCCACCATGATCAAGTTTGGATGGAGAAGAGCCTCCTGCGAACACCAGCTAGGAAATCAGCCTCGTCGATACGCTGGAACTGCGCCTCTTCTTCTTTTCCGTAGAGTCCGGTGCTGCCGTAGGGCCCCTTGCCGCTAAACTCGACGTTAAATGGCCAGTGCCCATCAGTCGAAATCTGCGCCAGGGAAAAGTCGCCATGCACGGATTGGAAACCAGGTTCGAAGATGCACTCTGCAAAGAAGAGCTCGACGTATAGGTCGCGAGGAATGGCGCTTTTTGCGCGAAGGCGGATGAAGCGCCGGGCTTGCTCAAGAAGCTTCTGCAGCGCGTCGGTAGCCTCCTGGGTCGAGCGACCGTCCTCGTGCTCACACAAGTGCAGAGCACGTACCTGCAGGTCGCCGGCAAACTTTGCATTGTCGTTTGAGAAGAGATGAGAGCATACAGAAGGCAGCGAGATGGAAAGGGTCTCGAGCTTAGGACAGTTTCGGAAAGTGTCGCAAAGATGCTCGCAGTCGCTCGGAGACCCCGGATGTGGGTGCCAGAAGCCATCCTGTGACCGCGGGCTGTGCTCAAGAACCCGGAGAGTCTTGCGAGACGCCTTGACAATGGCCATGACACCGTCGATGGTGATGGACGAGTTGCAGGTCAGGTGGAACTCCTCCAGCTGGGTTGCAGTGCGGGCAATGGCGAAGAGATCATTGTCGGTAATGGGCATGAAGCTAGTGTCGCCGAAGATCTTCAGACGTCGCAGCTGGCTAAAGTTGACCGACTGCAGTGGCTCTAGATCAACGAGGTTATCCTTGTCTGTTGCTTGCTGCGAGGTAGGGTCGACGCATTGGAGTTCTAGCGACTGCAGTGGCTTACCAATCCCAGTGAGTACCGCCCGCCAGGCCTTGGCGTCCACGTGACGGATGGCGGTCCATGGGAGAGAGAGCGAGGTGATGTTGGTGCAGTTCTTGAGCGATTGGAACACCAGACGGTCGGTCTCGGCGGTGTAGAAGCCGTGCACCCACATGCGTCTAATCTTGGCAGCCACCTCTGGGTAGTCGTTGCAGATGCTCACCGTCCGCTTGAGGGAGGCGAAGGGATCGCGGTAGACAGCTGTGCCAGTCGGACGGTCGATGAGTTCGTAGAGCGGGTAGCTCTCCCGCCTGTTGGATAGTTCGGCCCATCGCTATCGACGTCAGCGTACGCTCGTCAGTAAATCATCAGATGTGCTCACCTCTCCGCCCTTCCAGCGTCGGATATAAACATCCTTGATGGAGTGTTCGAGGGCCCACTCGTGCCACTTCCAGCAGACTGATCGCAGAGTGGCAGTCGCGTCCCACTTGAGGAGCTCTGGCGGGACCAGGCCTCTCACATAGCGTTGAAGCTTAGCCCTCTCGAGAGGCAGTGGTGCTTGCTGGAGACCGAATGTGTACGTGGGACCATCACGTATATGGGCCTTGGTAACCTCCTCGAGGATCTGGGTAAGGACTTCGTAGGGGAAGTCGTTGATGTTCATTGAATGTTCGATGTCGGTAACGGTAGGTTGACTCTTGTCTTGATGTGGTTGAAGATGGCACCTAGGTGAGCAGGTGAGAAGTCGTGTTAGTCAGGTGTAATTTGTGTCGTGAATCCTGCAAGGCGTCAGGACTCTTATAGTCGAAGGCAGAGATTTATTCTTGACAAAGAGCACCATGGTTCGTTGTTAGTCAGACGTTCTGTGTCTTCTCCAGCTCCTTGCACAAGCGCCAACGACTCGGACGCTGAACCGGCATGGTCCATGAGCTAGAAGGATCAATTCTCAGGCGAGACAAGCCAATAGGGTGATCGGCAGCACGTTGCACGCGTATAGTTTTGCAGTGCGGAGTGGTAGTTGTGCTAGGTTCTCTTTACGTCACGGTGGCTTGGCGAGCTCGGGTTTGCTGGGGCGGCGATTCAAAGCAGAAAATTGGCTTCACGTGGCTCGTGGCTGGCGTTTCGATTACCCCCAGGAAATTCAATCCGCAGGCCACCTGACCACCAATGACACATGAAAATCTCTGACGAGACCCTTCGACCATCTTTCACCATCCCCGTGCCTGCATGGCGCCTTTCTGCTGGGTCCGTCCGAGGACGACGTCCTGTTGCTTCCCATGCTGTCGCGTCCGTCGCGTCGTCGTAACGCCGCCTTCACCCATCATCTCACGACACGAGAGCATGGACTGCGAGCTTTGTGGCTTGCTGTGCCATATCACACCCAACGCACTGGTCACTTCCATCGTCTCCGCATCTCCACACGGCTGCTGGACGGTTGCGGCTACGGGTGTCGCCATCGATGTCATGTCTCGCACCTTCTGTCGTCAAACTGCCAACGTCTGACGCATCACGCCGCTATACATGACCGCCTTGTCTGCCATGATCACGATGATTCCAGAACGTATTGGACCTCCCCGTTTGCCCCATTTTCAATGCACCTTACGCAGACCTCATGTCATGACCATTCCCCAAACACAAACACCACACGTTGGAAGTGGATCTGCAAAATCTTCACAATGCATGGGCTCCTCCTGCTGGTGACACGTATTCTCCCGTCTGTTGCATGAGTTTGGAGCTTAGGCCTCTCACCATCGTGTTCGACTGCACTTTATTTGGTAATATCTTACGTCTTCGAAACTTCCCCGCTATGCGACTTTCTCCACAACCAAGAATGCAAACACCGTTACGGGAACTACTCTAGCTCACCACTTGAGCCGAGCACACTACACAGCGATCCCCAAATAGCAAGGTAATTAGTGTTCGTACGAAGTGCTGACATCGATTAGAGTGATGGTGACGATGATGTTGCGACCACGACAGCAAGACAACCAGAACATGGTTGACTGATCTTGTATGCAAACGAGGCACAACAGACTGATCACCACATCTCCCATGCCCCCTTCCAACCCCTAACATCCTCTCTCGGTTTCTGTGAGCTAAGGAAATACGCTACCCCGCAAAGATCTCAGCAACCCCTGACACAACTCTCGCTTCCACAAAGTCCATCTAGCTCACAAGGCCGATCACACCGGCAAGACTAGCGCTACGGGACAGACATTCCGTTTTCACTAGAGCCGGTCGGAACCTGCCTACTGCAATGCCGCTGCAAGGCGAGCAGACTGGCCATGTCGGCTTCACTGTTCGTCCGGCTGGATCGTGCGTCTATGCGCCACTGGGGGTCACGGGGCTTGACGGCGCTCAGCTGACATGGGAACTCCCTGGCGCTAAGAGCCGCAACACCACCGAGATAGTATCGTGACCTTCCTTTTTCGACTCGCGGATGCTGGTGGACGTGGTTGGGGCGCAGTGCTCTCGTTGTCGGTGCCTCCCGGATGTTGGGTTGGGGATGAGGTGTCCGTGCTTTTCCCGGAGGTCGCGGTGTGCGAAGCGTATCGGAGTGATCACACGATGTTTGGGCGATCAAACTAGCAAGGTGATATCCTTTCTTTGATGGGTGGTGGTGTTTTCGAAGAGACTGTGTGTTTGGAACTTTTCTAGGCGGCCGTTGGACGGGCTGCTTGTGGCATCTTGGCCTACTTCGCCTGCCGTACATCTTATGGCATCATATCTCGGACGACACGACATGACACGTCTTCGCACACGCAACAGCTTGAGATGACAGAGAAGACACAACAAGGCATCCAGAGCCACAAATTAACACGCTTACGACCTCACCATCACCCAAACATGTTTGAAGAGGGGGATCCTAACCTCAAGCAACCATCTCATCTCTGTCTCAAGGCATTGAGCTCGATGGCGAGTACAAACGTCCATCACACTGATATGACGCAATAGAGGTAGCATCCGCGACGTGGTGTCGCCATCTGGAAGCCCTTGTACGCATTCCCGTCGGACTGAGTTTGTGATGGTGCGACATGAGATAGGGAAATCGAGCCACGGGAGCACGAAAAGGCTTCATGGACACATTGCTCTATTGTTGACGCGAACCCGTTGTTCCCTTGATTCCATAACATTCGATCCGAGCAAAAGAAACCAGAAACTGGGTCTACAGCCAAGCAACAAAAAAAATTAAAAAAATTAAAAAGATAAAAGATCTCGTCATTGGGGTATCTAATCTGTTCAAACCAAATCGCAAAACACACTATTCTCTTGCCCATATTTCGCACTCCTCCCTCTCTCTCTCTTCTCCACCCCATTTCCTCTTCCTACCGTCTCTTCGCCCCCATACTCTCAACATTATTTGCATGCGCAAGCAAATACTTGCAACAAGTCAACGTATATTTGCACGCCTTGGTCCACCCCTCGTCCTTGTTCAACGCCAACTTGATACTCTGATCGTGAATGCGATCCTTGCGTATCTCATACGGCATTTTGACGCCGGGTGCACCACCGGGCCCTCCTATATGACTGCCACTTTGACCTGTTGCAGGATGTGTAGGAACAGCAGCAGAATTCTCCACAAACTCGCCAAGTTGACGCAAGCATTCGAGGAACGCAACCATAGCGGTATCGAATTTCCGGTGTAGGAAACCAAAGTTTATGGGGAAGTCGCCGGAGGAGTATAACTCCAATCTGTGTTTGGATATCTGCGGTGATCCAGCAGTTGATGGTTGGCGTGTCGACTCAGCAGTCGTCGTCGTTGTCGTCGTGTTACCACCACCACTCCCACCTTTAACTTCCAGCCGCGTAATGGTAGAAGTAGACCCCATGGGACACAACTCGTAGCCCTCGAATTTATATCCCAGTCTCTCCGCTAGCGTAGCAAGTAGCAAGCACGTCTGTCCCCACGCGGCATTTATCTCCGGCCAGTCGACGTACGGATTGGGTAATCTGCCCAGCCGTAGTCCGTTGATGGTCGCGAAATGGTTGTCGTGCGTGATGTTGAAGGTATCATTATACACACTTCTCCGTTGTAATTGGTTCAAAACCTGTGCATCATGCGCATACCGCGTAGCCAGCGCGTCCCGCTCGTTCTGCACCGCTGTCAACTCAGTGTTGAACTCATTCCGGGACTTCCAGAACTCCGCTTCTTCGATATCGAGACTACGGGACTCTGCTTCTAGGGCGGCGAGTTGGTTGTCTAGCTCCGCTTTCTCGTGCTCGAGAGCTTCGAGCTGCGTTATAGCCGTCGCTTCAGCCTTTCGGGCGGATGTGAGGGCGGCTTCGGCGAGCTTGACTTCATCGGCGGAGGGCACGTCGGTGTTTGCGCGGCGCAGGTAGTCGACGTAGGCGTCGCGCTCGCGGGTGGCAACAGCCAGTCTTTTTTGAAGGCCCGAGATGAGGAGGTCGGTGCATTCGGTGCAGATGGGGTGGTCGATATCGGAGCGGGCGGAGAGGATTTCGAAGAGGCGGTTCGTGGTTTCTAGACCGTCTGCTAGGCTCGCGCCGCCTGGCAGGTTGTTTGTGAAGCTCTTTCGTCGTGCTTTGTCGTTTGCGCTTGGCTTCGTGTCGACTGGCTGTGGCTTGCGAGATGGACTGCGGGAAGTGGATGAGGGCGGGTCTATCATCGACTCGGACATGTGGATGTCGATGAAGGACATGGCGGGGTTTTGGGGGCCATTTGAGTGTGCTGAGGGCGGTGCGCCTTGGATGTTGCGTTTGAAGGTAGGGTTTCGGGCGTCTTTGGCTGCATCGTGATATGTCTTGAGGTGTTCGGGTGGGTTGGGAGCGCGCGACTGGCGGCTGGGAGATGTTCTTGAGGCTGGCTGCTGGCCTGATACTGTCGAGTCTAGGGTATATCAGCATAATGTGTTGTAGCCTCTGCGACATGGACATGTACCGGTCAGTAGCTTAAAGGCGGCCGGATTCAGCTGGTCGATGGAGGCATCGATGTCGATAGGCGTCCGGCACTTCTGGCACGCCAAGCCCGTCTGTCTCTTATCGTTGGCCATCTTGTCATGAGCAGAGGGTTGTCATGCTGTGAGCAAGGTTGTGCGTTCCAGTTGATGTCAGCGCTGGGGAATGACGGCGTTGGGTTCACGTTGGCGATCGGCTGCATGCGAGTGGGGCAGTGGCCGGGGTGCCTGCCGAGGCGCGAGGGTAGTCGCGTCGCGTCTCGCGTCATTTCACCAATACCATCACAGCTTGTCTCACACAAACGCACCTCGCCGCCCCGCCCACCCGCCCATCCACCAACAACCGCCCCCCCCTCCCCGAGACATATGACCCCTATACAAGAGCAAAGCGTCCGCATACACGCACCATGGAATCGCCTAGGAAGCGCATGCGCATACTTCAATCAGTCGAGGTCGACGAAGAGAACGTCGAATACATCAAAGCAAAGCAACAACAACAGCAAAAGCTCAAAAGCCGATTCGAGTCTATCTTCGAGAAGTTCGGAAATATGAACGAATCGCAGAGCGACGAGATCGACATGATCACGAACAAGGTGGTGGTGGATAGAGGGCATTTGCGGAGAATAAGGCGTCGGGTGAATGGGAAGGAGAAAGGGCTACTGGACACTATCCTGCTATCGGCTGCAAATAATCGAGACGAGGATGGAGACGAGGAAGCAGGGGACGAAGATTCCGAAGACGAACTGGCACTGCCGCAGCTGATCAAGTCCAAGACTACTGTGCCGCCTGAGCAAGACACGAGCAAACGACAAGTCGAACCCACAGGAATTAATGTGCAACAACCTACGTCACCTCCGTCAGATATCCCAGCAACATCAATACCACAGTTCAGCGTTCCGCAGACGCCAAATACGCCGAACCCTGTCGCAAACCTCCTACCATATCTCCATTTCCCGCAAACGCCTGCAGGAGAGGAAGCGCAGAGTGCTTTCTATGCCAACCTGGCGCAAGCTCTGGCACCATTGCTTACGCGCCAGAAACCGCCAAGTGCCCCGCTGAACTTCGCAAGCGCTGCGACCACGCCGATCACACCCATAACAACAAACGACAAAGTGGCGCCTGCTACGGACCCGAAATGGTTCTTTCCGCCTCTTTCCGCAAAACCGCACCAATGTCCAATCGCCCAGTCGAGCCCTCACCCAAGCTACACGGTAGCACCGACGGCGGAAGAGGCGCATGAACAACAAACAGACACTTTATCGACAGATGTAGGCGAAGAACGACCCATGATGGCATCATACAGAAGATCAGACGAAAGCTCACCAATGAGACCCCGCCGAAGCAGTCCACGAGTCGAAGTTCAGAGGCGCGGCCCATGGAGTGCAAGGAAATACCACTTCACTTGTGAAGAGGATGTATACATAAGCAAAGCCAAGGGGGTAGACGGTATATCGTGGGCGGCTATCAAGGAAGGCAGAGAGAAGTGGAAAAAGTGGCCAGTAAGCGCAATCCATGACCGTTGGCTCGTGATTAGAAACCATAATCTACACTTGCAAGATGCTTCTGTAGCTCCCGCAGGTGATCGTGTTCACGGGAGTGATGAAGCTTCTACGAAACAAGTCCACGCCATCTCCAAACCAGCGCACCACCTGCCAACGCCAAGTTCCTCCGAACACGAAGAGTACCATCAGAACCTCGTCGACTCGATGGAAGAAACCGTGCCGATCAAATTATCTTCGACCACGCATTACGATGACGATGACCGCGATCTCTTATCCCTCGCCGGATCCGATCCAGATGAAGAACAACTCCCAACAGGCGATGACGATACAACTGTAGTTGCATCGCAAGACGTGATACTTCCATCCATCGAAACGCGTGACTTGGTCGATGAGGAAGACACCATGCTAGAAGACTTGCCTTCGACTCCGCAGACGACCGACTTTATCATGACGCCTACCCGAGCATCTGCAGATATACCAACACAAGACACCGTCATAACACCCACTCGCGTATCCTTAGCCACAGTGAAAACCGAACCCTTGTCTTCACCGACTGTACTCATCAAACGCAAACGATCACCACTAACCGCTGACGTGATACCCGACTTACAAGAAGAAGAAGAAGAAGAAGAAGAAGAAGAAGAAGAAGAAGAAGAAGAAGAAGAAGAAGAAGAAGATAACGTGCGAGACGACGAGAGTAACATCGTCATCGTGCCACACGAACCTTCTGAAGCTCCAAAGCCATCTGCCGACGACAACCAACAGACCACGCATACATCCCCCATCCGCAGAAGGGTCGCTTCCCTCGACCTAATCGGCGACGACGAGCTCCTCATCGCCTCCCCTCCCAATCCTACAACACCGGGCTCGAAACGTAAACGCGAATCGCATATATCCGACCAAACACCCAAAGCCCACAATGACGATGCTAGTAGTGAGATCGGGACTACCAGGTCCACGGCGAAAGCGAATCGAAAGTCCTTTCTCAATAGCATTAAAAGAGAATGGACAAGGAAAGCTACGCCTGTGAAGGAAAGTGAGGGGAAACGTGCACAGAGGAGAAGTTTCAGGGGGTTGGAAGTGAGTGCGAGGAAGAAGAAGATGATGAAGAGAAAGTGGGCGGATGATGAGAGTGAAGATGAGCTTACTATACGTTAGCAATTACATTATATTATGTAAACTTGGCGCGAGAAGAAATCGAATGCAGCGAATGCTACTATGCCTGTTCATGTTTGTTCTTTATACACATCTATCTACAATCAACACTTGATCCTCACCTTCCGTAGTCGTCGTCGTCGTCGTCATCGTCATCATCATCATCATCATCGCTCCTTGAGAACGGAAGAAAGTTTCAAACCAATCTCCATTTTACACCGCCCTCCCTCAACGTCTCACCTGCTTCCTTCTGCTTTCTCTCATTCTCCTGTCTCTTGCTCTCCTCCCTACCCAAACTCTTCGCTGCAAGCACACTCGGATCCCTCGAGTGTCGCTCAACCCACTGTTCGGTAAAGGTCCTCGTTGCACCACCTGTTTGAGCACTGGATCTGCGCTGTTTCTCCTCCGCCTCGTCCTTTTGCTTGTCAACAATGCTGTTCCCGTGCCCTAGCGCATCAGCAGTACCAGTACCAGTACCAGTACTCCCACCACCCTCCTTGATCTTTAGTTGCCGCTCCAGATCGAGCATCTTTGCTATGAGTTCCTCTTGTGGCACCTTCTTCAATACTTCTTTCGCTTTCGTCTTTTCGTCCCCATCATCCCCCTCTCCTTTCCTTTCAAGCTCCCCAAGCTCCCCGAATAGCTCGTTCAACACCCGCACACTCCTGTATTTGAATCGAAACACCGCATACGGCTTCTCCAACCCATCCAGATACTCCGGTCTGCCAACCACATGCCCATATGACATCGCTTTGCCTGGTCGAACAGCGTGCTCAATGCCCTTTGCTATTGACAATTTTCGGCTGATGGCTAGCCGAGGCGGGGCGGGGGCGATGGAAAGGTTGTTGTTCGAAGAGAGAGGGTTGGTTGGTCTGGGAAGGGAGGGGCGAGGGGGGAACTGCCATGTTGGTTGGTTTCTTGCCGCTGCGGCTGGGTTTGGTGAGGTGTCGAGGGAGGGATGATTGGGGCGGTATCCCGCGAAAGATTTACTGTCTATGCGTTCGCGCTGTCCATTCAGTGACGAAGCGGGTGCGAAAGACGGGTGATTAGACCGGTATTGTGAAAGGGATTTGTTGCTCATGCGCTGGGATTGTTTGGATATAGATGGAGCTGGAGCTGGAACTGGGGCAGCGGTGGGGGAGGGTGTGGGCTTGCTGTGCTGTATACTGGGTTTTGCGGCGTTGTTGTTATTGTTGGGTGGAATACTCCATGACTGGCTCTGCCATGGTACTTCTGTAGCTGGTGGTGGATTCTGCAACGCAGATTTCAGAACGGATTTTACACCTGCGAAGGCGCTTGGATTTTCATCCTTGTTCTGCGTTGTGGGAGATGGTGCAGTATCCTGGCAGGTGTTTTTGGAGTTCCAGCCATCATCATCTTTGGCTTTCTGATCGTCGTTGTCATTTGTCCACCCACCGGTTTCGTCTTTATCGGTTGAGTACCAACCGTTCTTGTTGTTCTCCTTGGGCGTCTTGTCTTGCCATCCGCTATCACTCTTCTTGCTCCAGCCAGTATCCTGCTCCGTTAACTTTCCCCAGAAAACCTGCACGGCACCATCTTCCCTACCATCCCCCCAGGAGGATGACGAAGAAGATCGGCGGCCTCTTATCTCACCTTTTATACTCTGGACAAAGTCCTTCAGCGACGGCGCGTATGGTGCCGGTACGAAAGTACTAGTGGCAATGCTAGGTTTACACATTGCGTCATGTACTTGAGAAGCCCAGTATGAAGCTGGCACTACTGAAGCTGGTGGAGCAGCATATGCACTGGGTCGCCGTAAGTGTTCTTGAATCGGTAGGGCAGGGATAGGTGAATTCCAGGATGGTAACACCGAAGCTGGCGGAGCAGTACAAGCGCTAGGCTGTCGCGATCGTACTCGAACCGGAGTAGTAGTAGAAGTGGGTGCATTCATCACCGTCGGTGTCAACCTAGCAACCAGAGAAGGCGCAGGGACAGGAACTACATCTGCGGCTTCCCAAGTCGGCGTGCGACGCGAATGCCTGGATGCCCTTCGCTCATGCTCGTGCTGCATCGACTTGGAACGTCGCGAGCGACTCTTGGATCTACGCCGTAGGGTCTGTATCTGGCTTCGGGAATGCGATGGCTGAATAGTGGCCTCTGAGCTACTACTCAGAGAGACGATGGAGTCTGAAGGCCGTTTGATATAATTCCAATCCCCACTCTCTTTTTCTTCTTCTGAAGACGTAACATCGTATCTTCGTCGAGAACGCCTTGATCGAGACTTTGAACGCGATTCTCGGCGCAAATCCTGCTTCGAGCTCCCTCGCTCTTGTGAGCGCAAATTAATAGGAGAACCAGGTACCGCGTTATAATGGCTAGGGGTCTTCGTCATCCAAGCTTCACCCCGTTGGCTTCCAGCCTCCCACTCAGCCATTCTGTCCGTCGGCCAAGTATCTCCCGTATCCCAAGAATCCGAGGCCGTCTCTTCGCGCATGTGCCACTCACCAGCGACAGTCTCCTCCACGGGCTCGTTGTTCCAAGTAACGCGGGTCCCTGCTCTACTTTGTGCTTTTCCATCACACCAGCCGGTCTGAGACTGCTTCCAATTCGAACTATGGTCAGTGTGCTGGTCGCGCGACGAGAAGGCTGGCTGTGAGGACTGTTGGTAGTGTGGCTGTGTGAGCGCGTCGAGGGGGGATTCAGGCCATGCTCCTGGAGGCTGGCTCACAGAGTTTGTATCCCGTGTAATTCTCTTATAGCTAGCCGGCCCTTCTGGCTGTGTATCTAGCCGTCGCGACTCTTCCACTCCCTGCTTTACCGCTGTTGTAAGGAGGTTGTTAAGCCATATTGGATCCACAGCAGGAGGCTGTGTTGCTCCGGGATTGGAAAGGTGGTTATTATATGTCTCCCCGTCACGCGGGATTGGTCCACTACCATACTGGAAACCCGATGGAGGAAGGTTATCTGTACGTTGCGCTCCAGGGCTAATGGGCTCAAAGTACTTGGAGTGTGGTCGAGAGTGGCGCGCAGCAGATGCTGGAGGAAAGAGCTCATGAGTGATGTGCGTAGTGCGATGGCTCTTCGATGCTGAGCCTTCCTGGCTACGCAGTGATTCAGCATAGGGTGAGCGGTAAGACGAAATCGGAGGCGGTGGGCCGTGGCCATTGCCAGAGGTAGTGATGAAAGGGCCGCGATCGTCGTACATAGACCTTTCGTTTGAAGGTGAAGAGGTGTCATCTAAGTCATAATAACGACGGTCGGGGTAGTCTCCTGCTCCATCGAAATTCATTGTTGATGCGGACTTGGCATTGCGCGTGCCAGCGCACCGCAAGACGACAACTTCAATACAACCTATATTTTGGAGAATGTCTGGCGAACAAAGGTTTGGTGCATCGTCCGCTGAAGCTGTGATTAGTTAGCAGGCCGTTACTCCTCCATGTCCCTGCAACACTCACCAATATTGAGCTTGTCAAACGCCCACTCGCGTGCTATCATCGAGCCATCACTCTGCCTCTCTTCCTTCTGGCGTACGCGAAAGTCGATAAGAGAGCGGCTGTCGGAAGGCTTTCGAAGCTTCAAGTCTTGCCTATTGCGGTTGCATTGGTAGACGCCGTCGACGTAGACGAAGATTGCAATACCCGGAGCGATGAACCTGTTGGACGTAAGGTGGATCGAGAAGGATTGCGGTTTGCTTGGTACAGGAATGAAAGTCTCTACAAAGCCGTCATCGTAGATGGTGCCAAACTCCTGCAATGCCTGATGGCTCTCCGATAGCTCGATCGCGCAATTGAGGTCCTTTAGTGAGGGCATGATACGATTGATGGACTTTCGGGGGGGCTGCTGCAATATTAACGAAGAAACAAAGCGATTATGATGCACAATGTCGATAGACTGTTGGGATGTTGGTGGGCTGTGTCAAAGTGAGTGCCCGTTGTCACAGCGACCGACGGAGGTGAAGCGGTGATGGAAGCTCAGGGACGCAAAGTCGATTCAGCACATAGTCCAAAATATTCCGGGTACATAGAATCGCGCATTGCTTTTAGACGATATATTTGGAGAAGAGGAAGATACCTGATGCACGACATGCTATGGGTGGAAGAGAAGAATACATATTTAGTAGTCGACAGCCATCGTGCGATATCGGAAGCGATCTGCCTCACAGATGCCCTACCTTCACGTTCCTCAGAATACCACGTACAGGCACAAACAACATCATTCAGCTCGACTCTAGGTGCGAACAAAGTTGTTCGAAAGGCGCGCGATCTGGTTGGCTGCGGACATTGTGCCGTTGGCTGGTGTGTGGTAAACGAATACCTTCGACGTGTGTCTACAAGTTGCTGTTGTGTTTAGCACGAACCCAAGATATTCGTGAATAAAGTTTACGAGGTGGAGAGCTTTAGCATATCCGTGTTTAGTGGTGATTGATGGACAGGGAGTGAGGATGGCGGATGGCGATGAGAAGAGGGAAGCTGCACTGGCCTAACGAGCTTGCTAGTTTCTTCCGGTAAAGATCTTCTTCTCCTCGCCCAGCCGGGCTGTTCCAATGCGCGCAATAGTTAGCCGTTTGCAGTTCTTCCAGGCACTGCCTCGAGGAGAAGAATAGAAGCTTTGGCGGTAGCTCAGAGCAAAAGATGTGAACTCTGAAGACTGACAGTTTCGCCAATCAGACGCTAGCGCGGTTTACCCCACTAAACCTCCAAATCCCATCTATCGTTCGGGATTTACGGATCTTGCTCAACTGTCCCTGTCGAGGATAAGAATATCACGCGTACGGGCTGCTAGGCTCAAGGTTTGTTACGTAACGGTCATTCTTTTTTCGAGCTTTGTATACGGTAGGATTGTTTTGGCTTGAGCTGTAACTTATACCTGTCGCTTTTCTAACAAAGCTCCTTATACAGTCTCCTGCATCTGTTTTGCCTGAACGGCAGTAAACAGGCCGTACGCTAGCGATTGCAACGACGCTCGAATTTGGTCAAGATGTTATGAGTAAGTTTTAACAACCTCACGATGGAGATGTATGTAAGGGATGAGATCGGGTGGTCTGGGTGACAGAAGTGGTGCCTTTTAGCCCTCTTACACCCTTTATTAAGCCTCAGCCTCTTCCAATGCGGAGTCGTTGAGTTATTTATTCGTAGCGATACTTCATCTCTTAGAATCTAAGGCAACAGCCTGCAGCCGAGTCTGTTTGTGCCTCCCTTCTGCAGCAAAGGATGGGAGGATGGCCAATCGATTGCTAGCGCCTGTTGTGTCACCATGTCACCCGTGGACGCGCATAAAGTAAGTGTCTCGCTCAATCTTTCACTACTCGCCTCATCTCTTCGAAGCTTGCAACAAACCTATGAGGTCCAATTCTCCCGCACCTATACTGCACGGCCATAAAGAGGCCGCACGCAAACAATAGCGACGAATCCCACAGCTATGTCAGACAGACAGGCGGCACCAGTGACACAACACCAGCAAAGGTGCGCAAGCACAAATTATCCATTACGAATATACGCACTTACACGTTCAGATCAATCCATCACCAAGCGTTTTTACTCTCATCAGCATGTGATCAGACGATCTACGCAAGTGGCTGAAACTCGCGTACAAATATTTTGATCAGCCAAGCGCGCAGCCACATTCAACGTGGACCATGCCAAAATGAGAGTCCCAAGTCAGTGACGTTGTTGCGCATCAAGCCAACACCGTAAAAGACCAACTCGACTCCCCGTTGTTGCGACTTCCCAGCGAGATCAGAAACCAGATCTACCACTATGCTTTGGGTGGCAATGAAATCTGTTTCATGCCTAGTGGCGGCCAGAGGCGAATGATGTGATGTCGCCCCAGTGACCCAAAAGCGTTAAACCTCAAGCCCCTCACCGAGGCCATGGCTATCAATTTCTCACTCGCCTGTCGTCAGATCCGATATGAACTTGGAAAACATTTCGCATTTATCAACAACACATTTGGCGCGATATTAGCTAAGGGCATCGTGCCGGAGCTAGCAGAACTGAAGGTTGGTCAGAAGAACAGTATCGAAGTTTTCATTTCCGACTACGTCAACCCCCACGGGATCGAAGATGAATACTATCAATCTGTTTTCAAGGAACTACAGAACTTGAAGCGGTTGGTGCTAAGGGACCTGGTTGCTATGACTGATCAAGAGAAGGACATTACTCTTAAAAGCCTTCAGGAAGCTTGTACAGATAAGGAGATGAGGATCGAGATTTTGAATATTTGCTGAGTTCAGACGAGTACGTGGAGACTGGATCGAAGACGCATGATCCGTTCTAGTTCCCTAATTCAATCGCGAGACGGGTAGGAAAGACACAGATTTCATCACTATGACTTGGTCGCATGTAGAACTCGGTCACCCTGTACAATCAACATGCACGCTTACATAGGCAAGTCAAGAAGCACGAGTTTCATGTACGACTACACGTGCACGAGTAGTTTCCAAAACACACTGCACATCACCACTCTCCTTCACACAAACATATCAAACCCTTACATATGTCTAATTACTCCCCAACTCATGCCTTTGTTCCAACACACTACCCCGGGTACTAACATCCCTCTCGTCAATTTCAACAACAGGCCCATGATACGTCTTCCTCGCCCAAACCGCATAATAAACCGCACTAATTCCCGCAATAGCCCCCGTCACCAGCACCGCCCAATTCATATTCGCAGGCGTCACCTCCGCAAAACTCGGCCAAAAGCTAAAGAAGAAGACGAAACTAAGATATGAGCAGGCGAAGACATTGTTCGCGATGCCCACTGCTCCCGGAAGACGCCACGGGCCCCAGACGACGCGTACCATGCCGTCGCTGGTTGTGGACGTTGTGCGGTCTGTTTCGCAGGCTTCGCTGGGGGCGAGGATGGCGCCAGTGCAACGGCGATACAGGAGCAGGGAGGAAGTGAGGAGGTAGGAGGAGAAGAGGCCGGCAATGGCGACAGAAATTACGCCATTGAAAGCCACGGTTGAGCCGATGTTTACGAGGGCGAGGAGGCAGGCGATGAAGCTTGTGAAGGCTACGGCGTAGACGGGGATGGATGTACGGTCGCTGACCTGTTTGCGGTTAATACTAATACTCTCTATCAGGGTATAGATATATGGGTTGGATACGTACTTTGCTCAGAGTTCGCCATCCGGGTAGTCCCCTGTCTCGGGCAAAAGCCCAGCAGATTCGCGATGTTGAGGCGGAAAAACCGACGTTCGCGCTGATGGTTAGCACCATTACGATGGAGGCCATGACTGCAGCACCAGCGCGCGATTGTACGGCTCGATGGAAGATGGCCATGAAGGGGAAGGCGGGGTTCTCATCCAGCACTTCGTCGAGATTGCCCATGCGGAGAAGCACGGTGATCAACATGGTGAAACCGAGGGAGCCGTTGATGGCGATACCGCTCATGATGGAGCGAGGGACGACGATTTGTGCGTTGTGGATCTCCTCGGATAACTACATCTACATATCAGTGTATGTTTCGGGGAAAGATGGGTGGGTATACTTACGTGTATCGGCCCATCACCACCAACAAACGCAAAAACACTCCCCATAATCCCAACACAAAAGCTCAATCCCTGACTTTGCCAACCTCCCATATTCACAAACGTCGTGAAGATCTCCTTGGCATTACCCTGCGGGCCCAGCACCAGCAGAGGAATCAGAATGGCGAAAAAACCTAGGATATGTAAGACTAGTAGCGCGCCTTCAAACTTGGGCAGAAGCCATCCGGCAGCAATGTTGATGAAGACGCAAAAAGCTATTATGGCCCAGTAGAGGAGGGTGACGTGCCAGTTTTGTGGAACGTAGGTGTCGGGTTGGCAGAGCATGAGGAGGCCTTGAATGAGGCCGCCGGTGAGGAAGGCGCCAGAGCCGAGGGAGGCTAGCCAACCGCATAGTGTGAGCCATCCTAGGAAGATATGTGTGTTAATACGCGCTCAATGTCTGATGAGTGGACTAGGAGAGGATGCCGTACCTGAGATGTAGCTAAGCAGTCTCGCAGAGCTTGGAGGTGCAAGCATAGATACCCAATGGTACTGGCCACCAGACGTAGGCGCCCTATGCGAACTCTTAGCAATTTGCCTCCAAGAATCAGATGCTAGCCGCTACTTACATGGAGACAAGCTCGCTGAGAACCATAAATACGGATACAGTTCCGACCCAAACGATGAGATAGCCATAGATGACACCAGCAGGTCCACCACTTCTTCTTTCAGCACAGGATCTCATCATCGATATATTGTGCCATTTACTTACTTTTGGAAGCCGACCAGGAACAAGCTTGGATATCGTTAGCTACGTGTCGAGCCAATGTATTATGACGAAGTTGTACGACTTACACAAGAGATCCTTCCCAGGTGATCAAGACGGTGCAGCTGAATCCCAGAATAGACAAGAAACCAAATCGACGCTGCAAGGCCGTCAGTGATGCAGGCAAAAGGTGTAAAAGTAGATACGTACCTTGAGTACAGCTTTCTTCCCCAGTCTGGCCAGCGCAAGATCATCCGTCCTGTTGGTAGATCCCGCTGGCGTGACAATTAGCTCAACATCCCCACTCTTGGTTGTAGACAAGGCCATTGTGTCACCAACACGGGAAGCAAAAGGAAGGGGAAAGGAGTAACAACACAATCTGTGAGACGACCGACGATACGAAAGAAGAGAGAGAGAAATTAAAAGACAAGATAGAGAGGGAAAAAACGATATGCTGTACAAACAAGTTAGAAGTAGCCGCATAGATTGAAAGAGCTAGGGCGGCTCATGCACAACATTCCAGCCGAGATGGCACTGATTGATCCTCGTACCTGATCCTTACCCGTTACCCTGTATCCCGCAGACCAATAGGATCACACCATCATGTCCCGGTCCGGAGTACCTACTGGAAGAAAAATAGGTGCATATGCTGCGGCATGCGTGCCGTGCCACCTGCAAGGCGGAACAAGGGTACAACAGGGGTACGTGCTCGCCGCAATGAACACGAATCTTTGCATGTGTTGTTATGTATTGCCCAGAAGCTGGTATAATATGGATATATCCACACTCTAGTATTATGTTATTCACTGCGATGTCGTTGTAGCTGGCATGCGAGCTACAGGGTCTACTTGCACAGCCCGACTTTGCGACACTTGGATGCTTCTATCAGGTCCGTCCTCGGAGCGTCCCGATTGCTCGGAGCGCCCTGATCGCGATATTTCCATGATCTGGTACCCTTTGCTGTCGTCTTTCGAGGTGTGCTCTCCTCGACGGCGCAAGTCATCCAAGCGCATGAGCCCAGACTCGAAGCCCTCCATGAATAACTTGGTGTATGGAAGACATGTAGTCACGATGGCAAGACATTGTACGATCTGGTTGCAGATGGATGAGCGCCAGTAACCAAGGGTTAGGTCGTCCTTCGAGGCAGCATCGGTGCTTTCGCGGTTGAAGAAGCCGAGCTGAATGGCAGCAGCGACGAGAACTCTATGCGGAGTCTGTCAGTACTGGCTAGACTGTGTCTAAGACTTCAAACTTACAGTAGTCGGCATGAGAATAGAGTCATGACCGCTGCCTTCCGTTGCCGTCGTGTATGAAGTTGTGCTGTTATGCCCAATTCCAGCGCCACGATTGCGATCTCTGTTATAATGTTGAAGCAGGTCGCGACATTCCACCACATCATCTGTTCAAGGTCAGCCTCAACACAGGATCTGTATCTGCGTAGGCTACTGACACGATCGATACACATATTTGATGTCCTATCCCATGGCCGTGGGATTCGGCATTCAAATGCTGCGACCAACACAGAGCACACCAGCCAGAGTATGATAAGAGCCAGAACACCGAGGTTTATTCTACGATGGAGCTCGGAGGGCGTCAATTGGTGGACGAAAGCTACGACAGCAAGCTTCGAGAAGCCGAGGGAAACGATGAAGAGAATCATCGCGGCGTATTCGCTCTTCGCTTGAATCAGCGCTCCTGACCATATACTCGATTGGAAGTAGGAAGTTACTTTGAGGTTCGACTCAATCTGATATTCCTCCAAAGTCGCAATAGGTGTGCCGAAGCCATAGTGAGCTTGCAGTGATACTGCGACCGATTGTGCGACGCAGAATGCCTAGTCGACTCCATTAGCCAACGCTCCTCAACATTCTGGCGTTGAGCTTACCAAGGCCGCAAGTACAAGCCATGACTCAATCGTGAGGGTCCGGAAGACATAGAACTTGATGCCAGCATGCGTGAAGAACGCCAGAAGACTGGTAACAAGCGTGAACCAAGTGATGATCTGAACAACAGGCGTCCTGTTCAAGTCCGATGTGATGACTTGATTCATCGTCTTAGACGTATACTAGAATAGCTGTCGAGCGGAGACCGATCGACGACTATCGCGAAAATGATCATGTTGTATGTGCTGTGGGGTGAGCGGCGCGGGTAACAAAAAGTAGGCAGGGTGATTGTGTCAGGTACGGGCCCGCTAACACGGCTCTCTTCGTGATGAGTAGTACAGTAACGCGGTGCGACCTGCAGCTGCGCAAAAATTTCAACGCTGGGAAATTATAATGATGCTCCCGCGTTGGGCGTAAAGCGGCTGGTATGCCGGCTAAAAGAGTGTGTCTTCACCCCACGACGCACTCGACACCTGGTAAGTTTCGACTGAGGTAGTCGTAAAGAACACTTGCGCAGCTCAAGCTTTTCGCGAAACGCTCGAGATTGCTCAAGTATAGCGCCCATCGACATAGCAGGCTTCGTACGATGACCACGGTGTGGAGTGGGTGCACGAACACAGCCACGTGTCTCCTAGGCTGTTATTGACCAAGGACTTGACTGATCCAGAGTTGGTTCGATCCGCGCGTTTGTTGAACGTATCCTTACCCTGCTTGGTAGGTAATACAGGAAATTTCCCAGCATTTCGGGACGCAATATAGTCTGATAGGAGTATGCACGGAGTACTGGCTCTTCAGGCGAAGCGGGAACCGGATCTGCACACCAAAACGGTGCCGGAAGCGGTCCGCATCATTGGGGTTAGCTCTTCTTCGTCAATTAGTCGGACGAATATCTCCATTCGCCAATAGCGCGATGGTGTGATGCTCGCCCACGGGAAATGAGGGTCTTCAATTTCGTGAAGTGCAGGGCTCAAGGAATTGTAGCAGTATGCCTGGCGGCGTGGCTGATTAGCCTGCGGTTGAGCGGAGTCGCCGAAATACCAGACGAGCACCCAGTTATGGCGCTGACGATCTAGATACACGATTGTTGAGTTGGATGTCGCGGAGAAGGTTTTGAGACTAATGACGCGCTCTCCCTGGCAGGATTTAGGATAACACTGCGCCAAGACGCTAGGTGAAGATAGACAAAGTTACTGCTCAGCGACGATGTATATCATGGTTTGGTTCTTCACGAGGGTCAACGAACATCACATACACAAGAGAGAGTCGTCCGGTCCACCGCGACGGCGCGTTCCAGCAACGTATGGAAGCTACATATCGGCATGTCCGGATGTGGCGGGCAGATCATGCAGCCTGCCGGCCACACGACACCGAGTTCTGAATCGAGTCCTTTCGTTTGAAACCCTTGCGGACATCAACTGCAGATATGGATGTCGTCTAAAAACGCAGAAAGAGTTGACCCATATGATTCTACGACGGAGCTAAGTTGGTTAGATAAACGACAATAAGGGTCATAGATTCGGTCCTAATGCTATTAATCTCACTACATATCTGCAGCACCACGACATCGATCTCGCTCTACCACCGCACACTCTCTCTGCCTGCAGTTCATTGCGATTCAACAGTGACAGGAAGAATCTGCTTTGCGGTGGCTCCTAAATCCGCTGCAGCGCCAACCATAAAACCCGATCCCAATTACGTTTGTTCAGAAGACTCTTCTGGTCACTGGTTCTGATTCTCATTCTTTCCGTCGACAAGCACCCATCCAAGGCCCAGCATTATTTCCTTTGCTACAGCTGTTGGAGTTCCATCGCGGGTCGTCACGACCCGGACAATAATCTTTTCCAGTGAGGATATGGTTTTGAAATGCGCGTCGATTGACAACAATGCCTTTTGGAGAGAATCGCCTGACTCTTTAAAAGTACTGTTGCTTTTGTTGTGCACAAGAGTCTCCAGTGTTGATAGGCGGGTACACCTTTCTCTGAGGAGCTCCAAACTCTGCAGGCCATCATCTCTTAGCTTAGGTTCCCCTGGTTGGCCTTTCACTTCCTCCAGGACTGGGAAATTGATGCATAGATGAGACAATGAAGCAGCGTTCACAGAGCCAATGCAGTCTAAAAATGATTGTAGAAGGCTGCCTTGTTGCTGGGTGGTATCCACAAGATGAAAGTGATTCGTTCCGTAAAGGACAGTACTAGCCTCACGGCACATTCGCTGGTTGGTGTGCAGTATCGCAAGCCACTGCCTAGGCTTTTCGGGTGCAAATGTCTCTACCCGGGAGTTCGGCTCTTGGAACAGGTAGATTGGGTGCGGTATAGCGAGTACCCTCTTGTAAATGTCGTTACGAATCCCTTTGGGAAGATCGAAGAAATTGACCGAAGCCGACTCCGCCGACTTGAGAGATGGCATGTATGCTAGAGCCCTCTGTTCTCTGGAGAATACAATAATTACTACGACTACTCCTACTGCGTCTATTGCAGCCCAAACTGACCTCAATATCTCAATGTGCAGACTAAGTATCTTTTCGTCCAACGTGGAACTTGAACTACAAAGATTTGTTGTTGGCGATGCTGTGAACGTGTTCTGTATGACTGAACGTATGGCTTGAGATGTAGAGACTACAAGTTGTGGTTGTCAAAAGAAAGCAAGCGATCATTTTGACTACGGCTGTGAGGGGCAAAGCTAGGCCAAGGCTGACAATTGTCAAGCTTTGCATCCGGCTAAACCTTTCTCCGGGGGCTGCTCTCAGCGGACGGTCTTGAAATACCACGGACGTCCCAAGCGCCGGCAGCGATGGATACCGACTTACAGGTATTGCCTTGCACGAAAGCTCTTGTCCCGTCATATTAGCACTCGTATTGCCTCTAAGACAAATGCCAACCGTCTAGAAAGATTTGCGACGTGTGCCAGGCTTTGTGAGCGCTTAAGATAACGCGCATCCAATTACACTCAACTCGATGCGGGGTATTCCACTTGACCGCCAATACAATGGGATCATGCTGTAACACGATTGGAGTACAGTCGAGGCCCGATTGCGGCACGGTTGAGGCACGGTCCGAGCCCTTCTCCTGCTTCTCTACGGTTCGGTCTACGAAACCACGTACCAAAAGAGTCGCCTCACTCACGAGAATCGAGGTTCCCTCAGTATCATGGCGACCACCTCGTCTGCGCAAGGTGGAAGTTTTCGACGTGGACTGTCCGTGCGCATGGGTCGTTTTCGTCGTAAATTCCACCATCATTCGGATGAAACCGGTACACTCTCGCGTCATAGACCTAGCGGAGGACAGCAAATCATGTACAAATAAGTCCCGAAGCTGCTTTAGTGATTGCGCCCTAATCAAGTCAGCAGTGGCGACTTACGGACATCCAATCAAGTTAGCGACGCATCTCAGAAGTTGATTGCCCTGGAAACCCACGATCACACACCGTTAGAACAGACCAGCCTTCACGCAGGCCTACCACATCATGAGACCACGAACGGATCGGCTCCTGGTGATGGCGTTGTCAATACGACTAATTACACAGATTTGTGGAGCGCTGCATATCGTGAAGCAGTCGACAGTCTTGGAAATGACATAGACGTTGCCATTTTGAAGGGCAGCAGTGCCGCGCAGCTACTTGAGAAGCTTGAAGACGTCGGCAAAGAATCCAACCAGGAATCAGTCTTCTTACGTGGAATAACCTATCTGCGCTCAATACAGGTACCACTTGAGAGATTTAAGCTGGCGTTGGACCTCGCATCTCCCTTGGGCAACCTAGATCCGACAGCGTCAACTGTGCTTGGCGTAGTTAGAAGTGTTACAGCGGTAGGTTTGTTCAACTAAGCTACTATGTCTCCGGATTTAAGGATTCTATCTTTGCTAACCCAGCTAAATCTAGATTGCGATAAGTTGTGCAACAGCGGATCTCGAGTTTGCGAAGCAGATAGGCGAAATGCTGGAGCAGATTTCTTACATCGATGACTGCGATACGCTTGGTCAGAGAGCAAATAAGACCGATATTCACAAGGTAATCTACTGCGAATGCTTCGGAGCTATTCTCACAATTCCTAGGCCCTCGTATCTGTTTACCGAGAAATCCTAGAGTTCTACATAGCTGCACATGAGATTCTCACTGAGAGGGGTAGAAAGCTGGCAATGAAGATGATTCTCGAGACAGATCGTCTGCCAAACATCGTTCGCAGCTTCCTGGAACAAGCTGAAAAGCTCCGAAAGCTCATAGAAAAAGCGACATGGGAGATCGTCGAAGATATCAAGACTATGCTTTACGATCGCGAAAGTAAGTTATCGTCACATTTCTCACGGTGATTGTGAAGTTGATGAGCCTTAGTTGCCAGATGGCTCAACAGTGGCAGGATGACCGTGCAAAGTCAGTACCACGCACTTCTCCAAGACCTTCGAACTGATGAGGCCTGCGAATTTCTTCTCACGCATCCTAACTTCATCAAATGGTATCATGCATCCGATACCCAGCAACTGGTACTTTTCGGTGAAATGGGAAGTGGGAAAACAGTTGCGGTTGCGTATCTTGTGGACGAGCTGAACCGGAGAGATGAACATCAACTGCCCAGACCGAAGGTCTGTTACTACTACTGCCGCGACGACGATACTGGCCAAGCTATCAATATTCTGTCTACATTGATATTAGCGCTTCTCGAGCAACTGTCTGGACTAAAGAGAACATTCTATAACTGGTATAAGGAAAAGCAGGCTTGTGGAGTCCTTGAGCCAGCAACGAATCCGAGAATGTTGGAAGAATTTCTAGAAAGCATTCTGATAACACTTGATCGCCTGCTATTCATCGTTATTGATGGCTTGGATGAGTGCGATAGCACATCAAGGAATACTCTGCTCAAATACTTGAAACGCCTATCGACCAAGACTCCGCGACTCAGGATATTCCTTTCATCCCGTCCCGAAGAAGAAATCTTGAGGCAGCTTAGCCAAGTTCCCAGGATTGATATGAAGTCCGACGCCGACAGAGATTCCGTTATCGTTCGTCATACAGTCGAAGGGCGATTGTCACATCTATCGACGGATGTCAGAAAGCTCGTTACGGACACGCTATCTCGTCGGGCGAAAGGAAGTGCCATTTGGTCGAAGATGGCAATCGAACTCATTGAAGTTCGCAAAATTAGTGCGCCCGGTCCCATGCGACGGTTCCTGGAAGAAATGCCTTTACCAGGCCAGCTCTCAAGCCTCTACGACAAACTGCTCCTACGAAATTCTTCGGATGACATCGAAAACCAAGAGCTTGCCACAATGGCACTGAAGCTTCTTGCTGTCGCATGTAGACCTCTTAGCATACAGGAGCTCGCTTGGGCAGTAGCTTTAGCTGCAACTCGAGCTAAGGTCAACACTGTCGCTGCTCTCTCCGAATTAGTAGACCACCAAAGAATAACGGGCCTGATACATCCATTCATCAATCGCATCGATTTCACCGACACTAAGAAGCGTCAGGTCCAGTTCGTACATCAGTCTGTCAGGGAATACATAATACAGAAATGCTCTCATATTCAAGGCTCAGTTACATCAATCACGCCAGACCCATACGAGACGCACGAAAAAAGCAACGATATGGAAGCATTTATGTTGGGAGTCTGTATCGACTACCTTATGTTGGACGAAATTGGCAGTATCCCACTCTTTTCTGAGGAACAGCTCGCGATTGATGAGCTGCCTCAAGATTTTGATTTATTCAATGACAGCGAACCATTTGAATACGATCGTCACTGTACATGGGAGGCTTGGGAAGAAGACATGATATGCTATGATCCTACTGAGCGTGGCTTTGGCGAATTCTTTGTTTACGCATCAAGCTTCTGGCTCAAGCATCTTGGTGCAATCGAAAGTAGGCCTTTCCCTCCCCCTGCAAAGATAGAGATCTTGTGTCAAGCAGGTTCAAGACGACTCGACAATTGGATCAACCAGAATTGTCGACCAGGCTGCGCTATCAAGGCCAGATTCGAGTTCTACAGCTATCTGTACGATCCACTTAGCATCACAGCGCTGTTTGGCTCGGATCAACTTCTCCGCGATCTGCTGGAGACTTCCACTTTCGACAATGACAAGTACCTTGTTTTGCCGGCCATCAGCGCTGCAGATCAAATCATGCAGTGGGGAGATTTGGCCAAGCTCAAGATACTTCTCCTGGAAGGGCAACTATGCCACCAGCTTCGGAATCTGGACTTTTTCAGACTTATCATTCGACAGTGGTTCAACATCCGCACACGCCATGAAGATTGGGAACCGGCCTTTAGCCTTGTTGACTATGTGTTGGATACAATGGTTGAGGAGCAATGGGGCCATGAGCTTTTATGTATTGCTGCTCGCTACGGTTGCATACCAATGGTTCGGCGTTTGCTAAGTCAAGCACAACGTAAGGTAGAGCTCAAAGCCGAACTTCTGCGTGCTTTTGAGTGGCTTGGAAGCGAGGTGAGGGAAAACCATCTTGATGCTGTAGAGTGTGTCATAAGGGAAGAAGGCTTCGAAGAACACCTCCACCACTTGAACAACGGACGAGCCACTCAAAACAACCAGATATCGTTTCCTCAACACGGATAAGGCCCTCTAGAATAGGAAATATCGCGAGAATATACTACATCTGGCACCGGTGCTTTGCAGTCCAGAGATTCCTAGCATTCTGCTCACACGCTTAAAGAAGTACACTAATCAGGTTGGAAATCTTGAAGGTTTGCCTTTTGGACAATTAATCAAGACCAATGCAGGCTCAAGAAGTCATCGCAAATGTGCGATGACAACTTTTCTGCATGTCGATTGTGTATAAGAGCAGCCGCAATCATGAGAGGCAATAAAAATTCGATACATACGGTTATAAAGTTGGCTCCGTATGTACCTGTGAATATAAATGAAGGCATGCTGTAGTTAGGTTGATGGCTTTGCTGTCTAATCCTCGTTCATGTATAGCTTTCGCCTCTTCTACTCCTCCGCGCGCTTGTAGCGTTTCGCAACTTCCATTCCCTTGGTTTTTCCGCCAAATAGCTATTTTACAACGTACTCATCGAATGCGCTTGGCATATCTGCGGAAGCTGTGCCGTTTAAAGTATAGTCAAGCCCATACAAAACGACGCAGTCAGTTTATCATATCCAGAATGATGCACAGTAATCAGAAGTCCTTTTACATGGTCTGGTATGTCTCGTCTCCAAGACCCAAAAGGGTGTATGTTGAGCCATCTTCAATCTCCAAAAGGTATGGTTTGATGCAATCCTGGCTACTGGAAGCCACTTCGATCGGCCTCTTCTTGTTGATTAAGCTGAAGCCAGCTCCCGTGTATGGTAGGTTGTTGACGTCCGCACCATGGCAGACCAAGTCCACACCGTTCGAGTCGAACACATGAACTATCTCTCCACAGTTGCCACCTTCGTGCGATCTAGTGCTCAGTCTCCAGTTTCTGGGAATAGCGCGGAACGAGTAAGCCCATGATATACCGCCGGTAGCGTAGCATTGGTTAGCGACAACATTCGTAAACGTGACCCTGTTACCACCGCCACAGTGTGACTCGATGTGTCCTTGGATATCGATAGCTGAAATTGCCGAAGCGAGGGCGAAGATAGTGGTAAGGTATTGCATATTGGAAAAGTGGGGAGAGCTGTAATCTTGTAAGGTATGAAGCTGAGTTTGTAGACGACGTATCGGTGGTGCGATGAGGGTATTTTGTTGATAGGTTGCAGCCCACCTCTTTATACTTCGCTTGTCTATATCCATCATGGAGGGTACATATATGCCCTATCGCTCAGCTTACTGGATATATATGGGTGACATTCCAAGCTCTGCATTGTGGACAGCGATTAAGACGTTGCAAGGCGTAAAAGGGCAACTCGACTTCTTACAATGCAGGGATAATAATTAACAACACGAGATCAAGGCATAAGAATATTCTTCCTCCAAGCGTAAATGCTTGGTGTTACCAGCAAATCGAGTGCTGGGGCCGTGCCAAGCGTTTACTGACCTTAAGACAGCCTGCAAAGCATTGGAGTCTATTGCATGGGCGAGATGTAGGCGAAGAGTTTGAACATAGAAAGAAACACGTGTTTCTCTTACTGAAAAGGTTTGCGCATGCATAAGAGCGGCACCGGTTACATTCAAACCCACAATTATGGGGCGTGAGATGGCAAACGCACCAAAATGGAAATCATCCGTACGGGCATGCCGATCAACGCCATTGGACACTCACATTGCCTTTCCCAGGCAGAGCTTCTTCGCACATCATCGGGCGCTCTTTTAGGGCGCCTCGAGCGTTTTGTTTCCTCGCCAACGCTTGCTATGCGCCGCCATGCGAGTAATGTTGTGACCTGGCTTGTATATCGCATGTAACGTTGAATTACCTGATGAACCACATCTGTCCGCCACTGGGATCATTATGGAAAATAGGCTTTGACTGGAAGATGGCGTTGAAAGAACGTCCTGCAGCTGAATTGAATTGAAACAATGAATCTACTCGTACAGGTATCTTATCCGTACATCGTATATCGCGATCGGCTCCTGATCGAGCTATCTACCTCTCCTCACATCACTATCGGAATGGGCTTCTATCACAGTAATGAAGATAACGGTATACGATTCCCCCTCATTCCATGTGTAGAGGGGTGGACGAGATTGTGTATGCTCGTTGTATCTAACATATCCCTCAATTTGCCCACGCTTTCGGCCTTGGTTACGCTAACCTCTACCTTCTAAGCCAGTCGAATAGCACACTTTTTGTATCTCGTTAGCGTTTTGAAAAAAACCCCGTCATCTCCAAACAAACTCTTCCACGCCTCCTCAAACCTCTCCATTCTGTTCACAGTATCCGCTGTCCACGTCGCCCTCGCACGACTATCATTCAATACACGAGGAAGCTAAAAGCTAACCTGTTCACGGCTCTGCTCGAACTCGAGTTGGGCGTATGGGATGTGGCAGTGATACTTGCAGCATTTGTGGTTTGGATTGCTGATATTGTCGCGGAGACGGCGGCGGCGGGAGGGACAGTGCTCTGGGCAGGGATCTATTGATGGTGAGGCAGGGAATAGTGTGAATTTGGGATCTGCAAGCTACTCCGGTGCTTTTAATTTAGATTCGATATCTGCGAGTGTTTCATCTTCGGCGTCGGCTTTAGTGTTATCATGTTAGGCAACACCTCCAATGTATTCGGCCGCCATTCCATCTTCTCCCTCAATCTCTCCACCACACAGCCTGCCTATGTCGGCTTTTCCAAACCCATCTATATCTTCTCGAAGCCAATCTCTGAAAGATCATTCTTCAGCCCCACCCTCATTTCCCCCCTCGTCGTTCAACCTCTCATCAGGCACATAGCAACTATGCCGCTCACCCAACCACCCAAACTGACACCGATACTCCATCTCTTTGAACACAGCATCAAAATCGCCCCCTGATATTAGCACCAACGCCGCAAGCCAATACCCCGACTGCACGAGAAAATCTTCATTAGACCGGGTGTGCCTCTCCGCTCAAGTCTCTCATACCCACATTCAAAATACTCCGAATCCGGGATATTAACCCCCGATCCGGTCAGAACTTTCCAAACGCCGCAAGCAGCTTCTCAATCAGATTCAGCTACGGCGGGTTTTATGCACCGAACTACTTTCGTCCATCGGGAGACATTGGAGAAGACGTGCGATAGTTTGCTGTCTGCCGTGGAGAGAATTTGGAGGGCTTGCGGGCGGGTTGGGATAAGTGGTGGGCTTGATCGGAGGTTGGCCATCCTGTGAGGCTGTTTTGCTGGATATTCTTGTGAGATGATGTTGGTAGAAGAAGTCTTGCAAAGAAGAACGGAGTCTTTTGTGCTTGAGGTAATTTACTCAATCTTTTTCTTTTTGCAACAGGCGATGAGTGGCCAACGCGTGGGTAGTGGCAGCCATGGTTCCATTTTTGATAATGCTCATCAACGAGAAGCCACATGTATTCATCGCAGTCACCAGTTACCCCTTACAATGCTATGGTCTTGGTAGCGATGAACACAACCCGAGTACCGCCAAGTGAAAACATTATAGTCCTGTATTGGGATAGAAGTATAGACAACACACTCGGACATTGGGATATCGAGCATAATGGCTCGGCAAGGTGATGAACAAGTGGATGATTGGACCAACAGATAGGATCCCGCTATGTTCTTATAATCGTTCATTAAGGCTCTTAAAACGGATTACAGGTTTGCCGATCATCTGGTTTCCAGTTAGCAAGAGCAGCACCCCAGTTCCAACTCAAGAAAGGTTGATCCTCTTACCTGACCAAGTGTCCCAGCAATCTCCGGGAGATCCTCCAACCGCTTCTCTACAGTGGCCGGGCGAACCAAACCACGAGACACAAAGTCAAACGCCTCATACATATCCTCTCTCGTCCCCACCGAAGAGCTAATAATCCTAAGATCGTTATCAATCATAAGCAGCGGTTCAAACGGAACCTGTTGACCCGGAGGAAGAATCCCCACGCAAACCATCGTACCAGATGGACCCAACAGCCTCGGCGCGCTTTCATACGCGGCCTTGACACCAGCGCACACCAGCGCCGCTTTAGCACCTCGATTCTGCGTGATCCTCATAACCTCGTCCGGCAGGTTAGTAGCAGCAAGCACATCAACGTACTCCTCCGCCCCAGACTCCACCGCAAACCTCCCTTTTTCACTCCCAGCATCGATGGCCAAAACACGGTAACCCATTGCTTTCGCGTACTGAACAGCAAGACTACCTACTCCGCCGCCCGCTCCCGAGATGGCAACCCACTGCCCAGCACCCGCACCACAGATCTTGAGCGCCTTGTACGCCGTAACGCCCCCACACACAATCGGCGCAAGAACATCATCACTCACCGTCACAGAGTCCGGTACTCGGATAATGTACCGCGATGGCACGACTGCGTACTCTGCAAACGTCCCGTCAATCTTGCGTCCGGAGTTGAGTTGGGCGGCACAGCGTGCCTCGCCACCGGGCTGCAGACAGAACGCACATTTCCCGCAGATGTCGCGCAGCCACGCGATTGCTACGCGGTCGCCTATTTTGGCTTGCGGAAGGGTTACAGAGGTGCCCAGGGCGACGATGTAGCCGATTCCTTCATGGCCGAGGATGGAGCACGTTGGGCCTACGGCGCCGGATGCGAGGGCGAGGTCGGTTCCACAGACGCCCGTTACGGAGAGTTTGATTAGTATGTCTGTGGGGCTGAGCGGGGGGATGCTGGTGTTGGTGATTTGGAAGGTGAAGGAGTCGTTGGAGCGCTGTGTTGTTGACATCAGATGGATATCTTGGTTTGGTGTTGGAGGGGTCATTAGTAATAGGTAAACTTACCACAACCACCGCCGCCTTCATGGTGGAAGGAAGACTCGCCATTTTAGCCAGCTACACGACTCGGTAGACAGAGTACCGTTCGTGTGGGAAACGGTCCTGGAGTAAACAGATGGCGCACGTTGTGATTATTCTTATCCGAAGCTCCCACACACGAAACCACGGATCCAATGGCCGTCGCTGTGTGCAGGACAAGCACGTCGAGTAAATAGTAGCGTAGGCCCGCCGAGCTAGCTAGGATGGGATGTGAGCTATTATAGCACTGAGGTATAGAAACACCGACCTCGGCACCGACACGTCCATGGTCATGTGACAGTCGCAAAACCTGGGGCCCCACCATCAAGCAAGTGCACGGTAAGACCTAAAGGCGACATTACTCGTGTCGTTGGAGCCGAGCGCCCGAGTAGTCGTTTTTTTGCACCTTGAGCCCCACCTGCATCACTTTTTAGCGATTCTACCGTGTCTTTGTAGGAAATTTTGTACTCCCGGAGCTACATCAGCCATCATCATGGGTCATCACGAGCTACAGTGTCCATGCAACACGATGAGCGAATCGCACAAGAACCGGCCGATTTTGAAGCAATTCCCGCAAGAAACCTCCGCGCTATGCAAACCCTCTCTCGCCCCATCTCCATCCCATACAAATCACACAAAGCCCTCTAATCTAATACAAGTCCTCGTCATTCCCCGCATCCCCAAACCCACCCTCCGCAATATCAACACTACTCTTCCCCTGATTGTGATTTACCGGCGCTTTCCCCTTGCCTTTACTACTTCCACCTGCAGCACTACTTGCACCGCTAATATCTATACCACCACCCGCTAATCCATTCCCGTTTCCATTTGCACTGCCATTCCCATTGAGTTGCACGTTCTCCGTGCGGATAACCATGTCTTCGGCCCCGTCAATCGGGGCTTTCGCTTTCCCCTTGTCCTTGTTGCTAGAGCCTTGCTCGATGGCTAAAGGAGCAGGAGCAACGCCGTTCTTCTCCCCGCCTTCCTTCTTCCCCGCACCCTCAAACTGCCTCCTCACACGATCGTAATGCCGCAGTTCATCAGCGCTAACACTCGGCACGAGTTCCTTGTGCGCTTCCATAAAGTCTTCTTCAGTGACCATGACAGCCGTGTCTTCCTCTGTAGCGAGATGGTCAAAGAAATACGCAATGGTGATGGGCGGGTCATGTGTTGCGTTATGGCTAGCGACCTTCTCGTCGACGACTTTAGCGGACCGCGTGATGGCTTTGAGCATGGCGTCGGAGCAGAGGGCGTACATGTCTGCTCCTGTGTATGTAAAAGGGAGGCCGCGGGATACACGTGCGAGAGACAGCGAAGGATGGAGTGTGAATCTGCGTTATGCATTAGCAAGGAATGTTTCGAAGAGGAGATGAGATGTACACGTACTTCCTCGTCAACGCCTCCAAGATGGTCTGCTGTTTCTCATGCGTATCACTGACACCCAGATAGAGCATCTTATCGAAGCGCCCAGGACGCAGCAGCGCTTGATCCAGTAAATCAGGTCTGTTCGTCGCACCGATGACGAAAACACCCTCGCCGCCATCGCTCATGCCATCAAGCTCAGCAAGCAATTGACTCACGATACGATCCATGACACCCCCGCTGTCCCCCTGATTTCCCCTCTTCGGCGCCACAGAATCCAGCTCATCGAAGAAAACAACACAAGGACGCGCATCACGCGCGCGCTGAAACACACGACGTACATTAGCTTCAGACTCTCCAATATACATGTTGAGCAATTCAGGTCCCTTGACGCTGAAGAAGTTGAGCGAAAACTCCGTAGCAATGGCTTTTGCCAAGAGTGTTTTTCCTGTTCCGGGGGGACCGTAGAAGAGAATTCCACTGCGCTTTTTCATGCCTTTTGCGAATAATTCGGGGCGCGAAAGGGGTAGTTGGATCGTCTCCATGACGGCGTCCTTGACGTGCGTGAGGCCTCCGACATCAGACCAGCCCACGTTAGGTATCTTGGGCGCGCCGATCGCGTCGGCAAAGTTCTTGCGTGCGGCGTCGACGGCAGTGTCGAGATCGGCTTTTGTGATGCTGTTGCTAAAGTGGCCGCCTGCGAGTTCGATGTCGCGGGTTGTGATGGTGTCGGGTGGGGAAAGCGTTTTGGAGGCGGATACGGCGAGGGCTTCGAGGCGTTGTTGCTTTGCGACGAGAGCTCTGTCGACGACGTCTACGAGGTCGCCGGCTACAAGGGCGGCGGTCTTGACGGCGACGTTCGCTAGGTCGACTTCGGGGGAGAGACGGATGCCGGCGTCGTCGACGATGCTGCGGAGGATGCCTTCTCTTTCGCCTTCGTCGGGGGCGGTCATTTCGATCTCGTGGGTGAAGAGGCCGCGGATGCCTTCTGGTACTTTGTCGATTTCTGTTGTCGTTGCAATTAGTACGCGGGAGTCGGCCAGTATCTCTTTTAGTGCGGTGTTCATGCGATCGGCGTTGAGTGCGTCGACGTGTTTGACTAGCAGTGCCGTAAATTCAGCGCCACATGTCAAGGCTCGCTCGGCCCTAGCTTTCAGGAAGCCTTCTGTTTTGACATCACCCCCTCCAGCGCCACCTTCGGTGATGATATCGAACGCATCGATGGAGAATGTGTGCAGTCCGAGATCTTCACAAGCTTTCGTCGCAACGGTGGACTTGCCTATGCCACGTTGAGTCGAAGTGATCAAGACGGCGATAGGCGGCAGACCTAGGTGGATGGCTCGAGGACTGGTAGCCACAGACATGAGTTCTCGTAATCGTCTTCGAAGCGAGGAAATGTAAGGTTTAGGCAGTTCGTCCAGTGCCATGGTCTTTTGGGAGCTTGAAACAGGAGCTCGTTTGGCACCCAGGTAGTATTGCCATGCATTGTTGATTGGGGCTGGCGTCTTGCCCTGCTCACTGCCGTTCATTTCCATCTTTGTGCTGGCGGCATCTACCGTCACAGCGCCGCCCCAAATATCAGCTTCTTCGCCATCGTGAGAGGCGTGAGTGGAACTTGATACATTGCCAATCTTGAACCACGACACGACCTTTGGATTGCGGCTGCCGACACTGGTACTGTCATCACTGGCAGCTGGCTTGGCTCTGGCGAGCAGCTCATCGTTGCCGACGTCCTCTTCGGTCGTAGTTTGGAACACTGCTCGGCCAAGTGATTCGTCGATTGATACGCCGATCAGATCGCCACTCTTCACTATTCGCCGCTTCTGCTCGAAGTGATCCTTCAAGGCTGCGAACAGGCTAGGTTGGAGTAACCGATCAGACGATAGAGGTGTCGATACTTTCAGAAGGGTGACCTCTTTGGCAGACGGTGGCAACGAAGAGCTGTTCAGACGTGGCTTCTGGATGGCGCTCCTAGGCAGAAGCGAGGACTGGTTAGGGGCTAATGGGGTGATGCGGAGGTGAGAAGGACTGCCTAGGTTTGCAAGCAGAATAGGCGAAAGGTAGGCATGCAACAAAGACGCTGGTTGTGAGAAGCCCGAGAAACTACTCCGTCGATCAAGATCTGAAGTCTTCTGAACGGGATATCGTGCAACCTTCTTGGACATATTTTCTGGTAGACCAAAGACCCTGACAGGACGCCAATTCGTACTCTCTTCATCGTCTACTCGGCCAAATGCGCCCAAGCCCCAGAGAGGATGCGACGAAGGGGCTTCGGTGCCCTCAAGCTTCACCCAGTCGCCCGAGAAGCAGCCGACCTTGACCAGTGTGTTGATGTCGACGAAAACCCGAGCCTCTTCGTCGTCTTCGCTCCCCGGCTTCGGGTGGACCAGGTCATCCGGAACACTCTGGAGGAGTCCTTGAGCTTTGAAGACCTTGCTCTTGCTTGTCAGACCGCGGGCTGTCGTAGCTGTAAAGCTGGAGTATACAGATCCCGGTGTCGCAATCCCGTTGGTACGGAAGTTGCCGGGTCGCGGTGTCGCAGAGGTAAAGGATGAAAGCACCCCAGACGACTGGGGTGGGAGCATAGGCGCGTTCAGCGAGATGATATCGTCGGACTCGTCGGACAGGTCTCCGGCATCGCTCTCCGAGAGCTCAGACTCGAAGTTGTCCGCAGACTCGTCGTCTGGCGGAGAGGCATTGCGCGAGTTGTCTTCTGCGGCAGAGTAAAAGGTATCGTTGGACGTGTCATCAGTCTCGTCGTCGTCGCCAAATCCGTTGGTAGTCGGAGCCTGTTTAACGGGCGGGATGATGACGGCTTGCTTGGAGCTGCTGCGATGTGACTGCAGTATGACGATCCTCGTGCTCGGCAGCAGGAGACCTTGCGAGACGGGTTCGGAGGCGCTGATCTTGGCTGGGGGAGGCGGGACGTGGGTGATGGGATGGGCGGGTAGCTTGAGAGGAAGCAGGTCGCCGGTGTGGAGGACGGTGGGTAGTTGGAGGGCTTCGCGAACGGCCTGCCGCCAAACCTCCTCTTGCGCCGCGAGGTCGACTGCCTTGCCCTTTGTCCCGTTCGCTTCCAGCCGGCTCTTAGAGGCTCGCGACGCGCCGTTCATCTGGGTAATGAAGCCCCCGCCGAATTTGGCGTGCACCTCGTCCAGCTTCCGCAGCGCTTCCGTGTCCAGGTTGACGTAGACTGTATCCAGCCCGACCGGCACGACGTCGTACATGCGCACCTCGATGGGCGTATCTCGTCTGTGCGCCTTGTTCGGGGCGGCATTTTGGAGGAGGTGCGAAAACGAGTGTGCTGCGAGGGACGAGGCTGGGATGTGGAGAGACGAATGCGGACGCGCTGTGCCGCTCTCCGTCTTCTCGGCCGGGCGCACAGCCAAGACAGTCCAGGGCGTGTTCTGGGAAGCGACGATGGCGCTCGGCAGCCACGGGGTGATTGCGACGTGTCGGACACGATGCGAGTCCGGCGTGTCTCCATTCACGGCTGCTCTTGTCAGTAACGTGTCCTGTACCGGCACTACCGACTCTTGTTCCCACATACCGGTACTCTTGACTCTGCAGCCAGGAAAGAGGTCGTTGAACAGGTCCTCCGACAGCACTCCGACCTCACCCTTGATGCGGTCGTCGAGCAGTAACCGCGCCGAGACAGGAGGGCGGTCAAGACGTCGCCTCCGTCGCTTCTTGTGCGCATGCACGACTCCATTCTGCGCGTCCATGATGGATTACCGAGCAATGTCTGCCTCAAGACACAGTGTTATAAGCATTGGCGGCTCTCTGGTTGTTGCATGCGATCAGGCCGGCCTCCAGGTAGTAGAGCCGCATTGCCTCGGCAGAGCTAGTCCGTTCGGAATGCATGGATGCGACAAATCCCCGCGTCCCTTGGACTAATCGGGGAACAGTCGTCCATCTGCAACAGGCACCGCGATTCGCGACTACTCCAGCTGCACGTGTCGCTTGGTTCGTGTTTGCGTGCGACTAGTTCATTGCTGCGAGCTGAAATACAAGACGGCTCTGATTGGTGTGCAATGGCCTGTCGCACGTCACACCACGAAGAGAACTTGCATGTGCAGGTTCCCAACAAACAATGCACTCAAACAGCCGCAACGGCCGCTCCAACGGTCTGCTTCACCATCTCTGATCTATCTCCGGTAATGGCCGTATTTCAATCCCACTCGACGTTGAAATTCGCGACACCGGAGTCAAGTCCGCACGCTCTTCACATGCCAAACAATAGCACCAACGCCATGCAAACCATAGCCACACGATAGTGAACCCTGCTTCCATCTCCCGCCATGGAGTTTACCAACGCGGTCGTTGAGATGCATCCATCTGAGGACTGCGTGTTTGATTTGCTGCTTCCTCTTCTATCCTGACGTAATGTTATCTCCGACCAAGGCGCGGGCAGCCACCGCGTCAAAAACTGCGATTTACGAAAAAGCCGCATCATGTTCCCTCGACACTTGCTCCCACGTCTCACAGCCTTTCCTGCGCGTCTGGACGATCGCGACCATCCACTTGGGAATATAATTCTGGGAAGCCTCTGACCTGCCGAACACCCGTATCTATGCTCTGCGGAACCCTGGATTCTCCACACTACCGTTGTCGAACCACACGACTTTATCCAGACCAGCATGCCGGGCGCTACTGTCACATCTGTCAAAAGTCGTATTGAGGAGCAACTCGATCATGACGAGCAAAAGAACAAGTCCAAAACCCAAGCCGCAATAGATTTCGCACATCAGGCTGAGCGTCTCGGACAATACACGCCAGACCAAGAAGATGAGGGCACAGGCTCCACACAAGCGGTCGAAGCACGCTTCATAACGCCGCAAGACCCTGTTATTGAAACTGCCAACGGCCATCGTTTACCTGCTGTTCCACTTGAAGAAGCGACGAAGCTGAATGCGCTGCGGGATATCGTCGACGACCGTGATCCGGCGCCGGAAGAACCCTTGGAACCGCGGCTGCGCGAAGCAAAAGATGGGACGGTTCATGGACTTCTTCCAAGAGAAGCAGAATTGAAGGGCGAGGGGAAGTCTGATGTTCCTCTCGGCGACTCGAAAGCACCGTGGAAGACGAATCCTCTGTTTCCACCTCTGCCCATGTACGGGCCGCCGACACTCATGAGGAAATGCCAATGCTGGTTCTTCCGACTCACATCGGGTATTCTGTCGTTTCTGTTTCTGCTCGTCATTGTGCTAGGTGCTGGCTTCACGTCTCTGCCAGGCATATGCAAACACCTCTTCCTCCTCCTCACATTCCGCGATCCCGAAAAGCGACGACCCTTCTACGAAGAAGAAACCAAACGAAAGCGCGCCCGTCGAGAAGCAGCAAGAGCCTGGACAAAACGCGACACCGCACCCTCCGCCAAGAAACTAGAATCTGGAGAAGACAGCAGCAGTGGAACGAGTGAAGAATTTACCCCCTTGGAAGGCGGTCCCGACCCCCTAGTCTGCGACGTCCGCTATTACGCCCACCGCGTGGGTCTAGATTGCGAAATCTTCAACGTCCAAACCGAAGACGGCTTCATCATCGAACTCTGGCACCTCTACAACCCGCGCGACTACTCGCGTACAAACGCCGCAGCGCGCTCCCCCCGCTCCTCCGCCCTCTTTCCCCAAGACGGCACAAAAGTAGCCGGCTCTCAATACGCCGATGGCGAGAAAAAGTACCCCGTACTTATGATCCACGGCCTCTTACAATCAGCAGGCGCATACTGCACAAACGACGACGACAGCCTCGCCTTCTTCCTCGCGAAATCCGGTTTCGATGTCTGGCTCGGCAACAACAGATGCGGATTCAAACCTCGACACTGCACGCTGCAATACGGCGACCCGCGTATGTGGGCGTGGAACATTCGGCAGATGGGCGTCATGGACCTACCTGCCCTCATCTCTCGCGTTCTATCAGAAACCGGGTTCGAGAAACTGGGTCTCGTGGCGCATAGTCAGGGGACGACGCAGACGCTTGTTGCACTGGCTAAAGAACAAAGACCGGAGATTGGGAACAAGATATCAGTGTTTTGCGGACTGGCGCCTGCGGCTTATGCGGGGAGGTTGATTGGTAAAGCGCAATTCAAGTTCATGCAGGTTATTAGTCCGAACATGTTTCGTACTGTTTTTGGGATTCACGCTTTCATCCCTTTCATGATGATCATGTATGGAATGCTACCGGGCAAGTTTTATGGGTCGATGGGCTATCGTGTTTTTGCTTTCTTGTTCGATTGGACGGATGATCGTTGGGAGAGGGATTTGAGGAATCGCATGTTTCAGTTTGCTCCCGTCTATGTTAGTGCGGAGAGTATGCGGTGGTGGTTAGGAAGGGAGTGCTTTGCGCGGCAGAAATGTATTTTGGCGACGAGGGAGGAGAAGATTATGGAGGATAGGGAGGATGAAGAGGTGGAGCACAAGAACATCCAAACCAACGACCAGTCGTCCCACGGGTCCGAAGACAAGAAGTACGGCAAGGGACAGGATAGGAAAGAAGCAGAAAGGTACGCATGGTACGGCCCACTAACGCCTCCCTTCGCCCTCTGGGTCTGTGGCTCCGACGACCTAGTCGACGGCCGTCGTCTCCTGCGCCGCTTCGAACGCGGTCGAGAACCACATGTTGATATTGTACATTCCAAGGTTATCGAGGGGTACGAGCATCTCGATGTTATTTGGGCTATGGATGCTATTGAGAAGGTGGGGAAAGAGGTTAGAGAGACGATTTGGAAGACGGCGGATGAAGAGGCAAGGAAGGTTTGTAGGACGCCGAAGGGGTGCGAGGATATCAGGGAGTTCTATCAGAAGGGCAGGATGGGGGTGAAGGGGGTGAGGGAAATTGATGCTAGTGCGGGGGAGTGGAGTGAGAGGGGGAAGGAGGCTGTGGGTGATGGGCCTGGAGAGTAAAACTGGCTTCCGACGCGATCGCACATCTGATCTTGGGCTTCTAATATGGCAGCATACACACGGCACACATAAGAAGGTGGTCTTGGTTTCTTTCAGCACATGATGTCCCCCTATTTCTTTGATAGAGGCAGTTTAGACTGGAGATGGACATGGGTCGCTACATTGACTAACTTGGCGCACAAGATTCATAGTTGGCTATTGCAGTAACATCGGCGGCAGAGCAGTTGACTAACTCTTCACACTTTAAAATACAACCGTCGATATAGTCTCAAAGCACATGATCACGACGGTTCTCCAAGTCGAGTAGTTGATGATTAATAGGATGGTTTTCTATCTGGCAGAACATAGAGCTTAGCGCGCAGGGCTCATGCATAAATTGTCAGGATCGGCAGCTTGCCCTTGATTGACGACTGACAAGTACAGCCGTTCTCGCACCGAAAATATAGTCATCAACATGCTCTGTAGATATCGGGATATTCGCCTTTGCCCTAACCCGTCACACCGCAAGAGACACATCCCTGGAAATGAGCGGTCCTCCCCGCTGTGCCGCATGGCCGCCACGGTTCTTGTGGTTGAAAGGGGCAAGGCGTGCTCCGTTCGCGTCGGTAAACAAACCGTGCGCCACACCCCTGCAGCGACCCCACCAAGCTAGACCAACGCGGCGCTCTTCACCGCTTGAACCCAGAACACTTCTGCCTCCAGCGTCGACGCCAGGAACTTGAAGTCTCCTTCGACAGTCGTCTGTTTGACACAGCAACACCAACACCATGCGAGGAGAGGTATGTCACGCTGCATTGTGTCTTTTTGAGCCTGCAATTGCAATATGCGAGTGAAAGACCCCCACACCTCTTGCGCCGACATGGATCAGACGGAGCTATATGCTGTTGTTTTGGTACCCGGTAGCAAGAGCAGATGGAAGGAATGGGGAATTGCGAGGACTCAAAAGGATGGCATGTCTACAGGGCGCGCAATGCTAACACCAAGCTCTACAGATCTGCCACCTTCACATCGGCCAAGCTGGCACCCAGCTGGGCAACAGCGCCTGGGAGCTGTACGTTGTCGCGAACCACGTATGCGCCACGAAGCCCATGGTACTAACACAAGCATCCCAGGTACCTCCTTGAGCACGGTCTGCTCCCCGATGGTCGCCCCAACCCCGATGCGAAGGAGCTGGGCGAGGGTGGTTCCTACGAGACCTTCTTCACCGAGACTGGCAGCGGCAAATACGTTCCCCGGTCCATCTTCGTCGACTTGGACCCTTCGCCAATTGACGAGATCCGGACTGGTGCTTACCGCCAGTTGTTCCACCCTGAGCTGTTGATCAGCGGCAAGGAGGATGCTGCCAACAACTGTGCGTGCAAGGAAGACATTGGGAGATGCAGACATGCTGACGAGGGTAGATGCTCGTGGCCACTACACCATCGGCAAGGAGATGGTCGACAGCGTCATTGAGAAGATCCGTCGCGTTGCTGGTAAGCTCAGTACCCGACTTGAGCGCAATGCGCCTGCTAACACACGCAGACAACTGCTCTTCCCTCCAAGGCTTCCTCATCTTCCATTCATTCGGTGGTGGTACCGGTTCCGGCTTCGGCGCGCTCCTCCTCGAGCGCCTCAGCACCGACTACGGCAAGAAGTGCAAGCTCGAATTCGCCGTATACCCTGCTCCTCGCGTCTCCACCTCGGTCGTCGAGCCCTACAACGCTGTTCTGTCGACACACAGCACCATCGAGAACTCCGACTGCACCTTCCTTGTTGACAACGAAGCTGTCTACGACATCTGCAGACGCAGCTTGGATATCCCCCGTCCCAACTACGAGCACCTCAACCGCCTGATTGCTCAGGTTGTTAGCTCCATCACCTCGTCTCTGCGCTTCGATGGTGCGCTCAACGTCGATTTGAACGAGTTCCAGACCAACCTTGTGCCGTACCCGCGCATCCACTACCCGCTCATCAGTTACGCGCCTGTCATCTCGGCCAAGAAGAGCTCGCACGAGAGCTTCAAGGTCTCTGACCTTACCTTCCAGTGTACGTCTTGAACACCATGTCGCGCCGTCGTGCGGATGTTTTTACTAATCCAAACAGGCTTCGAGCCCAACAACCAAATGGTTGTCTGTGACCCACGCAACGGAAAGTACATGGCCGTCGCGCTCCTCTACCGCGGCGACATCGTCCCCCGCGACTGCTCCGCCGCCGCCGGTGCGCTCAAGGCCAAGTCCTCCTTCAACCTCGTTGAATGGTGCCCTACTGGTTTCAAGCTCGGAATCAACTACACCAAGTACGTCCCCTCCCCTCCTCTCTTTCCCCACCACCACCACCACCACAACCTTTCCTAACAAATCTCTAGGCCCATCTCCGTCCCCGGCTCTGAACTCTCCTCCGTCGACCGCTCCGTCGCCATGCTTTCCAACACGACCGCCATCGCAGAAGCCTGGTCCCGCCTCGACCACAAGTTCGATCTCATGTACAGCAAGCGCGCATTCGTGCACTGGTATGTTGGTGAGGGCATGGAGGAGGGTGAATTCTCCGAGGCCCGCGAGGATCTCGCTGCACTTGAAAGAGATTATTCGGCAAGTACCCTTTACCATTCTATATTGATTCTCGCTGACATTTTGACCAGGAGGTGGCTTCGGATAGTCTGGACGACGAGGGTGTTGAGGAGGGTGAGTACTAAACTCTCTGTGTTTTGTTGTATGACAGGGAGAAGCGGTTAGCTGAGTAATAAGACATATGGGCCACTGTTGCCGAGGATTGCTACGCTGATGAGTGGTGAGGCTGATAGAGATGCAAGGGTGGAAATCATGCTCCATGTTCATGATGCTGAAATCACCATGTTGCTCGTGATGCCGTGAAATGTTTACGTTTTGATAATCAATATCTGAACGATTCTTGTGTCCAGCCTTGTTGTGGTAAGCCAAGAACCATGATCACAATTAAACTATCCATCACCACCAAGTCACAATTACCAAAAAAATTTGGAAGATCTAATGGATAGTGGTGGTGGTGGTGGTGGTGTGATCAATCTATTGGAAACTTTTTTTTCGTCTCTCGACAATGTTGCGCTCAAGGAGAGATTATGTACAAATAAAGTAGAGAGAGAGAGAGAGAGAGAGAGAGAGAGAGAGAGAGAAAAAAAAGAGAGAAGCCTGGCGCGCTGCCTTTGGCCATCTGCAGACTAATTCTAGAAAAAAAAAAAGATGGATAGAATAGAATAAATTCGCTCTACGCGTGCGCGCGAATCCCTCCGTCGGGTAGAGAGAGAGAGAGAGATGGAGAGGGAAGAGAGAAATTTTCCCCACAGCTCATTCACCACAGTTGTCTTCCCTCCCCCCCCACATGCCGAAACGTGACGGAATCGCCACTAATGAAACCTCCTCATCTCAATCCCAACAGTCGTTCTCGACCGCTGCGGCTGCCCAAACGTCCTGTCGCTATCCGCCGTGCTAGGCAACGCCCCCGTACTCCTCGGCATATCCGCACTAGCGTTGCGCATGGGAATCTCGTCTCCTGTGCCCCGGCTATGTACAGCGCGCGGACTAATCACACCGGATCGTGGATCCAAGGTATTCTTGCGTTTGGGCGGGGTGTCATAATCGCTCGCTTCGGGTATATCAGCCATAGCCGCTTCTTCGTCGGCGCCGTGGCGGTTCCGGCCAAAGAAACGATTCCGGTGCGTTCGTTCTTTGACGACGGAAGACGCGTTTGTGCCGACGCGCTGGAGGCCCGTGGAGCGCGCTGAGGCGCTGTCTTCCGAGGCGCGGGTGCGGTCTTGGCTGCGCGAGGGGGACGTGACGCGGACGACGGTGGCACGGGCGCGGGATTCGTTTTCGCGGTCGTCGAGCACGTCGCCTGAGGGGTCGTCGAGACCCATGCTCTTCATGCCGAGCGAGAAGTCGACGCGCTTGTTCATTGCGGACAGCGTTTCTGCGACGCCGGGCTTGCGCAGGATGGAGCCGGAGCGCGCGCGGCTGGAGCCGGCGGGTGCTGCGCTGCCGCCGGGTGATGCGACGTTTTCTGCGGGCGAGACGAAAGGTTGGTCTTGGGGCTCGTTGCGGATGTTGCCGTTGGGTTGGTCGGGGGTGCCGTTGATGCCTACGCCGGGTGTAGCTGGGTTCTGCAGGTTCTGAAGGTAAACGGGGAAGCTCTCCTTTTGACCTGGGTAGCGCATGCGTGGGCCCTCGATTTCGCATTCTTGGATCGCCATGGTGAGGGCGCAGATGAATTTGTTGCGGCGCTGCAGACGGAGGAGTTCGTTTTGCCAGTTGGACTTGTAGAAGAAGACGACGTTTAGTTCGAGCCAGTGGACTTCTTGGACGGCACGGAGTTCGGTGAGAATGTTGGTTTGGTATTCGCGTTTCTCGGCGGTGACAAACTCGAGGAGAACGTTGCGGAGTTTTTCGATTTGCTCGAGGGTTGTGCCGAACTTGATAATGATAGGGACGGCTTCGGCGAGGGCGCCGGAACGACGGTGGTTGAGGATGAAGAGAGTGTTGAGGTAACTGTTGGGCGCTTGCACAATGTGACCTTGCATCTTTTTGAACTCGGTGTAGAAGAGGGCGATCTCCTTGACGAAGTAGTCGTCACCGCGGCCCAGATCTCCAGTGTTACCATAGACCGTGACACGGTCACCGACATCGTAGGGGTGCTTGACAAAAACGAAGATGCAAGATTGAAGGAACTCCTGGGCGGTCGCGGAGAAGAGCCAGGACAGAGCGAGAAGGGTCGAACCAGCGGATGTGAGCACACCAGCAGCCGATGTCGAGATCAGCGAGATGAACACGATGATGGTGATGATGAGCACAATGAACATAAAGACATCGTCGAGCTTAGAGACGACGCTATCGAGATCCTTCAGCGAAGCCGTGATGGACTTGCGTTCACGGCCAATTTCCACACAGACAGCCTCGAGTTCTTCCATAGAAATGTCGCCGTTCATATCCTTGTCGAACATGGAGAATGCGGCAGCAGCTTCATCGTCACTGTCAAAGGCGTTGTTGAGATCCTCAGCATGGACAGTCTCTGTCTCAGGTCGCGCAAAAGTGCGATAGAGACGGCGAGCCAGGACCTGAGCACCACTGGTAGTACCAATAAGTTGCAGAACAACCTGATGAGGATGGCCACTGCCCGTAACCGCGCGACCTGTGAAATCCCCAGCGACCTTTCCAGCGACGTCTCCAAACTTGTTGAAACCGACTTTGATATTCTTTTGCGCCTCTGTGAGTATCTGACCGGGAGTGCGTGCGCCAGATGGGGCATGATCGTCGTTTTGTTCAAATTCCGAGTCTTCCATAGCAATCTTCTCTTTGGAGAACCTATACAACTTGGCCAAACTTCCAATCTGGAACTTGTTCAGCTCGATCCTATCCTGGTAAGTTCGGAGATGGAAGCTGATGGCGATGAGCTGGATGATGATCTTCTCGATGAAGTTGAGGACGAATCCGACGAACAGAGCCACGAGGACCTTGTTCATGGTGCCTTCCCAGTCTTTGGTGTTCTTGTCGCCGTTGACGTGGTGGTTCTTCATCGTCGGTAAGAAGGAAACTTCAATGGCCAACCACCAGAAGAACAGAGTAGCTGGCAATTCGAGCTGTTTGCCCATGTCTCTCCATTTCTTGCTGTTATTAGTGAATAGACTAGAGATAAGACCTATAGGCCATGGAAGGAGTTTAGCGAGTACCTGTAATGAAGATTAGTGCCTGTAGATGCGGGAAGATGAAGAAAACTCACTCTTCCAGCCCATAGTGTCAGCCACACAATCATGAGCCAGATGGAAAACCAGACAAGCTCAACACCCCCAACACTGGCATCGGGAAAGGCGAATATTCCAACCAACAACGGAATGAGAATCAGAAGCACCATAGGAGTAATGTACGTAAAGTACCTGACCAGCCATGAGGAGTTGTGAACCTTCTTGAAGAACTTGGAAAAGCTCGTGGTTGGGTTCTCAGGTGGCGTATAGCGAGCTGCCTGCTCGTGTAGTGGGTTTGTCGCCGCATCAAAGTCGTCTACGAGGTCCTCCCTACGGGATCGTACGCGTGATAGAGACGGGTTCATGGACGCATTTCGCCTAAGAGCCTCTTTCTCATCCAGACCTTGCTCGATAGCCAGCACGGCAAGGTCATCGTTGAGCCTGCTCGCCTGCTCACGTGTCTGCGATGGCGACTGTATGCCTCTCATAGCTGGGATATCGTGTGCGGTTTCGACGGTAAGGTGGGTGCCAGATCGCGATCTATTGTGTGGCCGTGCTCCGGTATCCACACGCAACGGATTGTGATGTTCGTCCCCCACAACTGTGCCGTCCTCGTCTGAAGATCGCTGGTGAGGGTATAGATTGCTGTCCATATCGTATGTTGGCTCCGGCCGCTCGACATTCGGTGTCGTCATGGTGTAGAGGCACGCTCAGGCCCAAGTTCGACGAGGTATTCGGTCGAAAAGTAACTCTGAGAAAGCGATAGGAAGCGACTGTGTTTGCTTTCGCGAAAACTTTTGGTGGTGACGCAAAATCCTCAATGAAACGTTGGTCTGAAATCCCACGCGAAGCTAGAAGTCAATGGCATGCGCTCGACCTTCTGATGGTACAATGTCAAACGCGAACTGCTGCAACGGGATGACGTCAAGCTCGGTGCCGAATTTTCCAGATGATGTTTTAGCGAGTGACGAAGAAAAATGGCGTGTCTGTAGCGATTAATTGACAATAAAAGGTGGTGAGAAAGAAGAGAGATAACGCAGTGGAATGGACAGCAGCAATGTTAGCAAAGCAAGAGGTGGAGCTCGCCCGGGGTTAAAGGAGCAGCGCTGGGCCAGGGATTATTTTTGGGGCTCCCGATCTGCGATTCCCTCATTTTCGCCCGCCAACCCTTCGAACATGACTGGCGCGAAGGAAAAAATGGGTCGTGGAGGCGACGGTGGACGAGTTATGGCCATGGCAGCCGCACCGGGCGGGCCTCGTCGCTTTGTCTAGAATCTCTGTTGGGATCGAATTTGGTACAGAACGCTGTAAGGATACGCGTCCGCAACCAACCACAAGCTTCGCATACACCGCAATAAGCCCGTTATTGGCCTTCAACACCGGCGCCGGGTATCTATCTTGGTCGCGATTCCGATGACAGCTGTGTCGCGTACGCCGTTAGGGTTATGCCAACAGAATGTCAAGCGACAGCCACCGACGTCACCTAGCATCGCAATGCAGGTCCCGGACGCTTCTCTTGTCGGTCCCTCAAAACTCTGCAAGCTGTGTCTATTTTGAGCATCTGCAGTCCACGGAGGTCGCGCGACACAGCCAAAATTCAACAAACATTTCCTGCTCGGCCGGTCAGCGAGTGCAAAGCCTTGGGATTACTCGACCGTTATTTCTTTATCTTTCACATGTCAAGAGATCCCAAGGTGCTTATCCTTAATTTCAGGGTCATTGCCGTTATCGCGGAAGGCTGTTTCGCAAAACGCCCGTGGCGTTCGACAAAAGCTTGAGCGTGCCGATCCTAATGCCGCCCCTGCATAACCAAGGCCTTCGTTGGAATCGTCGTGGGGGTCAGGATCGATGCACAACACCAACAAGAGGGATCTCGACTCCAGCTGCCAGTGTCCAGACCCGCTGTATTCCAGCGTCTCCATCTTTCTCCCCAGATGGGATCCGACCATGTGCGCAGGATGAGCGCCCCTGTGCGAAGTCAGTTCCAGACTCCGGATAACGCGGCAACGACCTCAGTGCTTGTCGTTACACCAACCCAACGACATGTCGAGCGGAATCCTCTCCACATGATCTCCATATCGACGATTCATGATTTCAGCTGACGACGTGTCCTCGCAGGAAGAATGCTAAGCGATACGTTCTGAACACTTATGGTGGAGGAAACGTGCTCGGCTCGTACAACCCCCGATGCCGCCTGTGCTAAAAGTGGTGGGTCGCTTTCTATGCAGTATGTCATAGCTCGTATCTTGCGCGAAAGCGTCTTTGCAACTTGCTGTAATGTAGCGTTTTCTAAAAAGCTACTCTTAGTGCGCTGGTCAGAGTAAATCTGCGCTCGTATCAAGTTTAGCGTAATGAAGGTGACGAAAGATTGTCGGATCGAGTATGCTGAAGATTAGTAACCGAGTCTCACTACCGTACATCTGTACGAGAACAGCGTCGTTCACTAGTCGAGTACAGCGGTGTAAAACAAAAACATTATTCGAGCTCAAATCATGGTAGAGTCTAACGAGCCGGGACGGCACGCGATGAGACATCGAATATCCTTGAAGCGTCGATATAGCGATCAGCAAGATCCCACGCGATCTCAGGCAGCTTTGTTTCGTATCACTTGGGACGACAGGGTACTACATCCGGCAATACATGAAGCCTGTCGATTGTAGCACCTTGTACGTGGAAAGCAAAAGCTCCTGTAGTAGTCGACTAGTGGTTAGGCGAAGAGGCTACTCGGGGAAGCGTTTCACCAAGATCCTACTGCGATCGATAGCTAAGCGATTGTTGCCCGTTTGAGTATGCGTTCTTCTAGTCTGCCATGCGATAGGCGGTCACCTGGCAGGATTGTGATAGCAGATGCGGAATCTTGCACGATCGATGGGGGGAAAAAACAGAAGAACCTGCTACATGAGGCAAGAGCGAACAACCATTAGGTGAACCTTTTACATTCGCCCCAAAATTGCTACAGTGATAAAGAGGATACACTATCTCATCTTTCATAGTTCTAGATCAGTGAGCGTGAAAGCGCGATGAGGCACAGTTCGTTTACAAGAGTTACAACCACGGTATTACGGTAGCCAAAAGACTAGATGAAGCCTCCAGCAAACAACACCTAAAGCCACAATAATTCTATCGTACTTAAAGCTTGAAACTAATAACCGCTGCCCAATAAACCTTAGGCCTAGCAGCCTACGGCGACATTCTCATACTCGTTCACAAGAGTTAGTCATGGGAAAATTGAAACTGAAGGGTCATCTGCACCGGAAAGTTGCCGTGATCGACAGTTTAGCGAACTTCCCTGATTGGGAAAGAGAGGAAGGCAGACCTGTTTGTGGAAGATGGCGAAGGTGTGAATGCAGGATAACTTTATAGCGACTGGATATGTTAACATCGAGTATGGTCTGTGCAAAACCCGTCGGCAGATGCCATGGTAACAAGATAGTACTGAATCCCTTAGTGCCCCGGAGCCACGAGGTAGGCTGCACGTCATTGTGCTGAGCCTGCCCTAACATGACTTCCTGCATGGCTGCAGCACACTCGATGAGCTCGAATGCTTGCACCGCCTCTTTCGTGCTGCCATCAATGATGAGCTGGTATGCACCCGTAGGCATGCCGTGGGTGGATAGCGATAAGCTCTCCGCAATCCATGGAACAATCGCTTCTAAGCAATGACTACCTAGTATAAATGGCTCCCTACCAGCCCAATCAGCTAGTCTCGGAAGCAGATTATCGAGAAACCCGATGTGTTTTTCGATGTGTAAACTTGAGCTTTGTTTGCAGGATGGTGCCAGTCCTCGTGCATGACAGGCCGGACAGATCATGGACACGCGATCTTCCTTCAAGACGACTTTACGAAGGTTCCGCCATCGTCCTAGTGGCAAGTTGTGTACTGGGTATGAAGTCAGCAGCCATATTGAGTGACGTTGATTGTGTTTACCCAAGGCGCAGTATTTGCTTCGGGATAGCTCAGCAGAAATGCTAGCAAGCTGCCTCTGCGTCAGGAGGAGTTCTGGTCACCTCAAGCGTATGAAGTGCCTGTGGATTACCCGGTCGATAACACAGAACGAAAGAAGATAGAGATCCACTTACAGTAATTAATTGCTACGGCTGCAGGTAGCTCGCGCTGCCCAGCGGCTCACACTTCCTGCAATACTGATCAAAGATGTCCTTGATGTGGTGTTCGCGGAGGCGTTGGCTGAGACCAATGTATTTAGTTCGCGCCTGGAACAGACAAGCTCTCTTTGCTTTGTTTAGACGGCGATACCGTTGCAAGTTGCGAGGATCCTAGGAAATGTCCAATGCGGCAGGGATCGGCGGCGATGCAAACTTTGCCACCATTGTGGCCCCTTGCTGCTTGTGTAACAAAGTCATCTTCCATGCCATCCAAGTCTTTCCGATGCGTTTGATCCACTGATTCCGCGCTCTGATCGCCTTGGTGGCTGACAGGTTGTCCGAAACAGCAGGTGTACCGTATGTGTTGGAAAGTTGGGATAGGCTGGCGCGGACGTCGGATCCAAAGACCTCGTTATCAGCCTCGGCCGTTGCCAGTGGCATTTTTCCATTTTCCCTAGCTTCGTCTCCTTGGCCTGCCCACTGGTAGGAGTGTGACCACAGCGGGTCGGTTACGATTGGGGCGACAACGAGACTCAGATCTCCAGCGTTCCCAACGTAACGTAGTACGGCGGGGTACGGTACGTTGATACGACGTACGTAAGCCGTACGTAGGAGACCTCTCATTGGTCCGTATCGTATCCGTAGGGGGTGAAGTTTTGGGAGCCGTAGTACGGCGTACGGCTCGGAGTTATCGGGTTTTGGCTGGGGATCGCTGTGAAGCCGAAAAAACAGCGTAGGAGTCCTATACAGCTGATTTCTTAGTGTTGCGGTTGCTGTAGGCGTACCTGTATCCAAAAAGAAGCAAAAAGAGAGGTTTGTAACCTAATTCGAACAAAAAAAAACACTACAGTGGTTCCAACTACACCCGAGAGAGGCTTATAAAGGAAGCCGGGACAAGTCCCTATTAGTAATCGCACTACGCTATTGTAGGTGTAGTTAACGGAGACGGCAAAGTCTCTATTCACAACAGCGTGTATATATACCTGCGCTACGGGGGTCCTTGTATGTTGCATGATGAGATATAGCTGGTTTACGCGGTATAGAACCTTGCTTTTGGCGTACGGCAGGCCCTCGATGAGGAAGTACAGCTATCGTGAGGTCTATCTAGCTTTCCGTGGTGTTGTGGGTTGACTGTAGCCCAATTAGCGGCTCCTCATCGCTCATCGTTGAGATATCGCGCAACAGAGGCAACAACAACACCACGGAAAGCTGGATAGACCTCACGATAGCTGTACAGGGTGTATCGGCTCGTGGATGGAAGCTGGAAACCTCGTGGGTATCGTGGGTATTGTGAGAAGTTTTGTTTTGGTGACTGAGTATTGCGGTGGCTGGGAGGTGGCTGGGATTATGGGCTTGTTGATATAGAGGCTTCTCGCCAGCTGTATATCGTCAGTATCATCAATTGAATATGTCTCAATCTCAACTCAGAAGCTGGGTACGGGGTACTCCTTCAACCCCGTCAGTCAACTCCTCCGCGTCAAACTATCCTGTATACCACCATGCTGCCTCTCGCCGTACAGCACCATCAGAATCGCCATCTCAATTACCTCCAGTAACCCCTACGCCGTTGGGTATATCCTCACAGGTTTCTGAGCTGAGTTTTGACGACAACGAGCCTGCGTTTGATGTTGATTTCAGCCACGTATACAAGCTTGGGCAACGCTTAGATCCACAGAGCTTATCGTACGCGGTAAAAAATAAAAGTCAACTCCTTGGCAAACGTACTGTATCCCGAATATGGCGTTATGGGGTACATCTCACGTACAAGGAAATAGACGGGAAGATAAAGCAGTACTGGCTTTGTAAGCGCTGCCACAATGAGCAATTAAAGGACCAAATCAAGACTGTTGACGGCTACAATCATATCATCAACCATATGAAGAAGGTCCACCGGATTGACGTCAATACAGGCCTTCTGCCTGAGGTTGTACAGGAAGATCTAAGATGGAGCTCCCCGTTTGACGCTGCGAGGGTTGCTGGTTCGAATCGACTTGTATCGCATACGCCGTGGCAAGAGGAGCAACTCCAAGCCGCTCTTATTGACTGGGTAATACTAAAAGATATTAGCTTTCTAGTTGCAACCTCACCTGAGCTACGAGGGTTGCTTACATGGAATCGAAGCGATCTCTTGAAGGCGCTGCCTACGTCAACCGCTACGATCGCTGAATACACGAGAGTAACCCTGGAGGAGCGGAGAGAGGAGATCAAGAAGCTCGTAACGACAGCGCGAAGCAAAATAAGTATAAGCGTCGACGTGTGGACGTCGAGTAACCACCTAAGCTTCCTTGGTGTTGTGGGTCATTTTGTGGGTGAGTCCTTGTCGATAGCTGTATTTTGACAACAGCTAACAACTTCAGACGCTCAATATCAACAGCGTGATATACTTCTCGCGTTTCGCAACCTCTACGGCGATCATACAGGCGCTGCGCAAGCTGCTGTTATCCTCCAAGTCCTCGATAGCTTCGAAATAGCACCACAACTCCACTGCTTCGTCGGCGATAACGCCACTAATAACGACAACGAGCTTATCCAAGGCCTCAACGAACACGACGATATTGAGCTTACGTCAAACAACCGCATACGCTGTGCTGGGCATATTATAAACCTCGTCGTTAAGGCGACGTTGTACGGCAAAGGCGTAAGCCGGTTTGAAGCCAAGCTCGTAGAGGCGTCCCCAGCTCAACAATATGAGCTCTTTCGATCCCATGGGGTTGTCGGTAAGCTACACAACTTCGTCAACGCTGTTTGCGCCTCTCACAAGCGTCGTGAGTTGTTTCTATCGCTCCAGAAAGAACCACGCGACGACGACGACCTGTACACGTACAACACGCTTCAATTACGTCAAGATGGAGGCGTCCGCTGGCACTCAGTATACTACATGCTCCTCCGTTGCCTGGAGCTTCGTAACCCGATTACGCGCTTTATGACCAGACTACAACAACAACCTTCGCAAGGGCAAGACGAGGACTATAACCCACTTAAAGACGAGATTACTAGCGAGGAGTGGGAGGGCGTACAACAGCTTGTCGACTTTCTACAAGCGCCTGTTGAGATGACGAAGCGCTTAGAGGGTAACAACAGCGCGTCCGGCTTTGGGTCGTTGTGGCAAACCTTGACAAACTTGCAAGCTTTGTGGACTCTCTACAGCTCCACCAAAGCTGGGTTCGAAAACGATAACAACAACAGCGACTACTTTGTAGCTGCTGTAAAACACGGCCTCGAGAAGCTTATTTCGTACTTTGAAAAGCTAATTATACAACCCCAAATTAGCTATTACGTCGTCGCAACTGCTCTCCATCCCGCCCTACGCCTTGCCTGGTTTCAAACCCACTGGAAGCAGTACGCTGATTGGGTAAAGCGCGCAAAGGAGTCTATAATCAAGATTTTTAAGCTCTATATGGCGGCAGAGGTAGACGACGACGATACAGCGTTGCCGCTGCCGCGTCGCAAGGTACCTGGCGGCAACACTGACCTCTACAGCCAAACGATGGCTGTTGATCTCATGTTTCTCACCGGCTCAAAGTCTCACAAGCGTCAAAAGCGTGCAAGCCAGCTGGAGGAGTACTTTGACGACCTCCGTGAGGACCTCACGAACGCCAGCGAACAACAACTCGCTCTCCTCCACGATCCTTGGCGCTGGTGGCTTGAAATCGGACGCCAGAAGTACCCAATAGTCTTCAAGATAGCCACCGACTACCTCTCTGTCCCTGCTACCAGCTGTGAGTGTGAGCGTATCTTCTCAACCGCCAAACGGACGATTACAAGCGATCGCAACCGCCTCAGCGCGGCCACGATAGAGGCTCTACAACTACAGAAGAACTGGTTACGTCACAGCATCGTCAAAAGCGAGGTTTTGAAGCTACAACAACACGTACAACGCTGGGATAGCAAGCAAGGCAGCAGCTACAAATCCGGCAACAGCGAGGTCGCTGGCAGCAGCAGCAATATACCCAGCAACAGCAGCTACCTGGGCGACAACGCTGGCTGAAATCTCTATCCTCAACACCACGATACAGCTTCTCGAGCGCCTACAGCAGCTTCAATTTACAAAATAAGCTTAGTGGTTGCCTAATTAGGCAATTATACGATCCGTATGTGGTCCGAGCGACCGTACTACGGTTACGGTTCGTACTTAGAGCTTTTTTTGGACCTCCCGTACGTACAACACCAGAAATCGACCCGTACGTGCCCCAAGATAGCTTCAAACGTACCGTATTACGGTACGTTGGGAACGCTGACACTCGATACCATGACCTTCATTCCCACAACCGCACGTAACGAGACATCAGTGAGGCAGATAGCTCTTGGAAGAATCTGAGCTCGAGGCACAGGAGGAAAGGGATTCAGGAGGTGTTGACGCGAGCACATGTTCATGACAAGGGCGTCAAGTTAATTCTCGGTAGACTGTATGCAAGCTCCTGAATTATCGAGTCTGATACAAGGAGAAAAGACATGAAAGAACATAACGGCTGCACATTAGCCCCGTCAACTCTCTCCTCAACCCGACTACACCCTCTCCAACCCCTCGTACAAAAGTCCCTCCACACCCTTCACAAATGCCATCCAAGACTTATCACAAAAAGGATAATAGTTCCCCCAGACAGCCACCACAACCTCCTTCTCCCCATCAGCCCAACACTCAATATTCGGTGCACCATACCAATACACACTCCCCTTACGTCTCCCCCTCTGCCCATTTCCAAGCACCCTATCGGCACCCTGCACACCGCAACCCAGCCCAAAGCTACCCTTTGGATCGAGAAACGGCGCCGAAAGATCCACCGGGACAATGATAGAAAACGCGCCCGAGTCCTGCAGAGCGCGCGAGTCATTGCGGAGGGCTTGAGGCAGCTGCGGACGACATATCTCCTCCACACTTCCAGCAGAGAGAACGCGGTGCCCACTTACAGGATCTGCACCCGCGTTCTGCGGCAGCAGGACAGAAAAGAGATGTGTGTAGTCTGCCGCACTAGCCACCAACCCCGTTCCCAGAGACCCGGTGTGAAAGTCTCCCTCGGGAAATGCGTCCAGTCTTGTAACGACCTTAGGGTCCGGTGGATCAATGGTAACGAACTCCCTACCATTTCGCATCTTCCTCGGCCAGAACTTCCCAGTATTGTACGGTGACAAAACGACATCTCCGCCGTACTGCGGCTCGAACCCAATTTCCTTCAAGCCAAGGGGGTCGAAGATGTTGGCTTGGAGGTAAGAAGCAAGGGATTGCTTGGTGATGCGTTCGATGAGTACCGCGATCCAATCTAGACCCTGGCCGTAGTTCGTATGCGAGCCTGGTTGCCACAACAGAGGGCTTGCGAGGAGTGCGCCGTAGGGATTCGAGGCTTCGTTTGTTGTTTCCCAGGTTCCTTCGCCGAGGTCTTGTATGTACTCTAGCAACAGCTTGTTGAAGAAGGTGTGGCCACCGCCGTATGTATGGTTCAATAACATTCTTGCTGTGATGTCGCCCTTTCTATCTTCGAACTGCCACATTTTCTTCCCGGTTTGGGTATCAATGGTGGAGCCAGTCAGTACCTGTTTGGCGGCGAGTTCAGGTAGCCAGGTGGTGATGGTGGCGGGATCGTCGAGAGTCGCGAATCCGCTCTCGACAAGCTGCATGTAAGCTATCGCTCCGACAATCTTGGTAAGCGATTGGATGATGGCCATGGAGCTTGATGTGGGCCGTTTGTCTGGAGGGCTGTCGTGGGAGAAGAACACATTGTTTGGAACGCTGCCATGGGAGAAGAGCACATTGTTTTGAGCATCTACAATGTGGACGAGCGCAGACGGTAAATGAGGCACAGATGTGGCATACTCCTCTGTACCGAGATTGATGTAGTCTTTCAGAAGCGTCGTAGTCTTCTTAGTGATAGCATGTGGTGCCATATCTGTCTGCGTGCCGGCGGGCTAAGTCAGAAAGCGATAACGAGAGCATCGCGGAGCTGCTTATAAGTAGGAGGGACAGAACCCGCCGCGAAATGCGTTGCTGCAGGATGCTGACTATGCATCGTCTGATACCGCAATCTGATCCTCAAGACTTTTTTCAATTTATCGAACGAGGAATAATTCCTAACGTTGATCAGACCTGTCTGTCGAGTAAGGCATATCATGGTGAGATGAGCAGGCAGTACATGTGGGGTGATCATTACTCAGCTGCTGCGTTGCTGGGACGAAAATAGCAAGCGACAACGCAGCCCAATTCCATCTGTAATCGACTGTACCACATTCCAGATCGCTGATGCTGACCATCCCTGCGGCCGCATAGTAACTGTAAAACATTCTTTTGCTGTCGCCAGCTTCAGGCAAGGCTTGCGCCAACATATCCCCCAGTCTTCACTTAGTCCACGGCAGCCCCAGCTTCTTCATCTCCACCGCCAGCTGGAGAATATAATCAATACTCTCGCACTGCGTCTTCGCCTTGTGCACATTATCCCCCCATACATAAATTCCATGTCTCCTCACCAGAATCGCATAAGAATCCGGGTACTTCTCGATGGCCTCTTCCAAGCTCTCCCTCAGATCCTCTTCGTGGGCCGTGTTCTCGATGATGGGTATGCGCAGACGGTCGTAGTAGCCCAGGTTGCCCTGCTTTCCTCGGCCTTTCGGTATGCCTTTGATCTGTTCAATCTCTTCAATCTCGAAGCATGCATCTTTTCCAAAGTCACGTTCGACGAGGAGGGTGACTAGGACAGCCCATTGCGAGTGCGTGTGGATGCAGCAGCCGGCCCCGCGTTCAAAGGCGGCCATGAAGAGGGGAGTGCACGCCGAGGGTTTGAGGACCTACGGTTGTATTAGTCACCCTGCGTATAGCCTGGGTCCATTACGTATGCATACCTGTGGTCTTCTCAAGTACTCTTTGCTGTTGAAGTCCATGACGAACATGTCGGTGGGCTTCATGAGCTCCTTCTGCACGCCGCTGGGCGCAATGTATATCTTGTCTTCATGACGTATGCTCGTTCCTCCGCCAGTGCCTGTCACCTGGCGGGATGCCGCGTGTTAGCCCTCGCTCAATCGTGTCTTCGTTCGCGTCCCCCAACGCCTAGAGGTCATCGTACCCAGCCCAAGTTGTAGAACTTTGCGCAGAGCGTGCAGATGTGGTTTGCGGGATGACTGGGGTCGTCAGAGTGTACGAGAGCTTCTGCATCATGTTCGTTGGAACCCATGGTGGTGTTGCGCACAATTTTTGTTGATGCGTGAGGTTTGGGGGATTTTCACGAGCCAGATGACGCGACCTGGAATCGCGACTACCCCACGTGGTCCGCGCTAGTCTTCACCCCACCATCACCATCGTGGTCAGGCACGCTACAAGCACTGGCCTTACCAGATCGAACCGAATCGCGCGTGTGTTTGAAAGAGTGTTTGTGTCTATTAGTTATTGAATGGAAAACAAGGCTGTCTCATAGTGTGAGACCACAGCCTGAGGTATCATCGATGTCCAACGCTCGTGCCGCTACTATTCCAAGGTTCCTCCATCAAAGTCGTTTGACTTGGGTATCATGTTTAGTTGGTGGTCGAGTCTTGTACCAATGGAGAAGGCTCGTGCTCCTTCTTCTTGTCCAAATGAAGGACTTCCTTGACCTTCTCGCCCAAACCCTTGCGGTCGGGTGAGGAGCTATGGCCGCCGTGCTTCTCCTTGTAGACGTTTCCGGCGCCACCTCGCTACAATCATGTCAGTTCTGTGTGGTATCATCGATATGGTATGACGTACACCAGTGTGGAACTCGTCCTGCGCGTTGCGCTGGTTGATCTCGGGGACCATGTCTACCGAGCGACGGCCTTCATCAGACTGCGGCCCAACGCGAGGCGACTTTCCAATGTTGCCAGCTCCCCCACGGCCAGTGGAGAAGTCTCCATCGAGAGATTCGCCCTGGACACCTTCACGAACGAGGCCTCCGTCAGTGTAGACGTTGGTGTCGGGGCCAATGTTACCGGCACCTGCAGCGGCAGTCAGCTTCCCGTTCTGCATGTGTTGGGGACTTTTCTCTTGGAGGGAGCGTACCTCCGCGACCGGTCGAGTGTATCGGTGTTGTAGTCATGATTCTGTATCTTTGTCGCAGTTTCCTGAAAAACAAATGTTGTCTTGTTGATATGTCAATAGAGCTTTTGTCAAGGGTGTAGTATTCACTAGGATAATCAAACGGCAGGGCGAAGCGCGATTTCGGCCTCTTATATTTGCTCTTTCAGTCCTACAAACAGGTCATCTCAGAGTGACGCAATGACGCAATCCCATCTCAAGGTACTCAAACCATCGGCGACGCGGGATGGAAGTAGCCTCCGAGTCGAAAACAGCCGCCAGCATGCTTATGGCTGCTAGTCGTCCAACTAATACTACAAGCCAAGCAAAGACGCGAGCATGAGGTATGAGTTTCGACGGTTTTTTCTGTCCTCACTGTCCCGTGGGTGTGGTTTATGCGATGGCGTGAGGTGATCACCGACGTTCGCGCGATAAGGCCGGGTGAATTGATTCGCCCAGCGACTGACTAAGCAAGCACATCCCACTCCTCGACTAGGTGATTGCTCTCTCACATGTCATCGCCGACAATGGCACGGCTTGGATGTGAGGTTGGTGGAAGCTTTGGCGAGTGACGCGACGCACGAGGTTTGCTGGGTTTTGTAGCCTTAGCGCAGGGGCAGTGAGTAGGAAGACGCAGGGCTCGCCAAGTCACTCATATGTGTGGATTTATGCTTTGTCTTGATGTCAGAATTTGGAGCCGACCTTAAGTTACACTTGTAATACTCTGCGGTGAAAGTGAGCGAGGCAGTTTAGTAAATAGTAATAGTTTGAAAGTGACTTCGTATTACTAGTCGTTAGTTAAAAATAGTAGTACTTACTTTGACTCTTTGCAAGCAACCTAGATCATCATGTCAAAGTAAACACTACTCCACCTACGCAGATGCTCTGAAGCCTTTCCCATATCATTCACAGCTAAACTATTGACCTTCTATATTCTTCCTTTTTTCAACAGGTACCTTGCTAAGACTCGATCTGTCAGTCTATTGCTGCAAATTAAAATTCAAACAAGTTGTTCGTTGGGTCGCCCATACGATTACTACATCTATTACGTATTATAACACTGGAAAAGGGTATCATTACATCAAACATCCGCTGCACTAGTCATCGCACTTCAAGACCTTAGGCCCTCCTCATCGCTTGGCCTGCTCTGTCCCTCTTCCGCAGATCTAGCTTGCACCTTATCTTGATCCGCATGCTTCACTGGGTCAAAGACGTAGATTGGAAACTCCAAAAAGATAGTCCTCTTGAGAATGACCGGCAGTTTTGCGTATAGTTGTGGCGGGAAAGGAATGAGGATGCTCGTCCGGTGGAGATATCGCTCGTACTCGGGCCATTGGGTACCTTTTTCATACCTCTTTTTTGCGCCGGGACGTTCTTGCAATGTCAGGCCAGACACAAACATGAGCAGTAGAGTCAAGAAGAAGGGTCCGAGAATAGATGCGTACAGCGCGTCGTATGCGCCGCCCGAGACGTAGTTGTATGCCGCAGGAGATACAGCAATCATGAAGATGCCTGCTACCATTAGTTTGGACATACAAATTTGAATGAGCGATACACACCGAACTGGATGATGATCTCGCCGAAGTAGTTGGGATGTCGGGTCCATGCAAAGAAGCCGACATTGCAGACGGCACCGTCGCTACCATGAGCAGTGCGGAACCGATACTTTTGGATGTCGGAGACGCTCTCCATAATAAATCCGATAGACCAGAGGATGATACCCGCGATGTCTCGACCCGTGCCAAAGTCTGGTTGGTTGAACCTAGTGACCTTTGGCGAGTTCAGGATGGTAACTGGTAGGGACACTGTCCAAACCCAGAACATTTGACTGCAATCATTAGCGACGACACTCGGATGATGCCGAGAGCGACTCACAATACCCAAAATCCGAGGAAAGACCAGAACTTGTCTCTTTTGTCGTCGAAGCGATCATCCTTTCCACTCTTCAAAATCCTGAAGAGAAGAAAACCGCTCAGTCTTGCTGCCCATAGCATGATGAACAGCGATACTACGATATTGCGCGCATCGCCGCGGTTGTCGCTGAACGAAAGCGTGAGAATAGCAAGAAGGATGAAGTTGGTACCGCCAGCAAAGTCAGTTACTTTATCGAACTTGAACCAGAAGGCGATCGCAAAGAAAAAGAGCTGGTATGCAACAGTGACGAGGAATGTGATGGCAAGATAATAGTCGTCGAGGACGTGTACGGCTCCCATGATGGCCGCTGGACGATACTGACGCTGTGTGCCCGCATCTCAGAGCAGACCTGCGTCTACATATACAAAAGCCTAGAGCCTTAAAGCTTTCCGCTACGTACGGAAGCCGAACTTTCCAGTCTGCGTTGGCAAAATTTGGCCGACCCCGATGAGCCAAAATCGTATATTTTGCGATGGAAGTTGGCCCCAGGGGCTGGGAAGCGTCAGGCACAAGGGTAATGACGCACGTCATCGGTTGCCCAGGCGCGATGACTAGGCACGACTCTCTCCCGCGATCACCAGCCTTGCGCATAACTTTCACAACACAACACCATTCTACATGCTTCGCGATCAATGTAAATGAGTCGCAACACGGTACTTGAGCGGGAATCAATCGGTAAAGGAAGATCGATCCCATGCATGCACGAGCGGAAAGAGAGAAACGGCACACCACGGACTGAAACGCCCCTAGTATGAGCCCCATCGCCTCGAGCACATCGCGTATCAGACCTCACCACCGTGGCGGCTGGCCAGACGATCGTGAAGCTTAACCACCACCAAAACCGCCCATCGCGGGCCCGTCGACCATGGATCGTACGCCACCATTCTGCGACAAACCTTGATGACTAGGTTGACCCGACAATATGAATACCAGCAGCGGCCCTTTGGCTGCGACCTCTGAGACACACATGACTGCTGTTCGAGCAGCCGCGAAGGCTCGAAACTAGCACCACATCGTTAGAAACATGGTGAGCGGGGCTGACGTGTCTGACCCGTTAAGTAGGATAGTTTGCACCTCAGTCATGAACTTTTGAACGGTTTTGGCTCGCCCTCGCACTATCCGGAAGCTTACGCTCGTTTGGATCTGAACTCTCTGTTTCCGTTGTGTGTCCACACGTTTTAGTCCTATCCTCAACTCTCTTCAATCTTTCTGCTGTGCAGGTACTGAGCGTGTCTGCATGTCTGTGACATCGTCTTCGACTCTTTTCCAGCTGGACTGTTGATGTATTAATTATTGATTTTCTTTTCCATCGCACTCATATTTCACCATCTTCGTCAACGACTACGCCATGACGAGGACGCGATCATCCTGGGTGTCAGCCCTTTTGCTGATTGGCGCAGTACGTATATCGCATGCTTGTACTGATCGAGTATACTGACTGCAGGTAGATGGTCGCTCAAGCAACACTTGATCTTCACAACACTAACGTACGGCCCGAGACTGTTGGCAGACGGATCGAGGACTTGATATCAGGAAACACAGCAGATGCACTCAACGTACCTGTTGTTGAACAAGCAAACGCACTGCACAATGGGAACATCGCCGCCAGGATCGCACAGAATGGACTGGACGCAAACGCCTTGCTGAATGGAATCGCGCAAGGACAGGGCCAAAGGAGTGGCAGTGGAGACATTAGCACGAGTGATGTGGGAGGAGATCTTGCAAACCAGATTGCTGGTGGAGGTTCAACGAGCATCGACAACATTCTTAGCGGACTCGACGGACAGAAGCAAGGCGCATCGACGAACCAGACCAGTACACCACAAGGACAGGGCCAAAGTCCGAGCCAGAGCCCTGCACAAGCGACCCCACAGGGCGGTAACCAAGGGATAGGAAGCGACATCAACTCGAGCAATGTCGCCGGTGATCTTGCAAACCAACTGGCTCCTAAGCCTGCGGCAGGAGAGAGCAGCGTCAGCGACATCGCTGGAGATCTGGCTAATCAACTCGCACCCAATGGACAAGGCCAGCTTCCACCACCAACCCAAGCCGAAGCGCAACAGAATGGTAGCAACGCCCAGCCTATTCAAGTTATTTCAACCATTATCACAGAAGTGAATGGCCAGAAGCTCGCAACAGCACTGGTCGAGTCGGCGCCTCAGCAAGCAGCTGCCCCTTCGCCAGCCGCTGCGGGAGAAGCACCCGCACCAGCATTATCATCCGCACCAGCAGAAGCAACATCCACATCATCATCATCATCATCATCATCAGCAGCAGCAGCAGCAGCAGCAGCAGCAGCTGGAGAAGCAGCAGCTGCACCGTCACCACCCGCTGGAGAGGCACCAGCCGGGGCTTCCTCTGCGTCCGAGTCAGCAAAGACAGTCTTCCCAGCAGGAAAGTCAGCTCTACCTGCAGTGACACCCGTTGCCTGGACGAACTCCCCTATGGCTGCTGGGATTTCAAGTAGCAAGAGCGCCATAGAGGCTGCCATGCCCGCTTCTGAGCCTATGGCTACTGCAACTCTAGCAGAAGGCATTAACTCTACGGTATGTTGTAAATCCATGCTTGATCTTGGCCATCGCTAACTCTGTCCGAGGCATCTGCTGCAGCAGCTCCACCCGCCGCAGCTGTCACTGTTTCTGCAGGAGGTGAGCTTGCAGCCGGTGCGCAAGAAGCCTCAAACTCAACCTCTGCCATTGCTGCAGCGATCGATTCAGCTACGCTTACGCCAGGAGGTCTTGCCGCGACGACTACGACCAAGGTGGGCATGGCAGTCACCGTTCAAGCCGATGGAAGCGGTGGAGATGCTACTGCTGGTGCGAACAGTGCCTCGACGAGCACTTCTGCCGGTGCTGCTGGTGCAGCGGCTGCTGTCACAGTCGTTGCCGGCGACGGGTCCAACGGAACCGCCAACGCAGCCGCATCTTCTTCTTCTCCAGGAGCCGCAGCAGCCGCCGTCACCGTCGTTGCAGGAGATGGCACAAACGGAACCGCCAACGCAGCCGCATCTTCTTCTTCAGGAGCCGCAGCTTCCATCAACGCGGCTTCTCTCAAGCCCGCTGGCATCGCCGCCGCATCAACCACCACAGCCGCGGCCGCAGCCGTCACCGTCGTCGCTGGATCCGGCACCGCGGCCGCAGCTACGGCCGCGTCTCAGTGCAACTGCGCTTGCATGTGTCCCGCAGGTTCCTTCCCCATGTCTGCACCCCAAGCCCAGCCCTTGAAACTAGGCTCCATGAGCAGCGCAAGCACGATGCAAACCGTAGTCGGTAGCGCGGTAACAGTGGTAGCAGGAGGTGAAGCGGCCCCTGGTGCCCAACAAGCTGTTTCTACCAGCTCGAGCAGCACACTATCCATCGACTCTGCCACCCTGACCCGCCCTGGTCTCATGGCAGGTACTACGACAAGTGCGGCTGGCGCGGGCGTTACTGTTGTGGCGAGTGGAGATGCTTCGGTTGCTGTCTCTGCATCAGCGTCTAGTTCCATTACACCTTCTGTTGAGGTTTCGCTTGCACCTGCATCTTCTCCCGCATCCTCTTCTTCTTCTTCTGCGTCCACTCCCTCAGCAACAACGAGTGCAGTTGCTCAGAGCCAGATCGCGGCTAACGCGCCGGCACCTACGGCCGTTGGCGAGAACTCGGCGCAGCCTCTGCCGTTCGATATTAGTACTGTTGCGCTGCAGAGTCGGGTGACGGTGAATTTGGGGAAGCGGTTGGCGAAGCCGACGGAGGCTAAAAGAGGGTGGTGGTAGTAGTAGTAGTAGTAGTAGTAGTAGTAGTAGTAGTAGTAGTAGTAGTAGTAGTAGTAGTAGTAGTAGTAGCAGCAGCAGCAGCATATGTCTTGTCGTGGAAAGCTCGTTTCTTTTGTCTGGATTTGCGCATGTTGTTTGTTTTTTTCAATATTATACATCTGTTGGATTAGTGGGCAGTTGAGCATTGAGTGCTCCTGCCAGGTTGGTAATACTGTGGGGAGAATATAAAGAAGTGAATGTAAATCATTCTCGAGCATTACTGCGTGTCTTCTATGGGTATCATCTGGGGTGTCTTGCGGTAATCGAATATGCCACTCCGTCGTCATCGTCATGATGACTGTTTCTCGTCTCCGCCCACGTCCTGCACTTTTGGCTTTTTGTTCTTGGCCTGCTGGCGCTTGGAAACGGGCTTGTCTACCTTGGTCTCGTGGAGTGGCGTACCATCCATGTTCTCACCCGGCCGCTTGCCGTTCTGGTTCTTATTCGCCTTCCCCTTCTGCCCCCCTTGCTTGTCCTTGGCCCCAGCCGTCGATGTCTGCACCGGCTTCTCACCACCATAGACGATATCCACGATGCCCTTGAAGCTCTGGCGCTTCAACCGCGCAAACTCCACCACGCTCCTCGGTTCCTTGGTAAGCCCGTCTTTGCCCCTCTCAGTCCCCAGCCCCCAGACCGAAGCCAGGTTGATGATATCGCTGGGCGCGCGTATGCCCAACACGCTCTTCGCTTCCGAACTGAAAATCAAGCCCCTCCCCCGCGTCACGCGTATAAGCTGTGTGGCATTAGTAATCAAATTGCGCTTTGCAGCTGGATCGCTGCTCATGATGCCCTGGCTGTAGCAGATTTCTATCTTGATGCCCCTGGATATGGCCATGCCGAGCGTGGGGAACTTGAAGTGCGATTCAAAGCGGCGGGTCAGGTCGAGGGAGATGATGTCCACGTCGAGGCTCATGCAAGCTTGCTGGAGGGTGCGGTCGTCGGTTGGGCGCGCGGCGACGAGGTCGTAGTGCTGCTGGAGGTGGGGGATGCGGAAGTTGGAGGCCGAGTCGGTGAGGAAGATGTTGCAGCGGCGGAGGATGCGCATGCGTGGTGGGACGGGGAAGGGGAGGGTTGCGGGTACGGGTGAACTCTGGTTGGAAGGTGTGTTAGCGGGTGAAGCGGGATGAGTGAACGTGGATATATGTGGAAGCAATAAGATCGACGAGGAGAGGGTTTCAGGGTCGCAGCTTCCTCCTTGTACATACAATATCCGAGGGCAGTTTTCCCGAATAAGTGTGTGTGAGCGCCACGACATCGTATCCTACTGCATCGCGTCAGTCGCACTCAACTGCAACCAAAAGGCCAGCATAGCGCACACAAGTCGAGAAAGGCTACGGTGCGCTGCAACTCGCGCGTCGCATCGGTCCAGGGGACATTCAGATCGTGGAACATGGCGGCGGCTGACCCAGAATGTGTCGGGGGAGGAGTGCGACAGCGCAGGGCGGAGAGTTGTAAGTGAGCTGCATCGTCATTCAGCATCCGGCGTCTGGGCCCGCGTGCTGGGAAAAGCTTGGCCCCTGCCTACCACTAGTCTAACGCCCACAAGCCATCCACCACCACCAACACGAGCAGCCAGAGCTCACCACCGCCGACCGCACGGCACCCCCGCCCACACCAGACGCCCATCGCGACTGTCGTGACGGCCGTTGCACGCGCCTTTTCCGCTACACCGCAGTTGCGCTCGCGTTGTCCGCTGCGCTTGCTGGGCTTGGCCTCTGCACACACGGTCCCGACGTCCTCCGCCTCTTCACCCCACCATACGGCCCCTCGACGCCGTCCCGTGCGCCTGTGGCCCATACCCGCAGTACACCGCTCCCCGAGAAGCCGCTCGTTGCCCGCATGGCGCTGAACAACTCGAGCGGGGCTACGAGCCTCGCCCGCGTCTACGCCGACGTGAATGCGAACATGCCCCGGTCGTACTGGGACTACGACTCGGTCAACATCTCCTGGGGCGTGCTCGAGAACTACGAGGTCGTCCGCAAGATTGGCCGCGGAAAGTACTCGGAAGTCTTCGAGGGCATCAACGTGGTCAACTACCAGAAGTGCGTCATCAAAGTCCTCAAGCCCGTCAAGAAGAAGAAGATCAAGCGTGAGATCAAGATCCTGCAGAATCTGTCGGGGGGCCCCAACATCGTCTCGCTGCTCGACGTGGTGCGCGACAACCAGGTTAGTGACGGCTCCGACTGGATTGGCGACTGGGTACTGAGGCCCGACGGCTGGCGTGAGGCGTGAGAAGAGATGCTAACGAGCGGCCAACAGAGCAAAACCCCTTCGCTGATCTTCGAATACGTCAACAACACCGACTTCCGGAGTCTGTACCCCAAGTTCCAGGACTACGATGTGCGATACTACATCTTCGAACTGCTCAAGGCGCTCGACTACTGCCACAGCAAAGGCATCATGCACCGTGATGTCAAGCCTCATAACGTTATGATCGACCATGAGAAGCGGAAGGTGGGTTTATCGAACCAGAGTAGAGGAATACTGGCTAAACACGTACTAGTTGCGCCTAATCGACTGGGGTCTAGCGGAATTTTACCATGCAGGAACCGAATACAACGTACGCGTTGCGTCACGTTACTTCAAGGGCCCTGAGCTGCTAGTCGACTTCCAAGAGTACGACTACTCGCTCGACATGTGGTCGCTGGGTGCCATGTTCGCCTCGATGATCTTCAGGCGAGAACCCTTCTTCCACGGTAAGAAGATGCGATATGCGAACTGCGTCTGACACACGTACTGACTCGCACCTTCAGGCAATAGCAACTCGGACCAGCTTGTCAAGATTGCCAAGGTGCTTGGGACGGAAGACTTGTTCGACTACCTCGACAAGTACGACATTGAACTAGATGCCCAGTACGACGACATACTTAGCCAGTATCCCAAGAAGCCGTGGCACTCGTTCATCAATGCCGAAAACCAGCGCTTTGTCAGCAACGACGCGATTGACTTCCTTGACAAGCTGCTACGATACGACCACCAGGTGAGTCTTGTCGCATACAAAGACATTGTATTGGTGACTAACAAACACCAGGACCGACTGACCGCCCAAGAGGCCATGCAACATGCCTACTTTGCTCCCGTGCGCCAGGCCGCGCAGCAAAATAGCGCGGCGGCATGATTGAGATACCCAATTCACGTAATTAGACTTTATGTAATGGCATCAAAGTTACAGCCAACGAAGAAACAATCGGTCTCCCTTTGCATGTTTTCTATTGACACACTGCTGCGGAGCCGGCGTACAAACAAACACAGGGACATTGCATGAATGGCGGAGCGGCAAGGTGTATGGGGCAAGGGTGCTAGGTATCATGTTTGTGTAAGCGATGGGGAAAACGCAAGTGACGGTCTGTCGAAGGTGCACGGGAGCGAATCAAGCTCTGGGAAAACGAGGCTGAATGCGTGCTGGGGTTGTTTGTGGATGCTCGGTTTTACTCCAAGCGACTCAGGTTGGGCGTAGTGAATGATTGTTTCTGGACATGTTTGCATGGTTGAGTCAACTTGTGCATCTTAGTCATGGTGTTTTGGTCCAAGGAGATGCGTGAATGGTGATGGGACACGACCGATGTGACTTTGGAGAGCTCCCATGGCACGGGCATGAGTGCTTGCCACCACGACTGCATCTCGAGTGTTGGTCAAGCCAAAGCATGGCTCAATGGTCCGTCGTAGGCGTGGTTGGTCGTAGGCGGGGTCCGTCGTAGGCGGGGTCCGTCCGAGCTTCTCGCAGCCATGTGGGGTGACGCAGACCAGGCTTGGACGACTCACACCCAGGGCACTTTTTTGTTAATGTTGCCCCGCACCGCGCCCACTACACTGCGCGCCGCCTGCAGACGAAACCTCGAATATCGGAATATTTCCCGGCACCCAGTGCAACTGAGATTGCCAATCTGCAGCCTATCGCGAACCTGCACCCCGCTCCACGCTGAGCGCGTGCTCACTCAAACGCAACCAAGCCTACCCACCCATCACCACTACTCGACCGCGACCATGGCGCTCAACGCCTCCTCCCACAACGTGACCGGCGAGAAGACGACGCCCAACACGGCGCCGCCGCCCCAAGTCGGTGCAGACGTCAAGAAGGACATCCTGGCCGCTGCAGAACACGACGCTACCGGCCAGCATGCGCCCGGCCGCGAGGACGACAAGGACGCAGGCAAGAAGGAAAAGTCCGCCAAGGAACTAGACAAGGAGCGCAAGAAGGCTGAAAAGGACGCCAAGTTCAAGGCAAAGAAGGCTGCTGCCGCGGGTGCCGCAAAAGACGGTGGCGCCGCTCCAGCCAAAGACAAGAAGAAGAAGGCCAAGGAGGAGGACCAACTCCCCGAGTACGTCGAAGAGACGCCCAAGGGCGAGAAGAAGAGGCTCAAGCCCCTCGACGACCCATACACAAAGGCATACATCCCCAAGGTCGTCGAGTCGGCGTGGGACGCATGGTGGGATTCCCAGGGCTTCTTCAAGCCTCAGTTTACCGAGAACGGAGACAACAAGGGTCCGGGTCATTTTGTCATTCCCATCCCGCCCCCCAACGTCACCGGAAAGCTGCACTGCGGACACGCCCTTGCCACAAGTTTACAGGATGTCCTCATCAGGTGGCATAGGATGAGGGGCTACACCACTCTGTACCTGCCCGGTTGCGACCACGCGGGTATCGCCACACAGTCCGTTGTCGAGAAGATGCTCAAGCGACGGGAAAACAAGACGCGTTATGACCTTGGCCGTCAAAAGTTCCTGGAGCGCACTATGGAGTGGAAGGAGGAGTACCATCAGCATCTCACCCACACGCTGCGGAGAATGGGTGGCTCGTTTGATTGGTCGCGCGAGGCTTTTACCATGGATGAGAACTGCTCCAAGGCCGTCACCGAGACATTCGTTCGTCTGCATGAGGACGGCTTGATCTACCGTAGTAACAGATTGGTCAACTGGTGTACCGCTCTGAATACGGCGCTCAGTACGCTAGAGGTCGACAACAAGGATCTCGCAGGTCCTACCAAGTTGTCCGTGCCTGGATATGAGAGGATGGTCGAGTTTGGTGTCCTCACTCACTTCAAGTACGCCATCGAAGGCACCGACCAGTTCATCGAGGTTGCTACTACACGTCCGGAGACCATGCTCGGAGACTCTGGTGTCGCTGTTCACCCCAAGGACGACCGCTACAAGGATCTCGTTGGCAAAAAGGCCCGTCATCCCTTTATCGACCGCCTCATGCCCATTGTCGCCGACGAATACGTTGATCCCGAGTTCGGTACCGGTGCTGTGAAACTCACACCAGCGCACGACCCCAACGATTTCAACCTCGGAAAGAAGCACGGTCTTGAGTTTATCAACATCTTAAACGACAACGGAACCATGAACAAGAACGCTGGTCAATTCGAAGGAAGCAAGCGCTTCGATGTCCGCTACACGGTCGTCGATGCGCTGAAGAAAGAGGGTCTCTTCGTCAAGACAGAACCCAACCCCATGAAGGTCCCCATCTGTTCGAGGTCTGGAGACGTCATTGAGCCCATCATGAAGCCGCAATGGTGGATGAAGATGGACAGCCTCGCCAAGCCCGCCATCGAGGCCGTCGAGAAGGGCGATATCAAGATTAGGCCCGCCACCTCGGAAAAGGTCTACATGCACTGGATGAACAACATCCAAGACTGGTGCTTGTCCCGCCAGCTCTGGTGGGGTCACCAAATCCCCGCCTACTTTGTCGAGATCGAAGGCGAGGCAGGCGACCGGACGGAGGACGAGCGCTGGATCACTGGCCGGACAGAAGAGGAAGCGCGAGCCAAGGCCGAGAAGAAGTTCCCTGGCAAGACGTTCACGCTATCACGGGATGAAGATGTCCTGGATACATGGTTCTCCTCTGGTCTATGGCCGTTCTCTACCCTCGGCTGGCCCAATCAGACTGCCGACTTGGACAAGCTTTTCCCCACATCTGTCCTGGAGACCGGATGGGACATTCTCTTCTTCTGGGTTGCCAGGATGATCTTCCTTTCACTGTACCTGACTGGCAAGGTTCCGTTCAAGGAGGTCTACTGCCATTCGCTCATTCGTGACTCTGATGGCAGGAAGATGTCCAAGTCGCTGGGTAACGTTGTAGACCCTGTTGATATCATGGATGGTATCACGCTGCAGAAGCTGCACGACCAGCTTCGTGCGGGTAACCTGGATCCCAAGGAATTGACCAAGGCGGAGAAGTACCAGAAGACTGCTTTCCCTCAGGGTATTCCTGAATGTGGAGCTGATGCTTTGCGTATGGCTCTTGTTGGGTACACCACTGGAGGAGGTGACATCTCGTTCGATGTTAATGTAAGTCGTTTTTCGTCTGGCCATGTTCGTCTCATATACTGACCAATGAAATAGGTCATCCATGGATACCGCAGGTTCTGCAACAAGATCTACCAGGCCACAAAGTACGTCATCGGACGCCTAGGAGACGGCTTCACACCTCGCGAGAAGGTCACAAAATCGGGATCAGAGTCACTCCCCGAGCGGTATATCCTGCACCAGCTCAACGCCGCCGCCAAGAAGATCAACGACCACCTGGAAGCCCGCGAGTTCAGCCTGGCCACGCAAACCGCCTACAAGTACTTCTACGAGTACCTCTGCGACACGTACATTGAGAACAGCAAAGCCATCTTCGACGACGGCAGCGCCGCTGAAAAGGAAAGCGCAAAACAAACCCTCTACACCGCCATCGAGGGCGGCCTCGCCATGATTCACCCCTTCATGCCCTTCTTGACTGAAGAACTCTGGCAGCGCCTGCCCCGCCGCCAAGGCGACACAACTCCCTCCATCACCATCGCGCCTTTCCCCCAGTACAACGCGGACTTTGACGACGCAACCGCCAACGCGGAATACGAGTTACTCGTCGACACAGCAAAGGGTCTGCGCTCCCTCACCGCCGAATACGGCATCAAAGAAGGCGCAACTACTTCTATCCAATCCCTCACCCCCGCTACCCACGCCATCCTCAGCACACCCACCTCCCTCCCCTCGATCCGCTCCCTCGCGGGTAAAACCGTATCAGACATCAAGATACTATCACCATCTGACACCGCACCCTCCGCCTGCGCCGTCTATACAATCGGCACATCTGCCACCGCGTACCTCGACGTCAAAGGCCGTATCGACCCCGATAAGGAGATTGGCAAGGCCAAGGACAGACTGGGGAAGGCGAATGAGGTCATTGCCAGACAGAAGAAGATTATGGATCAGGAGTGGGAGGAGAAGGTTAGTGATGCGGTCAAGGAGGGAGAGAGGGAAAAGTTGGCGCAGGCGGAACTTGAGGCGAGGAATTGGGAGGCGAGTATTGGGCAGTTTGAACGCATGAAGATTGAGTAGTGTGTGTGGATGTGGATGTGAGAGGGAAAAGGAAGAGGTTGGATGCATGGACGCATGGAGAATGGAGAATGGAGAATGAAGCATGTAGAATCATGTGAGATGTAGCTTCGATACGCATAGCATGAGCAACTAGAAATGAGACTGCAATACGTTAAAAACAAAGAAGCCGACGAATAAAAATCCCGTGCAGATGCCGGTCTTTTGAAAGAAAACTGGAATTGTTGTTGTACAATCGCCCTGCCTAGTATCTTCGTACAGTGAACACACACACACAATGACTCTTTCTCCTTCTCTCTCTCTCTCTCTGCGATCTTGCTTTAGCCCAACACGCCCTCTGTTTCGCCTAGCCTGCCATGACATAAACTCACGAAGCCGACAAGTATACAAGTTGCCCATGAAACAAAGACACGAATCCAAAGTCCATAGGCGCCCAATTCCCAGATTCTCGACCTTTCCTGTCGACGCACCCATTGCTTTCCTTTCTCTTCCATGATGCCTAGGCACAGACACACACATACGCACACACACACACACACACACACACACACACACACACACACACACACACACACACACACACACATACACACAAAAACACAAACGCTGTCCTACCACACCGTCTAAGAAACAGGTTTAACCTCCAAAACCCCGTTAGCACTCTCCTTCCCCTGTCCCATACCCTCCCCCTGACCCTCCCCCTTGATCATCGTCGGTAAACCAACCCCTTGCCCCGGCCCGATTCCATGCTCCTGCTCCTGCTCTTGCTTCTGCTCCTTCTCCCTCTCTAGAACCTCCGGCCTCCACCGCCCCAACAACTTCTTCGCACTAACCCTACTCCTCTCATTCTCCCTATACATCTCCTCGAGCACGTCAACCACCAGTTTCCTCACTGGTGGCCGGAACATGTACAGATAATGCAGACAGCTACACGCGAGATCGATGCGCTCGGGATCCTCTGCCATTTTCTTAAGGCGGGACAGGATGTCTCTGTCGATTGCGGGAATTTCAGAGAGGAAGCGGATGAGGAGTTTGTCCGTGTGTTCAATGTAAGGGAGGATGCCGTCGAGGAGGCGGAGGGCGCAGCGGTGGTAGTTCCCTGATGGGGGTTTTGTGGAAGTGTGGTGCTTATTTGGAGTAGCATGACCGTTTGTAGCCGGGTCTTCGTTTTCCTCCGCGGTCTGCGCAAGAATCATGTCGTTGTACCACTCTTCGTTGAGCCAGGAGATGGCGACGTCGATGCGGGATTTCCAGTTGTAGAGTATGTATTGGTACAGTCCATCTCTTACTGCTTCGCTAATGCGGAGATTACCCTTGGCGTGCTTAACCGCATACTCGTCTTTGATGCCTGCCTCCGGGTCGTCGAGTCCGGCACTCGCTCGCGTGGCGAGCCGGGAAAGTATGGTGACCCAGGCGTCTCTGTTGTAGTCGGTGGCGGCGAGGCGGTTGAAGCCGCCTTTTGCGACCTTGCTCTTTTGCGTCTCATCTACACTGCTCAGCATGCCGAAGGCTCGATGTACGGTCATATCACCGTACTTCTGAACATCCTGTTCTGATAACGGAGGTGCCTCGGGCAGTTTGTAGGGTGCTAATGCAGTCGATGGTCCGCCTTGGGTGGGGAACGGATTCGAAGGGATGCCATCGAGCTTGTTGATGAGCTGTTCAGCATCTTCGGGTTCAAAGTCGGGCTCGTATTCCTCTTCGTCTTCCGCGACGGCTGGCGGTGGTTGTACGGGTCGACTTGCAGCGGTCTGCTTGAGTGTTTGGTAACGGGCGCGGACGGCCTGTATGACATTAGTAGTGAACGTCTGAAATGTTCCGTTGCTGTCCATGTCTCGTATGAGGCCTTGCAGCTTAAATAAAGGCGAGACTCGGCAGTTTACGACACGGGGACATGACATACGCTGATAGCTTGTTCGAGCTTTTGCTGGTTCACCGACTGCAGAACAGGCACGACTATCCTCAACAATTGCTCGGGATCTCTGAAGTTTTGTACATCAAAGTTCGCGGTGCTGCCCTCAGCATTCAGTGTGTATAGTTGTCGCCAGCTCACTTCACCAGGAGGTAGCGGTTGAACGGATGGAGTACGACTCGGAGGCTCAGCGACTAATCGCTGCCTCTTCGCTTGGTCAAGACCATCAGTCGGCTCAACAGGTGCTGGTCGCTTGCGGTTAGATTCGTCGAAGACTTCGACCCGAGTGCGATGTATGCGTTCCAGGAACTGCTGTATCCGTCCGTTTACGGGGTTTTCTGGATTCCTATGATCATGAGAATCAGCGGTACGACAACATAGTAAAGCATGCATACCTCTTCATGACGTTCACAAGCAATGCCCTTGTTGTGCGCTCAATCGACTTCATGATGACCTTGTTCTTGGGCGTCATGGGCGAGTTGGCGAGCTTCAGAGGATTGAAATTGAAGACGCTGTTCAAGATCTTGTTTGCAGCATTTGGTCGACGGTGCATAAGCATGCCTAAGCTGTTGAGGGTCGCAGTCACGAGCAAGCCGTCGCTGTTCTCTGTTAGAGGCATCCCAGCAGTCTGCGGCAGTCTATCTAACCTGTGGTCTCCGTGTATGATATCCAACAACCTGTCCAACAGTCCGTGTCCTTCAGCTTCGAGGCTCGCGTATGGTATGAGGGGGTGGTCGCGGGATACGAGGGAGAGGGAGATGTCGTTTTGGTCGGCGCGCTACGAGGCATCAGATGGGTGTATATAGGTTGGATGGGAGTAGTGGTTACCCTGGGGTCTGCGACGCCTGGCGTCTGTACCAGGACGACTTGCTGGAGAAACTTGACGCAGCATATGCGCACACCTGGCGCGGCAGTGTCCATTCGTCGCAAGATGTTCGATTTGATGCCGGCCATGAGCTGCCATTTCTGGGCATCGCTGGAGTCGGAGACACTGGCACATGCAATATAAGAACATGTTCGGGTGAAAGCAGTCATAGGCATCTAGCAAGGGGCTTCAAGATGCGCATCGCATATTTGACACGGGGACTTCTATCTGATGCCTGGGATCACTTACATGTGTTTGTAGACAAGCGGGTACACGCTCGCGGCGGCCTGGATGGCGCTCTTGACGACGCTCTTGTCTTCAACATTGTCGAGGTAAGCCTTCAGGGTAGCCAACACAGAGGGCGCGCTCTGTTGCTTGACCTCCTGGGGCCATGTCGGCGACGCAAAGGCCTCAGCGAGGAAGTCGGCGCCCCAGCGCTGAATCTCGAGGCTCTGGTCTTCACTGTAGCCGATGATGGGAAGCACGCCCGGTATGATGGTAGGATAGTATCTACCGTCGCCTAACGCGAGCGACCGGGCCGACTCCATCTGCTGTATCGTTTGCGAACTCATCGTGGCAGCCGATGGCGAGTGCACAAGAGAAGAGCTTGGTTTGTGTGAAGGGGCTGGAGAGCAGTAGTGACGCTGTTCACGCGCGCAATGCAGTCAGACTAAGCGCGCGACAAAGCCCGGAATCCGACGTCAAGGGCGCTCCCATTCCCAGCAATGCTAACAATCAACGGGGCGTAGGGAGTGTGCAGAAGCGAAGGCGTGTTTGCGCGACTGGCGTTGTTGACTACAGCTGCGGGTGAGGTGAGTGACGCGGAGTGTTCGCGGCAGTGCGATGATCTGCGCCTGCCCGCCAAGCCTCCCTAGCGCGGTGGAACTTCACCACCGCGGCGAGACGTCTTTCCCCGCAAGACAGTTGAAAGTCCGTTTCAGCACGCCAACATGGGATAGTAGGTCCAACCTTGTATTTATGCGCGGGTGCATGCTAACGGCGACAGCAAACCCTTCCGCTCGACCTACTATGACGACCGCATGCGGGCGTCGCCGGCCCTGCTGCGAGCCCGAGCGCCATACCTGATCAAAAACACAATCACCGGCTTCGCCATCTGTACGCTGGTTATCGGAATCTGTATGGCTCCTGCATTCTTTGCGTGGCGCACGGACTCACGTTCCACAGATACATACACCATCAACGCCATCTCCCAGGACGAGTTCGAGGATGTCGTCGTCCCGGACAAGCCTCTGGACAGAACCGCACAGCCACTGGGCACCACCCAAGCCCTCCAGCAGGCCGTCGAAGCGCGCAAGTAGCGAATGATGCGACCTTGTATATTGGTGTATAAGACGTGTATGAGCATTGGGCAGGCGCTATAGGAATCATTCTGGGAATACCACTTTTTTACCACATGAAGAGATTCCGCATCTGCTTGGTACTCGGAACCGGTCCTTTCAGATGACTGGTCTACCCGTCTTGCCTTGGCTACGTGCTTGCTTCCATTCGGTGCTTATGGCTCATAGGTCTACGCTCACGTCGGCTGACTGCCTTGCGCATCTCCTCATCATTACTATCGTGATTTTAGCGAACTCCGACTTTGGTATGCCACGGTCTCGGCTTGGTCCAGCCAATAGGACACTCGGCCTATGCACTCGCGAATTACGAGCCCCATGGTCATATTCATTCTAAACCCCCAGCGTGACCATCGTGATGCTTGCAGCCTGAGATGCGACAATTCCTAAAATACTGTGGAGCGCCTTGAATTTTCCTTCTACCAGACACTCTTTCCGAAGCATATCCTGGCCCTCTTCCTACTTTGCATCTTTCCAACTCTCACTCAGAAGCACACATGGACTCCTACCAACTTCAGCACTACGCAGCACCAAGGATGTCTTCTTCCACTGTCACAGCTGCCGGTTCTGCTCGCCCCAGCGCGAGCAGTGACAGCAACAGCAGCGCCACCCTTCACGGCTCCGATATCCAGACCAAGGACAAGTCTTCGCTCCGCCGCTGGTTCAACGGCGTGCGCAAAGCCGTCTTCTCCAGCGGCGCACAAAAGCAGTCAGAGAACTTCAAAGAGTCTCTGGTTCGTCAAATCTTCACTTCCCCTGCGGCTTCTAATGTCAACGTCGCCAACGTCGAACCTCCCACCATGGTCGAATCCGCTGCCGTCTTGGAGCGTGTTGCGCGCAACCAACAGACTTCGTCTGTTCCTGCTTCCGCCGTCCCCTCTGCTTCCGCTTCAGCTCCTGCCCTCGCTCCTGTTAACTGGTGCATGGCAGAACTCGACCAAGCGACACCCGCTCCGACCCTCCCATCCAACAGCACCAACCCCAACGACAACACGACCATGCGGACCAAGCCGGCAAAAGTCAAACGCACCCGCAAACCCCGCAGGCCTACCATGATCACGCCGTCCATGTTGGAGAAGCTCGCCAAGGACAATAAGAAGCACCATGGAGCTACCGCCGTCCGACAGGCAGAGGTTAGAAAGAGCAATGCGGGCACTTCTTCTTCGGCTCCTCGTGCGAGTGGTGTCCAGGCGAGTCCTATGAGGTGGTCGCAGGATTAGGGTAGTGAATGGGTTTGGACGGATGAGGAGTAGCAGGGCGTGTAAGTCATCGTTTGTGAAGTGTGAGTGAGGCTTAGACTGACTTGTTACACGGATGCTTAGGTCCAGGCCGTCACTACCAATCTTCACATGGGGATTATTATCCATTTTCGTATGAATGTGTAGGTTCGGTGCAATACATCGGGTAAGACTCGGTGTACCCTACTATGTGGTAAAGGACGACGACGAACAGCTCTAGATCATCCATTGAGGCCTAGAAGAAACAAATCGACTTTTACTATTTCAACCATTTAACGAAAGTTTTCTTCGAATACCCAAATTCCACTCAAACATGCAAACTTCGCATTTGTACCACACACACACACACACACACACACACACACAAGCAAAAATGCGTCCAACGCACCCACCAACCTCTCATGCCTGGTCGCCCTCCACGAAACCCTCGATAGCATGACGCCTAAACACGCCGCCGAACGCTCTGAGAGTATTCATTTCATTGACATAGCCATCTTGGAGGAAAGACGCTGTATGAGTTTGCCAAACAATTGGTGTCGTGGCACATAATTGCCCCTCTACGAATTCCATTCTATAGAGCAATACGATCGGTGACCCAAAACCGTCACACCGAAGATTCCTTGACTATGCGTACGTTTCCGGTGACCTGACTCCCAGTCCAGTCATGTGTGCTCGTCCCGTCGCTATCAAAAAAGCTGTTGCCCGCCGAACGCAGGGTCGGGAAAGTCCATATCTGAATCCAAAAAGCCCAGCTGGCTGGACTGGAAAGTAAAATCGTAGGCGGGCTGAGCGATCAACTGTGCAACCATATCGTCAAATGTACTCGTAAGCGTCGGATCGTTGTACCCGATGTCATCAGGAGCGGATGCTTTGTGTGGTGCTTCAGCACAAGGCAATTTAGCAAGTGGCCTGTCTCAGATAGTTTGGGATAAAACATACCGACCGTCTCGAGCACGTGCAAGAATCTTTGCAAACAGTGCCGACCTTTCTGACTCATCAGGCTGCCTCTATCAATACTTTCCAGTGTCCGCAAGCTTGATACCACGGCCTTTCGCACTTCCACTGGGTCGGCTAATCTGTGCAGCACCGCGGCTTCGGATTGGAAATAGCTTGCTAGGAGTATTGTGAACAAATGTAAAGCAGCAGTGAACGCTATCCGATGCCATTAGCACATTGTGATTTTGGGACTTCAAAGGGAGAACGCACTATAGTAGTTGCAGGTCCACCATATCGCATTATGGTCAAAAAACCCAGGACATTTTTTGGCTATGCAGGATATGATACTATCGAGTTCTTTGGCTGTTGTGAGATCGTTTCCCAGGGCTATTGAGATCTCGCCGGTGTATGGATGGAATACGTCTTGTCCGAGCTCATATTCGGCGATCCAGTCTAGTACTGGCCGATTGATGAGCAAAACGGTAATGTAGTAATGGATAGTCAGCAGGATACGGAAGCGGTTATCACCGTACGATGGCGGCGACCATATGGCCATTTCTGCAGAGGTAACCATCGCCATCGCGGGTGGAAGGTTCTTTTCCCAGTGTTCCAACTTGGATATTTGTTGTAGCCTTTGATAGAGGATCTCATGAATGGTGGTGTTCTGTGAAGAGCCGAAATGGCGCTCTTCGATCGCTTCCATTATCGAGGCTCTCACCTTGGTTAATTCCCTAGGTGGAAGTCAGCTTCATCTTTAGAAGTTATAGGCCACTCACCCAAGCTGATAGAAGTAAACTACGTTATCGTTAAGATTCAAAAGACTGACTTGGTTATGTGGCATGCGAGTGTAGAGTGGAGAAATTAGACGAGGTCGTCCTAACGCCATGCTGAACGCGCTGTCCTGTATGATTACACCGAGCCACACTCTTCTCAGGATCTCACAATTACGCACGTCTTTTTCATCATACAGGGTAGGTGCATGCAGGCCCATTTGAAAAGATGCCTTGACTGCGATTGCGTGGTAGGTCCAACTTGCAAGGGAGCGTTGAGTATTCTGTTGGAAACTACAGAGGAGTAGAAGCGCTTGTACTAGGTGCCGTAAGTCATGTCGGATCATGAAAGAAAGCGTATTCGACAGGATGATTTTACATACCAAGTTGCAGACTGGAGCCACGAAGAGGCAATCCATCGAGAAGTACGAGCGTGCGGCGGTAAAATACCTCGGCGTCTGGAGACGACTTGCTAAGTGCTGCTTGAGCACAGATGATATTTAGCAGTGCTCTCCTAGCATTGGAAGTGTTCTGGAACAAGCTCAAGATAGAATGGTTCTCATTGAGACCAAGTAATGTTTTGTCGACGTATGGAAAGACTGGGCCTTGGGTTTCGAAGAAGTGGCTGACTAAACTATTCAAGTATTCGTCAGTCGATGAGATAAATAGATTGTTAGGCCCCGGGTTCATGGGCCTATGCCGTAGGGATGGTTCCAACAGTCGCTTTGAAACGTCTGATTCTTGTTGATTGAGGGAGCTAGACGATGGGAGCGCAATGTTGTGCCCAGATGACCGGCATAAAATAGGCAATGTTCGCGTCAAAACCGAAGCCGTTGTTTTAAAAATCGCATGATTCGAGGAAGGGCCTGTGACACTTTATCAATTTCTGACGGTGCTTTCAGAGCGTGATACAACTTACCGAAGTTGCCGATATCTTGTTTTGGCGACTCGTCAAAAGCAGTTGCAGCCAGAAGGTCCACGGCGGATTCGTCATGGCTATTCGATTGCTCAGTCGCAGGCCCAAGAGGTCTGGTCGAGGATGCGTATGCCGATAACAATTCAGCCTCCAGGTCTTTGACTCTCTTGGCGAGTTGCGCATTTGTCCTGACTTTGGTATAAGCATCATGTATACTTCAGTTACAACTGTCTCGTACGGATTCTTCAGCTGTGGTGATGGAAGGCGCTCATATTGGCACTGTAAGGACAATTCTAGGCAGATGGAGCATGAAGGTCGCAGCCCGTCACACTAGCATGTGGTTAGATGGCGTATGCGATAAGCCGAAGAAATCGGGTGTAATTACGCGAGACTTCCTGTTGCGACACAGCGAGCAGGCAAGGGCCACTCGTTTACGTTTCGACACTCGATCTTGGGGAGATATAACAGCGGGATACGACGCCATCACTGAATGACTAGCATACTAATGGCTAAGAAGGATCGTGGCCCACTCGCACATGGGCGACCCACGGGCGCCAAAATTAGAACTAGTTCCGCATCATGTGATCAAGTACCGAGGTTGACGTGCGAGCCCGATCGCCGTTCAAGCTACCCACCAAAATCGACGACCAACTTCCACGATCCATCACTCCATCACCATGAGCCAGATGAAAGCTGTATTTGCGCCATTTGTATCGCTTGCACTGGGAGACCAAATCCGTTATCGGGAAATTGCAGTCGACTACGACTGCGATTGGACGACACTTAAAGATATTAGGAAACGCTGCGTTTATTTGGGCAGCACTACCGTACCTTCTTCCCAGTGCTCCTCTCGAACGCCTGCTCACGCGATTCCAAATTGAGTTCTATTGTTTATCCATTCGAGTGGTAAAGTAGAAACGTATTTCCTAGGGATAATGAGATGCTTCTTCGCCGAGCTCCTGTCCACAACGGTCGTCATGACGACTGACCTCTTCTGCGGACTCTGACCAGGAGAGGATGTTCTAGATCACTGATTCCGACAGACGCCATGTCCGGCAGCCTTCCTAGGCTCGCGTCTTTCTTTTCGCCTTGGTTGCCTGCTTTCCCGCCATCTACTCGCGCATAGTCAAACGCGAACTCCCGTAGTAGAGTACTCGTCAGCTTGTATATGTTTGTCTGAGCAAGAGTCTTTCCGATGCATTGTCTACCACCAAGACCAAAGTGCATCAAAAAGCGTCCACGCGCTGCTGTGTCTGGCTGATCCCATCGATCCGGATCGAAAGTGTTGTGGTCGTCGCCCCATACAACTAGATTGTGGTGGAAAGCATGGTTGCAAACTGCGATCGAGGTCTACATGTCTGTTAGTAAGTCGCTAACTGATATTTACAACCACCGGGAAGCATACGCCAAAGGGGATGTGCTCGCCTCCTATCGTGACACCCTCGGGGGCCAGGACTCGGCGAGCCAACGGCATCGTGAAGACCGGGGTGTCGCGAAAGTTCTCTTTGACGCATTTTCGCAAGAAAGGGAGCGCAGCTTCTACCTCAGCAACCGCATATGCTGGTTTATCTACATCCAGCGGAGGGAGCTGAAAATCGATCTCCGCCACGCATTTCGCCATGATTTCGGGTGCTTCTAGCAGATGGTAAAAAAGCAGTGAGGTGGTAGCACTCGTAGTGTGGGTTCCCGCAATACTGCTCCATGGTTAGCGTTCAACTCTACCGACAAGCCATGAACAAACAGGACTCACATGAAACCAAACGCTTCAGCCTCAAGATCAATCTGAGACAATCTCTCTCCAGTGTCGGGATCTTTGGCCAAGATCAAGCTGGTCAAGAGATCCTTTCGTTGCGGCGCGGCTGCACCATCGTCGAAGCCCTTCGCATCCCGTACGGCCGCCAGTCGCTCTCGAACGCATGTTGCTGCTAACTTCGCAACCGCTGCGCGGCCCTCGAATAATCGTCTCAAGGCTCGAGAAGGTACCTTTGGAAGCCATCGCTTCAGCCTAAACGTCATCGCAGGCCATGCGCCTGTTACCGCTGCGAGCAGACTATGCTCGACCACCGGCGGTACGCGGGACTCATCACCAGTTTCCTGAACCGCAAAGGACCGACCGAATGCTAACTCACCAATTATATCAATGGTATAAAACTTGAACAGCTTCTTCAGGTCGACAACTTCGCCACTTTCGGCATATCTGCGTAACTTCTGATTCAGAATCTTGATGTTCTCGTCCAACAGGCTCTCCATCTTCTTTACGGACGACGCGGAGAAGCTGTACGACATGTGTCGCCGTCGAATGGAATGTTTCTGGAAAGTCGCGTCAAGGCCGATTTGAGCAATGACGTCGTTGAGCGGCTTACCAGTTCGTCACGCATGCCAAAGATATTCGGGATATGCGATCCGTAGGCATCGTAGAATTCCGTCTTGGGAAACATTCTGCCGCCCTTCTGGTAGATGATCGGTATCGCATCTTCGGCTGTGGTGCTAATCTTGTCTGGGCCATAGCGAACAAATTGCCCGTATTTCTCGTGGAGAGCAGTCAGATTATACGGCTGTTTCAAGGATAGGAATTCGGAGACCTGCCAAAGATCTGTAAGAGACGCAAGGAAAGGGCCTGGGTATTTAGCTAGCGGATGTAAGAATCGCTGATAGATGATGTAGATGATCAAGTATGACATGGAACCCACAAACAAGGTTGAGAACAAGATTGAGAGCGACATGCTGGGTGGTTCACTCGTGATTGATATGAGAGAGCTAACGGTCCAGATACACATAAAAGTTGTGCTCTAGTTGAAGGGCGTAGTGTTCTCAGCCTTTATACAAGTAGGAAGTGTCCTCGGCTTACATAAGGCGTTGCTCAAAACCACTGTGCAAAATGCTCCTTATGTTGAGTACGCCCGGACTTCTTGTCGTCAACGTCATGCGATTGTGCAAATCGGATTGCTGTTACAATCCTCGTGGTGTCGTAGAAGGGCCGACGTCAACGAATCGGGTTGCACTTACCCGGCTAGATCTGGATATTGCTCTCGGAGTTGGCCAATCGGATATCGCTTATCCGGAGACGCCTTGGAGTTGACAACGGCCGCGTATGCCCTACCATAGAGACAGCCCAACAAGACACCAACTGTCAGCTTCAAGACGTAACGGAGCAGGATGTGTCTTCTTACGTGTAAGTGAAAATGGCTCCTACTGATTTGTTTTCAATTTCGACAAGTCTGTCACCAGCAGCAGGCTTGGAGTAGTAATCGCTGTTGAAGGCTCTCGCATGAATATAATCTTGTAGTATGAAGTGATAGGGGCGCATCATCTCTATTAGTGTGTTTGGAATTGCCGGAATCGAATCGGTGAATGCTTAACTGCCGTGTTATTGGTTACCATCTGCACTTCTGCAGTGAGTTGTCTTAGGCACTGGCGTCCGAAAATTTTCGTGCGAGGCATCAACAGCACGAAGAAGGAACTTAATTACAGAGTTTATCGAGGCCTTGACGGTGTCAGAGCGGGTGCATGAAGACGGAGCTGGTTACGGAGAGAGTGTGGAAGCAGCGGATACGAGTCATGAGGTAAGCGCTCCTACAAGATTCCAAATTGTTGTACTTTCATGACGTTATCGCCGAAGAAGATGATATCCCTTTTCGTGTACAGCTAGTCGTAAGGCATCAAGGCCAACATGATACGGGTCCTTGTTGCTGTTTCTTCAACCTGTAGAATCATCACCCAAAAGTGCTCCACTTGTCCCAAGCTCCTAGAATCACGGGCGTGCAGCAACTGCCGCAACAGCTAACGATGAGGTCGTCCATATGACGGTAAGAACCCCAAGTTTAGGGGGGCAGAACCTTGATGCAATTAGCTAGGTTAACTTCAATGCGTGCGTGTAGGAATACGTACTCTTCCATACTAAGGCCAATAAAACCAGCCCAAAACAGCCACTGCGCAATCCAAAGAAGGATCATACTTGCGATGGCGATTGAAAACAGTCTCGCCATTCTTTTATTCATGATTTGTTTCTTTGGAACCTTGAAAGGTAAGGTGCCGTATACAGTGTAAGTTTGATGCACATTACTCATCAACGGTGCTTCCTCCAGGTCCCAGCTCTTATCAATCCAAGCATGAAGCAAAATCTCTTCCAACCATGTCCAGAATTCATTGAATGGCGCTGTCAGCTCTTCTACAAAACCCGGGACTGTTTCTTCACTAGTCTGCGACTTTGGTCCATCAGGTTTTGCGCCTCTAGTTGACGTCTTCGCCCCGCGTATGGCTTGTATGAGGAGAACTAGCGCCACTACAATCGTAACAAGCCATAAGAGTGCTCCAGCGTACATGAATTGCGCCGATAATGACGTTTCTAGTCTTGCCATGCCGTGACTATAAAAACTGTGTTCGCGACCATAATTGACGGCTGTAACAATGTGGTATGCTGATAGAATCTGAAGAATCATTTCTGCAAACAAGCAAGACGCGGCCGTGAGAAAGCTTGTAGGTTGGACGGGTTGAATGACAATCAGCAATACCGTTAACCAAGTGAATCGAGGCATTGAGCACCAGAGAAGTACCATCTCAATGATAGGGACTTCCTCGTACCCAAAGGTCGACTGGATGACAACCGCATTGAGCGAGTTCGCACATAGATGAAGAGCAACGATCGAAAGCCCAGTCAGGAACCAAGATCGCGAGTGCAAGTAGTGCAGACTCATGCGCGCGATGGGATTGGTAGCTGATCTCGGGCCGAAGAAAGCAGCAAGAAGAGTTGCTACAGCGGTCAAAACAAGGCTTCCAAGCTTCCATTCGGTAGAGGCACATGTACGAGTTGATTCCGAAGATTTCGAGCGATTGATATAGGTAGGACTCGATTCTTTGAACGGTTTGATGCTCCATCTCCACGGAATCATGTCGAGAGGGATGGGGGCAGTTAGTTGACGCCAATGCTTCGGTAAGCCGTGCCATCCATGCTCGTTGCCACAAAGATCGTGGAGCCAATTCACATAATCGATCCGGGTTTCGAAGACCTGACATGATCCTTTGCAGGTGTTGTAGCGAATGTTGCTACAGAAACAAGCCCTGTCTATTGCCCGCTTGATGCTGCAGTAGCCACTTGAATCAAGCTCGCAAGCATCGGTTGTGCACCGATCAGCAAGCCCAATCACTTTTTTCGGCATGGAAGTGACGCAGTTAGGCCAGTGCCATTTCTCGACAGGGATATAAGCGAAGGTTGTGGTTTGCAGCCCGTCGGTCCAGTTGCCGGGTAGGGAGGTTGATCCGCAAGTGGCATTCAACCATAGCCGCTCCCTTGTTGAAGCTAGCCCCGGTCCGGGACAAGGTTCCATATTGATATCGATACTGAAGGTGTTGCAGAAGCATTGTTTATCAAAATAGTCGCCATATTCTATATTGTGATGAATGACGTCATAACCGGCTGTTTCGAAATCCAATGCGATGACGGACCGCAGTGATTCACTGTACTCCCACGGCCGAGCGGCATTTCCGATATGCCTAGTGTTGGACGTGAAACCACAGGAGCCCATGACATGTTGCAATAGTTCCATCGATGATGCAGAAACTGAATTTGCCAGGCATATTGGTGCCTTGTTAGTCACGTCAACAGAGGCATACCCTTTAGTTAAGGAGGCTGGAGAAAGGGTTTGTAACCTGTTGGCGTCGCCAACATCAACAAGCCATGTTCGACCGGTAACTGTGCGTATCCACCGGAACAACTGCGCCTTGGCAAGCACAGATCGGCTGCAATACGGGAGATAGGTCTTGACGAGATTAGGCGAGAACCCAGCGCTGAGACAACTGAGCTCAGTGAGCCACTGGTGGTGGGTACAGATGACTCCGAAATGCGAAGTGCATCGTTTACTCGTACATCTGGTTATCGTACTTAGCCAGGAGGACTGATCTTGTCGAGCGATGCACTGTGGCATGGGAGCCAGATCTTCTGGGTTTACCCAGCCATTGCGATTAGCGAAAGGTACTACACTCTGGCCTCCTTCATTGGGTCCCATCTCAGCGACATGGAGCACTCCTGCGGTCTTGCTTAGCATTGGAGACAACAAGGCTGTAGAGTTCCAAGTACCTAGGGCAGCGTAGCTGTCGATGACGAATATCAGCAGCACGAGGAATGAATTGAAAGTCTTCATTTTACTAAGTGCTTGACGTTAGGGTAGCGGGTATGGAGTGACGCTATTGTCTACCTGGTTTAGCTGAGGGTTGATGCCTCCAGGGTGCGGGGCAGAGGCACCGTGCACGCTAACGGATTATGTATCTTCCGTGCCGTAAGTGAGGGCCTCTCTCTTTCGTGTTCTCATTCGTGGATGCAGCTTGCGCAATGTCATGTACTTTTACCATGTATCAAGACCAACGTACTTCATTGTCCGCTGTAAGTACTAATTGACCAGCCAGCATCCTGTTAGAACCCCCATTGCTGCCCAGGTGCCATGCCTTCACCCAAGAGATTGTGCCAGGAAACCTCAACTAGGCCCATGCTCGCCAGAACTCAGAAGTCAACTCCATCAGCGCAATGTCCGCACCACCCACAATCTTTGTCGCAAAGCCCCCAGTTCTGTTCCTCGATCCAGACTACTCGGCCATGCTCTTCTACCCAAGCGTATTCATCATAGGAGTACTCGTTACAACCTCTAGTGCTGCTAGACGCGCTGGCCTTGTTCGAAGTGGAGGGCGCCGCTCGTGTACGAGGTTTGGTTTGGTAAGACGAAGCATGGGACATATGTCAGCGTCCGAACACATGTCTCCTGTCGTGCCACTAGATTCTAAACTTACATTAGCCGGATTCGACGACGCACCCAACACATTGCTAACCGCACGGTTTGCCCGAGCCCGCATCTTCGCATGCGCCGACGACTTTTTGTGCTGTTCCACAGCCTCCTTACTACCAAAATACTTCTTACACACGTCGCAGTTGAACGCGTTAATATGTGATGACGCGTGTTGCTCCATCGCCTTTTGGCTGCAGAACTTCTGCTCGCATTTGCCACACGCGTGAGCACGGCGGAGAGCTGCATCGCTGGTACCCGTGTGATTTCTCAGCGCACTTTTGGAAGTGAATTGTTTGAGGCAGGTGGGACATTGGCTCGCCATGGCCAAGAGCGTTTTGAGTGATCTGATGTGGACAAGAGAAAGGTGATACTTGACGATGGAGCCTACCGTGGTACCCCGCTTTGTGTAACTACGGCCTTCACCAGATATGTCTAAAGATCGGACAGCCAAGAAATAAATGCAGGATGAATGAGTCAAACTGAACAAAGCACAAGTTCAAAACAGCTAGCCCAGTATTACTGCTTCGTGTTCCAAAGGTACTCCCATATGAGCAATCGTGGACCATACAATAGTGCGTTGAGCGGGCTAGTAATCGAGAGAAGGAGAAGAGATGGGAAATACTCATTCAGGATTAGCTCGTTCCTACAAGAGTCCCATTCCTAGTAATATCACGCCACCCCGTCCGTCAAACCTTCATACCATCTCCCTATCCCCCCTCGAATCTTTCCCACCCACACCATCAACAATCCCCTTCACCCTGAACCCCACCCCAGGCACCCTACTCCTCAATCCCAAACTACTACAAACCACACTCACACTACTCAACGCCATGGCCAAGCTAGCCCAAACAGGATCCAGTCTAACATGCGTTTTCCCACTCTCCTCCATAGCCATCCCCCCTTCCATGCCAACCCCATTATGATGCATATCCATTTTCTTTTCCCCACCTGTTGTAATGGGAAATAGGACGCCAGCCGCAATAGGCATAGCGACGAAATTATATATGAGCGCCCATCCGAAGTTAAAGTACACACGGCGGAAGACTACGCGTGAGAGATCGAGGAGCGTGAGGATGGTCGTGAGCCGCGAGTTAATGAGAATGAAGGAGGATGAGGACAGCGCAATGTCGGATCCGGAGCCTATTGCTATGCTGAGGTCGGCGGTGGAGAGGGCGGGCGCGTCGTTTATACCGTCGCCTACCATGGCCACGGTTGCACGTTTGGTCTTCTTGGATCTTCGGGCTAGGAAGGGAATGTGGAATAAGGATTTTGGTGGCTTGGCGAGCGTTTGTTGGAGGTACTTGATCTTCTCGGCTTTTTGGTCTGGCAGCACACCGGCGATGATGTTCGAGATTGGGATGCCGACTTGAGCCCCTACGGCGTTGGCGGTGATTTGATTGTCGCCGGATAGCATCCACACGTCTATACCGCGTGCTTGTAGGGCCGAGATGACGGTTGGTGCTTCGGGACGCAGTGGATCGGCGATGGAGAAGGTACATGCCAGATGCCAGCTTGATGAAGGTTGGATCTCAGTGACGGCAATGGACAGCGACTCTGATTCATGAAAAGGCTCAGAGGGCTGAATGGCACCTTGATCGTTGTTTTGTGGTAGGAACAGTGCGACTAGGGCGATCGACTCTCCCTGAGACTTCCACCTCTGCAGCGAGGAGGCATCGTCGGCGAGGATGGGAACGTGGTGATCAGTCATGAAGCTTTCGTTGCCAATGATCGCGGTAATCTCTTCGCCATCAACTCTGAATGTACCCTTTAGGCCCTTTCCAGGTATCTCATCAACGTTGATTGTAGTGGGAGTATCGTGAACTTCATTATTACAGAAAGAGACCAGTGCTCGGGCGATAGGATGGTTACTGTTTTCCTCCAGCGCCTTCACGATACCTAGCACAAGCGCAGCGTTCTTGTCGTCAGAGAACTTGTGATTCGTCACTGCTGGATCACCGCCTTGTGTCAGGGTACCAGTCTTGTCGAAGACGATACAATCCAATGAGCTAGCTTCCTGGAATGCTTCGCCACCACCACGGACAAGAATACCGTGTTTGGCAGCCAAACCACCTCCGACAAAGAGTGCAGTCGGCGCGGCGAGACCGATGCCACAAGGACAAGCGATGACGAAGACGGCTATAGCGAAGCGAAGAGACCATAGTTCCCAGCCACCAGCACCCTCGTTCTTCCAGTCGCTCGGTATGGCGCCAGTAGTGCCAAGAACCAGCCAAACAAGCCAGGTGGTAATGGCAGCGGCGACAACGAAAGGTACGAAATGGGAGGTGATGGTATCTGCGACACGTTCAACCGGTGCACGGCGCGACTGTCCTTCTCTTACGGCATTGATAATTTGGTCTAGCATCGAAGTACCGGATACCGTCGTGACCTTGATTTTGACCGGCGCGCCTTTGTTGACAGTGCCGGAAAACACGGTATCGCCTTCTGCCTTCTTGACCGGACGCGACTCGCCAGTCAAGCTCGACTCGTCGAAACTAGAGCTTCCTTCGATGATATCCCCATCGAATGGCGGCGAAATGCCGTTGTGGACTCGGACGACATCACCAATCTCGAGAAGATCAGTAGCGATCTTGGTGTCGCCATTCCCAGCGTCAACAAGAACAGCCTCATTTGGGCGGAGCTTTCCAAGCGAGGTAACAGCATCGCCAGTCTTCGCCTTGCTGTAAGCTTCCAGGAACCGACCAATAAGTAGGAACATGGTCAGAAAGACCACGGCGTCAAAATAGGAATCGTTCATTGAGCCAGAAGACTTCTTTGTGGCGGCCAAAATAAGCTCAGCAATCGATGCCAGGTATGCGATTGTCGTGCCGAGCGAGATGAGCATGTTCATGCTTCCGAAACGTGTGAAGCGATGCAGATATGGGGTTCGGCTTCCTGGCCGCCACATCGATCTCAGCTCTTTCAGTGCACGGCGGTGAAATGTGTCGGCGGCGAAGAAGTAGATCGGTGTAGAGAGGATAAAGAGCGCCCAGTTCAGTCGAGTGACGTTGCCTGCCCACATGTTGCCCATAAGGTATTTGCGTACAGGGTTCTTGGAGCTGATCAAGCTCATGAACACGATACCAAGGACGAACGTGGGAATAGCGACTATTACGCACAGGATAAGGCGGAACAAGATACGTGTCCGTTCTTGCGCATGCATCTCGCGCGCTCGCTCTTCCAGAGTTGGAGGATGGAAGACTGAAGGCTGGAATGCCGGGTTGAGGCTCTCGATCTTTGCGAAGATCTTTCGGATTGTGAAGCGAGAAGGATCCGGTATGTATCTGACGTGGAGAATAGGTTGCTGAAGGGATAGAGGAGGATTGTCCATCGCGAAACTGTCCTCTTCTGCGAACGCTTCTTGTAACCCTCGCGTGATGTTGTCTGGACAGTGGTGGCAGAACATACCATCTATGCGGATTGCGACGGAACGTTCGATAGTCTCGGTCAACGCAGTTCCTTCTAGAATGACTTGATCCAATGTCGCGGTATATCCAACATCTTCGATGCTTTCCTTGATCTCAGGCAAGTGGCCTTTTCCCCTAAAGACAACGGTCGCACTGTTCGAGATCAGGTTGATATCGACCTTTTCAATCCATGTGAGAGGCTGCAACGCTTGACTGACATTGACAACACAAGAGGAGCAAGTGAGGCCTCCGAGAGAGTATGTTGCACGCCATCTCTCGGCCTGCTGCTTCGACGCCGCCACGGTTCCAGGTGATGTGCTCTTGACTTCCTCCAGGTTCTCCACTGCAACGTCGAAACCGCAATCTTCGATGGTCTCGACAAGCTCTTCGCACTTCCCTTTGCCACTGAACACGACGACTGCACTGTTCGTTAAAAGGTTAACATTGACAGAGTGGACCCATGTATGTTGTTGGACAGCGTGGGTAATGGCAGAGACGCATGAGCTGCACGTCATGCTGGTAAGAGCCAGTGTTGCCTTGTAGACTTGTGGGGCTTCAAGTGTAGTAACATTAACGAAAGCTTCGGACATGGGTGACTTTGGTTCGGGCGACGCGGAGCCATCGAAGCTTCCCTTGGGCGAAGACGTAACGATTGGCGCAGGCTTAACTGGCAACACCTCGTCGCTATGCAAACCAACCCCACCTCCTTCTTTCTTACACTGCTCGCATTGAGCGACATGTGTTTCTTTCTTCTTCATGTCGCTGTACGAACCATGAAGGTCTTGAACAGGACGCAACCAATTGTTTACCGCGCGTTCAAAGCTCGTATGCCACTCCCTGTTTGTTCCCTCGGGGTTCTTAACCTCGACCGTATTCCTGACCGCCTTATTGTCTTGGAACACACTATGTATCTCGAATCCGGCAGCCTCGAGCGAGATGGTAATGTCGTCGACGTCAAGGCTTGTAGCGTGGCGCACAACCACTGAATGCGAAACGATGGAAACGAATACGTCTTGTGGCGGAGGGTTGAGCGCACTGAGAGAGGCTTGGATACCGTCGACGCATGACGGGCAGTGTAGATTAGAGATAAAGCATGTCGTGGTGACAGTGCTCGCTCCTGCCAGGCAGTGTAATCTGGGTGACGGTGTTGCGGGTGACATGGTGACTGGTTTGGTTTCGGGGTGACGCAGGCTGTCAATATCGACAGGACGGTGGTCCTCAGTCGACCGTATAGATGAGTTTCTGGCTTCGGTGATGATTATTGGTAGTGGTGGGCACAGGTTCTGGGGTGGTAGCCAACGGTAATCAGAGCAATCAGAGAAGCGACTGGTCGTAGATAAAGGAAGTGACGTCTAAAGAAAACACGATATGATACTGCAGACCTCTACATATGAGTAAAACTCCGTTTTTCGAGTGGTTTCCGCGTGATATGTTATCACCACCATGTTTGTGATTTGTTATCGAAAAGCGTGACAGTGGCGGCCGCACAAGTCGCGCAGTCGCCACGAATGAGGTTTGGTGGGGAACCGCACAAACTGCGCACCCCACCGGTCTGACTCGCAGTGTTGTATCATCAGCAAACATACCCTTGCGCACACATGTGCATGCAGAATAAAGGTGTAAATGAAATCAAGCTTCGCCCTTATTTGATGGCGTGCTTCTTGGCTTATTCTATGCCATTGTCAGCGTGATCCGCAGCCACTTGAAACAAGCTTCTCGCTTGCCCCACGTTCGCCCAGTTTTGGCTTCCGACATGCATGATCCTCATTTATACAGATCGATATCAATGTCGAGATACCGACAGCCCTATGCAGTGTGTCACGCGGGAGGACGGCATCGTGTTGCAGGACAGCAGTGCCCGTAGGTTTTGTTCGGAAGGAAAGAGCTGTGTGTCTTGCGGATTTTGCAAAATTAGGTTGCAGGTTGCTCGCATCTTGAAAGGCAGGCAATGAGATTGAGGATATCGCGTCGGCTTTGCGTGTGAATGCGGACGGCTCTTGAGCCATAACTCGGCAACAGTTCAAAGTCGGCGTGCATCACGCCAGAAGTCCGATCTTCTGTAGCCGGCGCAGCGCAGACTATGATATCCTGTAAACGAGATACCAAGGTGATTAACCTCTCGAGCTCAGAAATGATGGCAGAGTCATCATAAACATGTGCATTATCAGTCCGAAGATCCGGAATTTTGGGCTGGAGAAAGTCCCACAGGCTATGCTCTAGGAACCAGCAGGGTTCTGTTGCTTTGGTACAATCTACGCCGTAGGTATCTGGACATTCAGCATATCTAACGAGTGCTTCTGGAATCGTTGCAAATGCTGCACTAAATAAAAGTCACCATCCAAAGAAGAATCAAAGAGATGCGACGCTCTCAGCACCGCCAAACGACCCAACACAGCAAGTCTCGAAGCCAATCGAGGTCGCCCGGGAGGAAAGAAGAATCAAAACCACAATATCCAGCTTCGCTCACTTCCTCAAGCCCTTCGTCTTACCATGCTTCTCTTCCTCGACCTCTTGCCCAGAAGAAGACGAGTCCCTCACAACGCCCTCACTTCCCGGCTCATGCGAATACGGTGGCGGAGCCGTAATACCCTGCTCAGCAATCGACACCTCGGCAACCGGCCTACCAGCCAACTCCCCCTTGGTCTGCACCGCAACCGTCGGTTCCGTCCCCTCCAGTCGTCTATGCGGCGGAATAAAGACAACGTAGTACCGCGGCATGACGAAGCCAAGCAAAACAACAATGATGGTAAGAATGGAGATGATGAACCCAGCAATCATCATGGGATCGTACCTCAGCGTATGAAATTCCGGGAACGCAAAGCTAAAGATGATAGCAAGGACGGGTCCACTGAGATACCGCAGCAGGAAAGGCATAAAAGCGGGAATCTTCCAGTTCTTGCCTTGACCGACGATAACGTTGAGATCCCTCCTCAACTGGTTCCCAGAGTAGAAAGCCAGGAACCAGAATTTCCGTACAAAAGGATTCGCATGCCAGAAACTCGGCGCACGTGCGTCGGGAGGTCGTGCAATGATAACAGCCGCAATAGCCATGAGGATATAGAAACCGATCCCGGCTCCGGCGCCGGCCCCAGGTGAGTCGATACCATGTGCGAGACTGATACCAAAGACCTGGCCGCCGAAAAAGCCAACGTTGTAGATGACAAAAGCGGGTAGACCGGTTTGCTCGACAATGTCGTGCCAGCGGTATACGGTTGTCGCGCTGGAGACTTCGCTCCAGACGACGAAGATGAGAGCTACATTGTTGACCCAGCGGTCGATGCCGTCGAGGAGGTAGTAGCCGAATTCTGTGCAGTAGGGTAGACACCTGTGATTCGCGTTAATTAGCACTTGGTTCATAGGAACTGAGTAGAACAGACAAAAAGAAGGAGGGAGGAAGGGGGTGCAGTGACATGACTCACATCAAAAAGCTCAACACCGTCAACCCCGTAACAACAACCGGTCTACTCGCCTTCGTCATCCCCGAATCACAAACCAGCGTAACAACAACATCCAGCATCACAAACGCCGAGCTAAACCCCAGCACAATCAGCGTGAAGAAGAGAAGTACAGCCCAAAAATTTGCGCCAGGCATCTGTAGCACAGCTTCGGGTAGCGTGAGAAACCCCACAACAAAAGCACCAAGTCGCTCCCCATCCTGCGGCCACCGTTCTAAGAACCCGACGACGCCGAAGACGGCAAAGGCAGCAAAGTTTTCGAATAATACGTTGCTGCCGCAGATGAGACAGGCGTCCATGACGGCGTTGGCGTGCTTGCTGTTGTAGCTGGCGTATGAGGTGAAATATCCGAAGCCGATGCCGGTGGAGAAGAAGACTTGGCCGACAGCCGTTTGCCACACGACACCGGAGGCGAGTTGATCGCTCCTCCACGTCCTCCATACGAGGTCCACGCCCTGCCTGGCATTGGGAAGGGATAGTGCGCGACCAACGAAGATGATGGTGGTGACGATCGGTAGGCCCATGGTGAAGTAGACGACGCGACCTGTCATGCCGACGCCGCGGAAAATGGAAATCCAGATTAGGAACCAGACGAATATGCTCCAGCCGACTGTTTCGCCGATAAGAGCGCCGTTGGGGTACCCCGTAAACGAAAGGACGGAATTGCCATCCGCACTTAAACTCCCTTCGTTGATCTCCCCACGCTGAAGAACGTCGTTATAGTAAAAGTCATCGATGCGACCGCTCCATGGCAAGGGGCTGGTGAAGCTTTCTTGGAAGTATCTCATAATCCTGTGTGACTAGGGTAAGCAACGGGCCTCGGGTATTGAAGAGCGTTGTGATAGGGGAGGCATCGCACTTACCAAGCCAAGTTGACAGCAAAGTACTGCACGACGAGGAAACTAACAATGACAGGTCCCATACCAACGCCCTTCAATCGAGCGTTTATATTGTTGACTAAACAGCAGCAAGTCAGTCTAGAACTCCATATGTATATCGCCAGATGGACAATTCTTACAAGCGATGACAGTACCACCACGATACGCCTGACCGATCGATACTTCCAGAATAAGAGCCGGAATGGCGATGAGAAAGACAGCCAGCAGATACGGAATAAACCATTGAAGGCCGTGGTTGTTGTAGAGGACACTAGGGTATCTAAGCAGATTTCCTTGTCCAGCACAACCACCCATGGCGGCGAGAAGGAATGCCGCCCTCGACGGCCATTGATCACGACCATCTTCGCTTTGCGCAGCAGGCGGTGCTAGAAAATTGCCTACTTTGCGTAAGAATGGCATCGCCATCTTGAAAGAGAGGCGGCGCTGCCGAACAGGATTGAGAAGTGGGAAAAGATACAAAGCTCGCCACGCATAAGACTAGAGTATCCAGAATTGGACCTTGATAGTCCCAGGACTGGGCTGCGTATTCAGGCGAAAGAACGGGTGATAGCTGCAAGCTTGAACGTTTAGTGTCGCGAAAGTGAACTTCCTTTGTATCCTGTTCAGGGTAATACGCCCCACTACTTTCCCGCCAAGATACGACCCAAATCTCCTCAAGCCCACGTTCAGTTCATGGTGGTAATGGCTTGGTCGTCACCCTGCAGCTCCTAGGCAAGTGCACATGGTTGAGCCGCCCCATCGCACCATCGGGGGTATGGACAACGGTAACTCCGACGATGGTCATCACACAAAACAAGCTTATGTCGCAATATGGGTCCTTCTTGTTGGTAAATCACTACATGACATGGGGCATAGACACGGATCTCGGTGAGGTTGTGGAGGTGCACCGTTGGTAGCCAAGCTTCCGCCGGAGAGGGTGTGGAGACGAGTCCGTCGGCAAAGGCCTGGCGTACGTAAGGTGGTTGGAGGTCTAAAAGATCCCGACGAATTACATTTGTTCCTGATGCCGATATCCGCGTGCCAATGCTGGGCAGGGCTCGGTTCCGCCGCAGCTGTCACGTCACCATGGCTCCTTCTTGCCGTGTTTACTGCTTGTCTGCCATTTCCATAGCGCGGACCGATTTGAAGATGCCTAGATCTATGGGAAGTTTCAACGTCTGATGGCGTGCTCGGAGGGCATTGCATAATGAGGGTCAACTCCTCGGAAAGAAAATGTTGACAAAGTACAGACGCGCGACAGGTATGCGAATCCGTCTCGGTGTTTAACAGCAGGCGTGCCATGCGATCGGCATGGTGCGGGATGCCTTCTCGTGCTATGCAAGTATGCGCCACACCCAAGGACGCGCTGAGGGTAGCGGGGTGACCCAGCGACTTGGTAATACATGCACCAGCGTGGGCTCGCGGTGGTCTTGTCCAGTGATGTGGTGGCCTTGCTAGATGTTGTAGGAGCTGTCAGCCACAGCACCATCGCGATAAGGCTTATGACGAAGCGGCGCCTGCAGGTTGAACAAGTGCAGTGTGTAGGCAGAAGCAATCAAGTATCCGACTCGGTCTGCGCTTCCCATTGAAGATAGTCAACTGTCGCCTTCTCGGCTTCCAGCTCAGCTTCGAGTGTGTTGATGCGATGCGTCAGCTCTGTGATCTTCGCTTCTTTGGCCTTCACTGTGCTGCGCATGAGGTCGCGGCCTCTCTTGTATCCTTCTGCGTTCTTGGTATGTCGTGCTAAAAGCGTTCTGAGCTCTTTCTCAGTTTGCTCCGGCAGGCATACGCTGGTGGTCTTCAGCATGTCGAAGACGTCTTTGACAATGTCCTCATGCACCGCATCTCGCAAACGTCTTGGAGTGGGCGTTTCGAACGAAGAAGACGGTGTCGCGATCTGCTGGTCGCCATCCGCGTTGGCTTTGGATGTTGGAGTGAAGAGAGCGCTCTCTGGCGTCGGGATTTTCGCTGCGAACGGATTATCTCCCGGAACCCTTCGATCAGTTTGAGGCGTCTGTAGCCCATCATTCCTAGAACTGCCGCCCGACTCCATCTGCCACGGTAGCTTTTGTCTCTTCGGTGCCGGGGTTGTGAAGTTGGTCGTCCTCGCAGCCTTGCTTGGCGTCTCAGCCGCAACCATGACTTGGTTCAGGTCATCGTCATCAACCTGCCCAAGACCGTATTCGTCCAAGACACGGCTGATCGGTCGTGATCGCTTGCGACTTGACGCGGCAGGAGTTGTCTCGATCGCGTAAGGTGGTGGAGGAGAGAGCGGGCGCCTGGAAGGCGTGGCTGGGTTGGTGGGAGCTGTATTGGCAGTCGCGGGCTCGGTGCGAGAGTTGCTTGCGAGGGCATTTTTCTCCCTGGGTTGCGCATCATGGTCCCAAAGAAAGAACTTGCATTGCCCCCCTTTTGGCTTCTGGCAGGTGCGGACTGGCGCGAGTTAGAGGGCAGCCTAAGGAGCAAGCAAGTATTCCATACACCATTTGCCTTTGTTTGCGCCCTCCTTCTTGGTTTCGAAGTGCACAGCAGGCAGGCGCGGGTTGCAGTCGCCTAGTCATCATCAGCGGTGTCCATGTTTTGACGATGCCGTGTCTCCAAGTGACGTAACTTACAGTGCCAGACGCCGTTCAGGAACTGCCCCCTTGGTGACCCGCCGCCGCCAGTGCGGCCACCTCTGAAAGCAGACATGACGGTTCAAGAAAGTCAGACGTAGCGATGATGTCAGTGTCGATGAGACGGTGGTGCAGCGGTCATGTTCGCATATCAAGTCGCCGTGGTTGGCAGCAGAGCGTCGGGCTGGGGCTGGGGGAATCGGACCGGAGATGCAAGCGGGGTGGACCTCAGGCACCGCGTTCCTCGTTCCTGGGGCGTCTGAAATGCGCGAACGCTCCACTTAGTGTCCGTCGCATCTCGCGTCTGACCATTCGGATACACACGCTGGCTTTGGAACGACATATAGCTGCAATCGTCCACTGCTCGAAACTTGATCCTTACCGTCCCGTTGGCGGCATCCCGGATGGGGACACGCGGCCGCACCCGGGCATGGTCGAGACCATGACCCTATTGCTTCTCCCTCTAGGCTTCCGATCCCGCATCCCACACTGGCTTGGCTGCGCTTCCCGAGTACCACCCGCGATAATCATGTCATGTACGGCTGTATAGATGCGACAAAGACACTGCCCCATCACTCTCCTCCCACCCAAGCTGGCCTTTTGCGCCCGCAACTATGCTGCTCCGTTCAGCGCGCAAAGTCCCGCCGTCGTTCTTCTTTCTCCTCGCTTTCCTCGTCTTCCTGGGTTGGCAGCTCAGTCAGGGCCCGAGCCATGAGGAACTTCCCCCGCCCCCGCCAGTCGAAGCGGAACATAGCCCCCACGGCGAAGAGAAGAAACCCTTACGAATCGCCGTTGTGACATTTGTCACAGACCAGAGATCGTATCTCCACCTCTCGCTCAAGAACAAAGACCGTAAGCTCAGCCTTGCGAAACCGCCTCACGCAGATAATCTAACACAAAAATCGTGTAGACTATGCCCGACGCCACGGCTACGACTTCATCACCGACTTCGAAGCGCACTCTGAACGGGGACCCGTCTACTGGAAATTTGACATGGTAGAGCGACTGGTCAAGACAGGCAAATACGACTGGATTTGGTGGCTAGACTTCGACACGCTCATCACCGACACGGGCGTCAGAGTCGCCGACATCATCACCGACGAGCTAGACAAGGCCGAGGATCCAAATCAAGTCGACTACATACTCACGCACGACTGCAACGGTCTGAACCTCGGCTCCTTTGCCGTCCGCGGTCATGACCGGTCGCTCGAATTCGTCCGCCGCGCACTTGAACTGCGCGATGAAGCTGAGAAGAGCGACGAGCATAAGAGTTACAGCGAGCAGGACGCTATGGTCGACCTGCTGAAGGAGGATCCGTATAAGCGAAGACACGTCGTGGCGCCGCAGTCGATGCTAAATGTTTTTCCAAAGGATATACCGTGCTTTGAGAATGAGCATGGCGAGTGGAAACCAGGCAAGTTCCTGCTGCATTTTGCGGGAGCTTGGGCACATGTCAAGGGCGATGATCCGACGGGTCAGCTTATGAACAAGTACGAAGGAGATATTATCTGGGGTGACTGGAAGGAATTCTACTAAAGGTATTCTTGGCGAAAGAGTTCGGGTATGTTGGCGTTCAAGCATGTACACGATATGCAGGGCTTATGTTGAAAACAAAGATTTTTCCTTTTCTGCTTCGGCTAGTAGCGGCACAGTATCGTTTCGGTTTCTCAAATGATATGATGCGACTCAGTCATAGTACGCCATCCGAAATCATCGTCTGCATCCACTGTCCCCTTCCTCTTCTTCCACGATATTGCGGCCCTTGATATCGACGCCGCAGTGCCTGTCCTCCCGTGCCACCAACATCGGTCACAACACTAATCAGACGTAAGGTCTTTCTTGCTGCCCACGAAGAGCCCAAGGTAAACCAACTGACCAACGCTCAGTTCGTCAAACTCGACTCCCTTGAGAATCACAGCCGCAGATGAATTCAGGTAATGAAGAGCGAGGAATCTCATGTACTCCTCCGGTGCAGAGCTCGTATCGTACTGTCTGGTGCTATAGTAGTCCTCCATCCATTCCACCAACGCGTTGTTGCCGAGGTCACCGACGTCAGACACTGTTGCCGCTTCAAAGATTAATGTACGAATCTGGTTATTGAAGTCAACGTCATTGACGGGGTCCTTTCTGGTATCCAAAAGGGATGATGGATTCAACGAGTTCTGAGCCGCTGATGTGTCAATGTCCTTGATCAGACCAATGACTACAGCAACACGCTGTTGATTCATCAAGCGCCAAAGCCGGGGGGGTGTTGACGGTGTTGACCCATTTCGTTGGATTAGATACTAAGAGGGTATTGCGCCGCCATGCGCATCCCAGGTCAGTCGAATCTGCTGCTTCAGAGCCGCGCCACCTTCTTGCGCGTTCGTGCCCTTGGCGGTTGCAACGTCGATGGTTGCAACGAAAGCAGGAGTCTGTATGCTGAGACCCGCAGCCTTTCTCGTTTCGTCCTTGAGTGTCGGTTTGTTTTGGGAAACAGACCAAACAGCCATGCTGGAAGTCCGCAACTTTTTCTACATCTCTCATATGCTGGTTTGCAAATTACTTTTGGTAATCTTTTTAGTATGTATCTGAGATAAGAAAGCTAGGTAAATTTAGGAGTCGGGTTTTGTAGTCCAACACCAGAGGCGGAGGGCGAAGATGCAATCGTAGCAACGGTCTTTTGTTTCCAGCAGGCATATGGATGCTGAGAATCATTTTTTATGTTCCCACAGAGCCGACGGCTTCTCTACTCTCGACTCCTTTCTCCAAGCACATGAAACATTCCGTTTGAAGTTTTAGAGTACCAAAGAGTCAGCCATATATCGTCTCTGACAGGGTTTTCAGTGTCTCATGGTAGTCTCCGTGTGCAGTTTTCGATACTGAGATAAGTGAAAGTGTGAAATAAAAAACTCCGTAGAATCAGGAGCGGAGTTTATAGTCGGAGACCACAACTAGAAAGCAGATATCGTAGTAGTCATCGAGCGTTTTCTTCCCAGAAGACATTTCGCATACCAATAAGGTTCTAATTGATAATCAGCGCTAGGTTCGTTTCCACATGATAGTCCGACGACTCATATTGTGACACTAGGGCGAAAAGGCATAGCAGCGGACATGTGATCGTCTTGGGAAGCTTTCGGAGGAACATGGTCGGCCATGTTCCATATTTCTGTAGAAGGACTATCGCTGTGAAGAAGTAGAGAAAGAGCAACGAAAGTCCCGACTTTATATGTATGACCGACGAGTCGAAACAGCAAAACATGATCTTACCCCGAGTCTCTTTTGAAGCTGTGGCCGTAAACGAATCTTTGTACGTATTTTCGAGTTTTTGGGTCTGCGGTCAGCTTTCTCCAGATATACGATTTGTCTCCTTTTGTGTTTGGAAGACGTGCTCGGACGAGCCATGACATTTGAAGAGTCCGATTTCTGGAGCAAACATGGTCGTCTTAGCCTCAATTTTTTTTGGAGATATCCTGATTCGAGATGCTGTAGATGGAGTCGAAAAACGCAGGTCAGCGAAGTTTGAGTATGTCCATCGCCCTATGAAAGGCTGTTCCGATCATAGGGACGATGTATTCCATATCCAATGCCGCGGGCCGAACAGCTCCAAACATTCTGGCCTTTATCAAACGCTTTTGGACAAAATCGTCTCTCGGACATGGCCCAATCTTTAGTCATTCTTTTCTCAGAACATCACAACAGATATTCGAACAGCGATCGAAAGATTCAGAACGATCATGCAAGTTCCTCGTCGAAGTTTTGGTAAGAAGAGGTATCCGTAGAGGGTGAGAAGAGCAGGAGAAGAGCCGCGAAAGAGCAGTCGTCATATCCAGAATAATCGTGATTTGAGACATTCCATAAACGCTTTCAGAAAGTAATTTGCGATAAGGCCCCGCCCAGGCTTCAGCCCAGCCCCAAGTGTTTTTGGTCTCGCGCAACGGTACCCAGGTAGGTAGCGACATCTGGAACCCAAAACCGCAACGCTGCACATACTCAAGTCATCTTGATTTCTCCAGGACGAACACACATGAACTGGTCAACATGCGTTTTCGGAAAATGACTGGTAGCGGGGGTGGCCAAGAAGAAGAGAAGAAGATGCCGAAGTTTTATATCTGAATTCGTCCATGGTAACGTACAGCATGGGAAACTTGTGACTTTACTTTGGAATGCTGTTGCTGCACACTTGGAAACTCGCCAGAAGTAGTATGTTCTTCACTGGAGACTTGCGGAGACATGACGCTAAACGAGAGATCCTTTGGTGCAAGAGTCTAGAAGCAGACATCGGGTCTGTTCACGTGCGTTTCTGGAGAGAAAAAAAGGCGGCAACATGTTCGCCTACCGTTGATATTTTTGGTGGAGAAAAGAGACGCAACATGTCGAAAAAGGCACCAATGTTTTTTGGACAGTTGGCGGATAAATCGTGGAAAATTCGATGAACAAGGAGAAGTTGGCGTCTATGATGTTTTTATGTCAACGGAAAGCGAAACATTTGTTCTTTGGTGGAGGTTTTTGAAGATCCGCGAGGAATGTGGGAACGGTCGTCTGCTCGGCATATAGAGCCGGTGTATACAATGTTTGGAAAAAGGCAAGCATAGCAGTGAAAACTATGAATTTTGGTGGATTTCGTCGAACAGCACATGTCGGGGGACACCACTGATTTTGGGTGGATAAAGTACGAAGTTGTAAGCGAAGAGAAAGAAGGAAGGAGGAACCAAAAGGGGTTTTGTATATCGTACCGCAACATGAGATCACGAGACACATGCCATGGTATTGGTTGAAACGGACGTACGTACCATCCTTGATAACTCCCATAATCCAGCCAGTAACACTACCGACCTCACCATATTACCACCACGTCTCCACGCACCCTCTTAAACACCAGCCAACAGTTCCGTCGCCTTACCGATAGCCTCGGTCAACCAAACATTCCAGTCCAAACACAAGGTCAAGTTCCGATCTTGCAGCGCCTCCATACTCGCTGGAAGAGTCTGCGCTTTATACCCTGAATCTCATTAGTCACTGTCACGACCCGAATTTCACTTCCTCAGAACATACCATCATCCCGATTCGGAGCATACAACCCATTCTTATAAAACTCCCTCCCAGGCAACCCCTCCTCCCTAACAAACAGCCTCTGCACACCCTTCATAACGCGATTCGCTTCGTCAACCCTTACCACATCATCCAAAAAGCTTTTTTCGCTCGTCCGGTCAGTAAACTCAGCAGTCACCTCTCGGAATCTCCTCCCCGCCTCCACAAGCTCGTTGATCTTGATCTTGCGTTGGACATCCCCACTGCCCTCCATCTCCATCGTCTCGCCCACAAGCTCTCGGATCCAATAGTTGATGTTGCGGGCATACGCATCCATATCAAACGGTACCAGCGCATCATCTGCTAGATGGTAAGCGAGTAAAGCGATGAACCGCCCCACTGTCGCATGGATACTAAAATGCGGATCGACCATACTCTTCATCCAATGGTAGCTGTCGTAACTACTATGGTAATGATACACAGGCGTGTCTCGAGACGCATCCATACCGAAATCCAGTGCCCCGACCCCGAGTTGCAAGAATGCCGTGTAATCACTCCCACTACCCAAGTCACTGAATCCGTTATCTTCAGGTCGGAACTGGTATAATTCATGCCACGCATCGTACAATGTTTTCTCCCCATACTCCACCTTCTTCATCACATCCTGCGCCACCGTCCGCAGTTCGGGTGTCGTACCGGCGCCTGGAAGCGGGCCAGCGACGCCGATATCGACGTTAAGGTATGTTAGTGCTGTGGCGGAGAGCCAGGGCGCGTGCTCTTCGACCCATTCTGTGGATCCGATTAGTGCGTATTCTTCCGCGTCCCAGGAGGCGAAGATGCTAGAACAAGAAATGTTAGCATCGAGTCTCGTTGCTCAAATGTGTGGGCAGGTAGGGAGGGAGGGGTAGACATACATATTCCGTCTCGGCTTCCAACCACTCTCTTGTAACTTGCCAAAAGCCTTTACTACCTCAACCAAGATGGCAGAACCAGAGTTTGGATCCGCGGCGCCGCCGATGATCCACGCGTCGCGGTGGTTACCGATAATGATTGTTTCGTCGGCGTGCGTGCCGTTAATTATGCCGATGACGTTCCAGATGGGCGTGGTTTTCTCTTCCATGATATTGGTGAGGGAGAGAATGGTGGATGGTGCTGGGCCTGTGCTGTATGTTGTTTCTAGGCCGCCGATCCATCCGTCTCGGTTCATCTGCTTTCCTGATGTGCCGTGGCCATCCAGCGCCTTTAGGAGTGGTAGGGCGTCGCGGTGGGATATGGGTAAAGATGGTATTTTTGGGAGGTTTGGTGGGTTGCTGATACGTGCGACGCCGGGTTTTGATGCGTACCCGGGGGTTGTTGGATCGCCGGGGTATTGGTGGATGTATGCCACGGATCCTCGTTGTATGGAGGACGGCTGACGTGCTGGACCATCTACAAGCAATTAGCAATGATATTCTACCCTCTGGCATTATGGGAGAGGTCGTACTAGGATATGTAGCCTGTCCTTTGGCCGCCTGCGGTCCGTCATCTCCAGGATCAGTGAACATGACGACTCCAACCATGCCATGTGCTTCGGCATTGAGCACCTTGACCCCTCGAAACGGTCCTCCGTACTTCGCGAGTGCGATCATACCTTCCAAGCTAACATTTGCTCTTACGAGTGCCGCGAAGTCGTCTTTGTGGCCGCGACTATGGTGGATTAATTAGTGGAACCCACAATAAGCCCATAAGCTACCTACCCAACATAAACATACTCTGCTTCCACATCCCCAGAAGCCGAGTATCCATGAAACGCGGGGAGCGCTTGCGGAGAGCTCGTCGTTTCGTCTTCTGGCAAAGCGTCTTCGTACATCTGAGCCTCACGCAACGTATGATTGCCCATCTTCAGGGCTAGCTCCTGCTCTTTCGGGTAGTTGAGAAAAACTCCATACTCTACTAGTGAAGCAGGAACTCCATTTTCCATCCATGCCCTTGCGGTCTGCTCGGCCATGTACTTGTTGCGTCCTGCGACATGGTCGCCATGGGTGTAGTATGAGGACCATTTATCTATGGAAGAAGTTGAGAAGGACGTATGTAGGACATCCTCGTTTTTGCTTCGCTCTGGTGGGAAGGGAATATCCTGGCGATGCACCAGAGGATGTTGTTGTGTTTGCTGGCCGAAATCGAGGCTGCGAAGGTCTCGTTGGCATGCTGATGTAGATTGCGCAATGCTCAGCGCAAGCAGTAGAAATAGTGCCATGGTTGAGTGATGTTTGGTGTTGGTGAAGAGTGCTCGGGTTAGGCACGTAGGCAGCGAGCAAATGCAAGGTAAGAGACCAGGGCACTTGCATTCGCACGTTTTCATCCTAGGCAGTGAAAAGATAGGTGCAAACGCCCACGCTCGGTTCCCCTCCCGATCGTGAGTGCTTCATCTATAACTCAATCCGTTAAGTGGATTGTATGAGATATTACAGGGATATGCAAATAGCCGACATACTGTCAGTGTCGTGTATGGTGCGCCAGCTCGGGCGGCTAAGATCAACCCCATCGCATGAGCGATGAATGAGACCAAAAAGTGAACTGTGATAGGCTAAGCATTTCGTAAGTGCAGCAGTAGTATGATGAAAATCCAGGCTTGTTCAATGAAACATGAGGGTCAATTGGTATACCTCTCGCTCGAACGACACGCTATTGTAAGCTCACTATCCCCCACTCAAAGCTCGTTATGACCAGATGTCTCCGGATCTTGCGAGACATCCTCTGCGACCTTTTCAGCCTCAATCTTGACCTGCTCTGCATCTGCTGATTTCCCTTCCTTGACCTCCGGCTTCTCACCAGCGACCAGAACGGAGTCGGGTAGCTTCTCTTTCTTGCCCTCGCCCATGCGGATGGCGTCGACCCATTGCTCAATTGCTTCAGTCCCGAAAGAGCTGCCAGGGTACTTCTTGTACCATGCGCGCTTTCCGTTGGTGGCAATGAGGTGAACCTCATCTGAGCTTCCCAGACCGAGCTCTGTAGCTAGGGATACAGCAAGGGGGTTTGCCGAAGATACACCAAGAAAAGGGAAGAGATGGCTGCCGGAAGCATCGTACTTCTTGTGGATGGATGCAAGTGATGCAATGGCGGTGGTTGCAGCTTCGGAAGATTCGTCCTTGGGTAAGAGGGCCAGGATACAGGTCTTGCTCTGCTCGGTCAAGCACATTGATTGAAGCTCAGCAGCTTCAGCGACCAGAGGTATAGTCGGTTTGGCTTCTTCAATTGGAATCTCAATCGGGTTGGGTGTATCCTCATTCTTGACGTTCGGGTCAGGCGACTCGGTAGGTACAACCGGCTCCTCGACGGTCTCGTCTGTCGCTGAAGCCGCGGCCGAGGATTTGTCTGCTGACTTATGTGAAGCTGAGGCTTTGGCAAACTTGCTGGAGGACTTGGACTCTTTCTTAGTATCCTTCTTAGCCTTGGACTTCTTCTCTTTAGCAGGTGGGCAGTCGGGGTTCGGCGGGGCGACCTGGGAGAGGAACTCGACCATGGCTGCTTTATCGGCCTTGCCTTCGTGCTTGATGGGAGTGTCGGAGCCCGCGGGGATGAGGATCAAGCTTGGGTAGTCGGTAATTCCAAACTTGTCTACTGCCGCCTTTTCCGACTTCTTGACCTGCGCGACCGAGACGACGCCGGCGAAGTCAATCGCCAGGGCGCGCAGTGTAGCACTGACGATGCCCTTCTCGCTGAACAGAATAGCCTTGGCGGTGTCCTTGTTCTCTTGTAGCCACTCGTCGAGATTCTTGTCGTTCGCCCTCTTCACGATATTGGGCACCTTGTCCTTGACGGCGTCGACGATGCTCTTGGCCGAGCGAGGTCCCTGGTAGTCCTCTACCGTAGGCTTGCCGGGCTTCTTGCCAGGCCGAACGATCTTGAGGGTAGGAAAGCCCTGGACGCCCATCTTTCCGCAGAAGGGCTTGTTCATCTCTTCATCGCAGTTGACGGCGGCAACTTTGGCGATGCCGGTGAGGGACTTGGCGGCCGTCTCGTACGCAGGCTTGAGGTTCTTGCAGTGGCCGCACCATGGCGCGTAGAATCTGGGAGGTGTCAGGGCGGGACATGGTGGCGATGGGAGTGGAGAGGCTTACTCGACGATAGACGTGTAGTTCGATTTTGCGATTACTCTGTCGTAGTCCATGCCGGTGATCTGGACGACGGCGCTGTTCTTGGAGTAGATGCCCTCGGCGTGGACATTGAGGGCCAGCGCGGCCGTAGCGGCAAACAGCGTGGTTGGGCGGACCATGGTTGCTGAGCGTGGTGGTGGAGGTGAAGGTGGAGGTGAAGGTGGAGGTGGGGAGTAAGCAGAGGTTGGCCGCCGCAGTGGATATAGCCTCACATGGCGGAGTTGCCAGGTTGGCCTTTTCAGTCACTTGTAACAGCTTGCCAGAAGTTACATGGCCAAAGCTGAGATGCGGGGAGGCAGGGGTCGGTCCGGACTAGCGCCTATGACCGCATGCCCGTTCTAGCTGCCTGGACGCTGCATCCATCTCGACACTAAACACCGCATGCGACTCGCGTCTTCTTAGCACACAGCATCCGTCAACAATGGCCGACACAGTACCGGCAAAGCTCAAGAGCCTGCAGCTCGCGTCCTTTGCCAAGCGCGCTGCACAGCTTGAGAAGTTCAAGCCCATCATCACCTACTGGCGTGAGCACCGCGTTGCGCTCATACCCGCAAGAGACGATGCTAACACCACACAGTGCGCTTCTACATGGTCCAGAGAATCATTGCCGGCGGATTGCACTCGGCCGACCACGAATGCACCGCCTACACGACCGATCTTATGGAGAAGCTCGAACGGGCCAAGGCCGAGAACCCCAACGAGGACGCTTTGCTGGACGACACAGTTGCGAGCGCATACTGCGAACAATTCGCCCTACAGACTCTTGGAAAGGCGGAGAGAGAGATGGCCGAGAACAGAGTCAAGGGGTACGTACTAGACATGTCGTCTTGTTGCCGCCCCTCAATTCTGACATCCGCCGCAGACAGACCGCCGACACCCTCCTTGCCGCCTCCACGTTTCTCGAGATGCTGTCGATATGGAAGAAAAACGCCCCCGAGATCACCTCCAAGATCAAGTTCGCGAAATACCACGCGCTGCGCATTGTCAAGGCCATCAAGGCCAACGAAGACCCGAACGCGTCGAACCCCGTACAGGAGACACCGCAGCAGCCTGCATCGCCGTCTGCGCTAGATCCAAACGACCCAGAAGTGCAGCGCATAAACCAAGCCGCTCCACCAGAGACCCCATACCAACCATATGTCGAGACCGTGCCCAATACCACGCAGCCGTCGCCCAACTTCTCGGCACGCCAAGTGTCACCACCACCTCCCAACTTCCCCTCTGCGCCTACGGGATACAATCAATCATCGTACAGTGATGTTTCGCCAATATCACAACCAGAAACCTCAAGGCAGGGCTCTGTGGTTTCGATCGGCGGTGGATACTTTCCGAAAACTGATCCTCCAACTTTCACATCAGAGACGATAGCACCAGGGCTACCTACCGCGCCCATGGACGTCGACCCCATGACATCTTCTCTACCAAACAGCCCTGCGCCACAAGCTCCGGAAGCGTCAGACCCCGCAAGCTTCTACCAGAACCGAGCGTCTCCGCCACCTCAGAATCCATACCAATCGCCTCCACCACCTCAGGTCCCCCAGAAGCCGCAAAGACTATCCTCAACCTTCACAGCCCCTCCACAACAACAATCCCAGAATGCTTACCCATCGCCACAGCCGTTTCAGCAACAGTACCAACAACAAAACGTCTTCCACCAGCCCTCTCAAATACAGTACTCATCAACACCTCATCAGAATCCTTACGCCCAACAACAGCAACAACAGCAACAACAGCAACAACAGCAACAACAGCAACAACAGCAACAACAGCAACAACAGCAACAACAGCAACAACAGCAACAACAGCAACAACAGCAACAACAGCAACAACAGCAACAACAGCAACAACAGCAACAACAACAACAACAACAACAACAACAACAACAACAACAACATCCACAGCAGTCATCGCAGGGCCCGTTCAGAGACGATGAAGATTCTATCATGGCAGCTACAAAGCATGCGAAATGGGCTATTTCTGCGCTGAATTTTGAGGACTCGACGACGGCTGTCAAGGAGTTGAGAGCGGCTTTAGGGGCCTTGGGTGCGTCGTAGAAAGGGTAGGGGAGGGTGTAGCAGAGTGATGGGTAGTGAGGGAATGAAGTCGTGAGGAAATGCGCGGTTTGTTAGTTCGTTGTATACCCATGGTTTGTTCATAGATGCGCTGCTGTCGTTGGCGGAAGACGGACGATTGAATACGTGGAAGACTAGAAAGGGAGTAATCTTGCGCGCATGTAGCGACTTCCATCTTTAGCTAGCTATAACAGTGGAAACATTGCACTTTGGACAGTCTCCAAGAGTTAGATCCAAGCCTTTCCAATGATCAGACTCCACATCAACACGATCTTGAACAAAAAGCGCAGATCCACAAGAGTGCTGTATCCACTTGACGCCAAGACTTGAGCGCGCACGTGCCCTGAGTTCAAAGCTTAAGAGCCGAAAAACCAACCACCTCATTCCCACTCTCTATCGACCTTCACATCACAAGGGCGAGCTGCATAGTCATGCGCGTGAGGACTGTTCGCAAAAGCTGTAATTCATGATACAGCGGCGAAGATGGCGCCCATCACACCTCTTAATGCGGCGGACATAACTGAAAAAGCGCGCCGGGAGCTGCTTCTTCTGCTCGAGGGTGTAAGGTAATATCAACGTCGCAGGTCGCTGCACCATCTAACGCGTGCGGAACAGATAAGAGGGAAGAAGAATCTCGTGCTTGAGAAAGCTCTTGCAGGCCCACTGAACTTGCTCGTCAAGTTCTCCACGCTACAGGAATATGGCGTCGACAAGCCCTTCTTCCTCGAGAACGACAATGTCGACTCGTCTCAGCGCAACATCGTCTTCCTTGTCAGAGGCGAGAAAGCGAAGACTGTGATGGCTGTTGCTGGTAAGTGAAGCTCCCTCGGCTTCCTTACTTGTTCCTCTCCATCTGCCTTGCGGCAAGCTTTTGGCTCAAAAAGTAGGCTAGACAGACAGTACCCACTCTGCCTAGCCAGTCTTGATGCCTATATCGAACATAGCGCTTTTATTGGATTGCCTATCATCTCCATATAGGAACAGTCTATTGTACGGTGCTAACATACTAGGTAGACCAAATCAAACGTATACGGCGAGACAGCCAGATTGAGCATGAATTCTCCATCTTTTGGGTGCCCCGTCGTACTATGACCTCGGACCAACTGCTTGAAGAAGCGGGCGTCTTGGGTGAAGCCAGTGTGAGCGAGTGGCCGCTGTTCTTTGTGCCGCTTGCAGATGATGTGCTGTCGCTTGAACTTGAAGACGCCGTGTCAGATCTCTATCTCGTATGTGTATCCCGAAACCATCGCAGATGTGATGCTAACTGTGCGTAGAAGAAAGATCCGACAGCAATCTACTTGTCGGCCAAGGCACTCATGCTTCAGCAGCAGAAGTATGGTCTCTTCCCACGCATCATCGGAAAGGGTGACAACGGCAAGCGCCTCGCTGATCTCCTCATCCGCATGCGTACTGAAGTCATGGCCGGTGAGACATCTGCGAGCGGAGGGCCATCATTCCTGGGTCTGGCACCTAGCTCGAACATGGACAGCCTCATCATCATCGATCGAGAAGTCGACTTTCCTACAGTGCTACTGACCCAGTTGACCTACGAAGGGCTCATCGACGAGGTTTTCAACATTACCGCAAACCAAACAGAAGTCGACTCTTCCATAGCTGGTGGTGCGCAGCCTCAGCAAGGACAGACTGGATCAGCATCGACTAGTATGAAGCGGAAGATTATGATTGATTCGAAAGACACTCTATACGCCGAACTAGGTGATGCGAACTTCGCGATTGTCGGTAATCTGCTCAACCAAGCAGCCCGTCGTCTCCAAAGTAGCACAGGGCGCGATCAGCTTGCCACAAAGACGACTTCCGAGCTTCGTGACTTTGTCGCCAAGTTACCCGGCTACCAGGCGGAACAAGCAAGCTTAAAACTACACACCAGTTTGGCTGAGGAGATCATCAAGTTCACACGCAGCGACATCTTCACGCGAAGCTTAGAAGTCCAGCAAAACATCATGTCTGGCGCCGACCCAACAAGCCAGCACGACACCATAATTGAGCTCATCAACCGTGACGTCCCGCTTCCAGCCATCCTTCGCTTGCTCTGCCTAGAGTCCACGACCAACGCCGGCATTCGTCCAAAAGACCTCGAAACCTTCAAGCGCGCCATCATCCAAGCGTACGGCCCACAGCACATCCTCACGCTCGCCTCGCTCGAAAACATGGGCCTCCTAGGCCCCCGCGGTGGCGTAAGTCTCGGCGGCGTAGGCGCGCCCGCCAAGCCGGGCAGCGTAACAAACTACACGCCCCTGCGCAAGAACCTCAAGCTCTGGGACGACGACGTCAACGAAGCAAGTCCAAACGACATCAGCTACACCTTCTCGGGCTACGCCCCCCTCAGTGTCCGCATCATCCAATCCATCATCCAGAAACACACCCTCGCCAACGCTATCAAACCCCCTTCGGACCCCCGCGCCAGCGCTCAAGCTAACCCGCTCGCCCAGGGCCTCCGCATCTTCGACGACGCGAGTAAATACGTTCGTGGTGCGACGTTTGATGAGGTGCAGAGGGGGGAGGAGAAGGCGGTTAAGGCGAGGCAGTTGTTGAATGGGAGTGCGGGTGAGAAGAACAAAACTATTGTTGTGTTCTTCCTAGGAGGCGTAACGAGGGCTGAGATTGCGGCGCTGAGATTTGTGGGGAATAAGTTGAAGGATAGTGGTGGGGAGGGGAGGGGGTCGAGGATTGTGGTTTGTGCGACAAATATTGTTAAGGGGGAAGGGTTGGTGCGGTGTGCGGTTGAGGAGAAGGGGTTTAAGGGGTGATGATGGGGTGGGAAGGTTGTAGGGGGTGGTGGAGGGAGTTGGTCTAGAGTTATGTTAATCAAGGTATTTTTGCAAGACGTTGTCATGCCAAGTAGCCTGTATTGAGATATCGCATTACAGATCAAGCTACCAATCTACAGGGAAACGCATATGACACGCCGGCTCATTCCAGATATGGCTATTGAGCCATCTTATCACGATAACACGTACTATGTTAGAAAGATGAAGGAGTTTCTGTCCATAACTGGAGAGCATCCAGTCTGAAGGCTGGGCGAGAAATTTTGGGAAGCGTAAACCACTATCGGTCAGGGCAATGCATGACCGTAGCAGCTACCGATACATGACATGAATCTGGTGGTGTAATTTCAGCTGGTGTAAGAGCTTGCGCCGATGTATCAGCTCCATGCGGTTCGATGTCGGCTGTAGCTACCGGAGAATTCGAGCATCCTGGTTTGTCGCTGCGTTGTGCAAATACTGTACTTGACGATAAGCTTAAAATCTCGGTTGCTTCTCAAGGAGACTCTTACGTGTTTGCATAATGAGCTTTTCGAGGCGAGAAGTGTCAGAGCGGCGGTATTGTTTGACAGCGACTATGAAGCGGCCCACGGCGAAGATGCCTCCGAGAATACCGAGGACGATTGGTGGAATGATGTTCCAAAGGGACTGGTTGGAAACAACTGAAGTAGATGGTTCGGTTGTGGCATTTCTCCGGACAAGTTCTTGGTGTGAGTTGTGAGGCTCGAGTAGGACGTTGGTTGTGATTGAAAAGGACAATGCAGGGACGTAGAAGTGAACCATGGTCATGAAGAACAAGATGAAGTTTGGAACGGAAGAAGTTGCTGAAAAGTTCATCTTGGCAGTATAGATGAATCTCATTGAGCTTCCGGCGTGTTAACGACTGAACCTTGTCATGGTAAAAAACACCACCAAGATGGGAGGCAAGAGTCCGTTGATCCATCTCTCAAATACTTTCTGTACATCTTCTTTTACTGACCATCGAGTTGAAACTGGTTTGAGAAGGGAAGAGCAAAGAAGAAGTGTGGCTTCCTTAGGTTAGCGCGTTTATCGGTGATGTGGCTGTGGCTGTGCAGAACCGGTTTGGAGGGTTCTGAGAGCTTCTCTCTCAAAACAGCTTAGCCTTGCCCTGCCACTGTCACTTACGACTTCTGACTCAAAAGGTCTTGTCTCTCCTTTCATCAATCTGGTGCTCATAAACTCTCGTGGTGACTTACTCATCCCTAGTCGCGTCCAGATAAGAAAAATTGTTGAGACGCGTCTTTCCCTACTATACCCGATGTTCTATTGGATCGAACGGCTGAGCCTTTGTTTCGCAACATGTCGCGATGGCCAAGCCAAGACCTCCCCTTTGAGACACGTTCTATTGTTTCCTTGGAACAAGAAGACGGAGATTCACAATTACGACAAAACATGACACAATACCGACGTTGCGAACCATCCACGCAAACGACCGAAGATCTTACCATCCAGGACGATAGCGTCACCGGACCGAGTCCTCAGATCTTGAACTTGCTGCACGACCCTATTCCGCGGCCTTTGTCGCTGCACAAGACACGGATACAAGGTAGACGATGTGGTAAAGGTCATGTGCACAGGGCTTGGCCCCAACGTGGTGACGTGATTGTAAAGAAGTGTGAGAGATTTTGCTTTTTCTGTCGGCTGGAAGTTCAGACCGCCGCCACGCTCAGGAAGGTATGTATGAGGGTACCACAGCTTGGTGAGAAAATGCTGACTTGCTGTGCAGCATATCAATGACCGGCACAAGAAGAAAGACGGAATGTCTATCGATGTGGCGATAAGTAATAGTGGCCGATGTAGAGATGCTCTGCCCGTTCTAGTCAGCCGGAACGACCGCCCACCAAGCCATGATCCAAGCACGAGCACTTCACATGAAATGGATGATGTCGAAGAACGAGATGAAGGAACAAGGGAAGCGGCCTCTCCAATTAGGGAATCAAACTTCATCTTTCATCCAAGCTCAGAGAGATCCCCTCCACCAAACATCGAGGAAATTATGGATCCCGAAAATCGGCCTGCCACACCACTACCAAAACCCATACTACGTCAGGCAAAATGTCGCAGGATAGATTCTGCAGATCTACAGGCCCTTCGTGTAGAGCTCAAGGAGCTGCACGTGCAGAATGTCCTCATTAGCAAAATCTTGCGCTGTCTTCGGGACCAAAACACCCAGATGTATTCACGAGCTACAGCATTCCAGGCGTTGCACGATCGCCATGAGAACAGCACAAACAGTATTTGGATCTTCACGAAGACCCATTGCAGCAAAGAGAGATGGATGGACGAGCAGAAGGAGACAGACGGATTTTGATAGATGAGATTTCTTGTGCCTTTCTCGCTGTTTTGCGGCTTAAGATGTATGAATGATTGATTTGTAGCCCATGAGAATATATAATACCCCAGGTTGCAAACTTGATACAATTCATTCCAATTTCCTGGTCAATGACAGAAACTCAGGATCAAACATGAAGACCATATTTAGTATTACTGGGCATTCTTTCACATACAACCATAGGATCTTGAAAATTAGGCTTCCCGTCCGCTCAGCCATATACAAGCAGGATACCGGCGGATTAGTAGTTAGGTGGGTGACCACTAGCGAATCCCCGCTGTTGTATGTTTTATTTTTGCTCCTGCTTCGAATACACACATAATAAGCATGTATAAAAGAAAGTGATCTACCTAGGCTGGCGAGTTGGGTCTCCACATCGGGTAGCTTTTTCTAGAATATCTCTATAGATACCTACGTAATTAGAAAACTTTGTATATATCTTTTATAGGTCTAGGTTTTATCTATATGTTATATAACGTAGTTTACAAGCGAGTCGCCAACACAAGCGAGTCGCCACCCTAACAGCAGCGCGACGACTATATAGCGACCTAGCGCAACACTACAATACAAATTTTGTACTATTATAATAGTATAGTATTATTTAGAAGCGTTACTATTATCTATATCCTTAAGCTCTACCTTATAGGTATAGGAGTTGTGCCTAACCTTACTACAGCGGCCGCAGCACCTCTCTACGCGCACCCTCTTTATAGATATCTTACTATCCTTACGCTTACTACCCTCTCTTTTAGTAATTAAGTCTAATACCTTACTAACTATTAGAGTCTCCTCTACGCGTATATAACGCCTTTTATAAGTCTTACGCTTTATAAGCGTATTAATAGCGTCTTAAAGGTAGCTTATTTCCTCCTATATTAATACTATATTATAAGCTATCTACTAAGCGCCTTTACTTAGCTACTTAACCTACTTATCTAATAAGCTTACTAGAGACCCTTAGTAGTTTTATATACAATTTTAAATTAGTATAGATTATACCTCTATCTTACTAGCGTTACGCGGTATTTACGCCTCCTAGGTAATAATACCTAGTATAGGTAGTATTAGCGTACGTAGCTATATATCTAGCTTTAATAACACTACCTCTAGATTATATAGAACTAGTCTAGTACCTTAAAACTCTACGCGAACGTTCTCTAATATAAACGTCTTCTTATATACTACTTTAAAGGTAAGTAGAAAGGTTTCCTTATTAATATAGTAGATATAGCTACGTACTAAGAGTAAGATTCTATTACTATAATAGTACTTTAATAGTAAGTAGAGGATAACGTTAAGAGGCTATAGAAGGTATAATAAGTAAGGTAGCATATAGAGAGCGATAATCTTATTCTCCTTATAGTAGTCCTAGAAATCTATTAAGTAGTAGCTCTTATAGCTATTAATAATAAGTAGCTTATACGCCCTAGTAGAAGACGCCTTTATATAGGCGTTAAAGTACTTAAGCTACGCTAGCGTAAGGTTATTATTAATCTAGCTAGTAGGAGAGATAGTAATAATCTAATTATAAGGTAGATTAGTAAACTAGGAGGTAATAAGAATATTACCTATAAAGATAAGGAAGAGTAGGATAACGCGCCCTATTATAGAGATGCCTTAGACTAGAGTTACTTACTTGCGATTACTAAGCTATAGTTTTTTCTATTTCCTAGGTTTCTCTAAGCTTATAATAATAAGCTAGGAAGTTATCTTACTTATTATAAAGCTAGACTTATTAAAGTTCTAGGTATCCTTATCTATAATACTATACTTTACCTTTATATTCTAAATAAGCGTAAACTAGGGCCTAATAGTTACTAGGTCTTTATAGGTAGCTTGCTAGCAATTATATAGATAGCTCTATTATGTTCGCACTTTAAGTATATACTTACTAAAGTTATTAACCTAGTTCTTACTTATAGGCTTCCTACTACGCTTCCTTAGTAGTCTATTAGCTATATCTTATACGTATACCTTTAAGAGTAGTAAACTACGTAGACTCTCTTTAAGTATACGCTCTATAATTACCTCCTCTTCTAGCTTTATAAGGCGTTTTAAGTTTAGCTTATAATTACTTTAAGAGCGTTATCTAGTACGTTAGTTAATAAGCGTTCTTTATAGGATATTAAAGATTATAGTAGTACGTACGTTGCTTTAAAACTAATAAGAATTAATATCTAAGATAGTAAGCTATAGATTGCCTTTAGTATAGGTCCTTTAGAGATTACGTAGTTATAGTATTATATAAAGTTACTATATACGCGTCGCGCTACTATTAGGGTAGCGACTTGCTTATATTAGTAACTTACTTATAAACTACGTTATTCTTATCTATTTATAAATAAAAAGAATAATTCTTTTATAATAGGACTCTATATTAATTAACCTTTATTCCTTTTCCTAGAATAGTACTAGGCCTTTTCTACTCCTACTAAAGTAACTCTAGAATATCTACTTACGCTTTTTAAGTACCTTATTTACTATATAGGTCTTATCCTATTACTCTCTAGGTAACTAGGTAACGTACTTTCTCTAGTACTAGCCTCTATATACCTAGCTTTTACTACTCTAGAGGATTATATTCTATTATTTAATAGTCTAATTAATATAGGCTTCTATAAAAGCTATTCTTATAGCCTAATTTTATAGTATAAGAGTATAAGAGGTAGTTATAGGTAATAGTATTTACTTTACACTATAATAGAATAGTAGAGGATAGCTCTATTATTACTACACTAGGTTTAGAGAGGTAGTAGTAATAATTCTTATCCTTCTCTTTACGCGTAGAGCGTAGGTTAAGAATAAGTTCTAAAGCTAAGGCGTAAGTAAGAGAAGTAAATATATTAAGAAGTATACGTCCTCCTTACTTAGCTTTACTCTCTTATATTATAGAGCCTCCCCCCTTAGGCTAGCGTCCTTAATAGTTCTAGCCTTAATAAAAACCTAAACTCTTTAAAGGGAAATAGTAGGAAAAGAGTATCTAGATACTATCTGCTTAACGTATATTATAGCTACGTTATATAGTTAAAATGCCTTTAAGGATTGTACTATAGTTACTTTAGTATTTCTATAAGTAGTACTAGGCTAGCGAGTTGGGTCTCCACATCGGGTAGCTTTTTCTCGGATATCTCTATAGATACCTACGTAATCAGAAAACTTTATATATATCTCTTATAGGTCTAGGTTTAATCTATATATTATATATACAAAGATCCTATATATCTCTTATACTTCAAAAGTTATTTAATAACCTATCGTGCCAAGAGTTGGGTCTCCACATTTAGCTCCGATCTAAGATATCTAGCTAGCGAAAGTAGCTAGCTAGATACGTTCTATATATAAAATATAGATCTCGATTCTAGCTACAGAATAAGCTATTGCTTATTATAATTAGATTAGAACTAGTAGAGATATTAAGGAAAATAAGATCCCGATGTAGAGACCTATTTGCTAGCCTAAGTAGTACTATAGTAAATACTTATATAGTTAAGTAAGGGCTCTACTCTTACCTTTCTAAAGTAAGAGTAAGTTTATTATTTATATCTTATTTAAGATTATAGAGTTTTTATAGAGTTTTTTCGTCGTTAAGGTAAAGGTAGGTTTTTATTATAATGTCTGTTTGTTATTAGGCTATACTTATAGTAAGCTTTCGCCCTTACCTTTCTTACTTAGTACACTTATAATAATACCTATATATAAGTTAACTATACCTACAACGTAGGCTGCACGCTTCTTACTATAGTTTATTACTCTAATTCTAAGTATATTAAGAAGTTATATATATATAAAGTTACCTCCTTTACGTTTAGCGATATTAATAAGTACGCTAATTAGGTTACTATAATTATAACTTATATACGCTACGGTTAGAACATCGTCTAGTAGAAGTACATCTACTATAAGCTACTAGATCGTCGCTATAGGCACTATACCGCTAGTAACTATAGTAGCTATAACCTAGTAAGTAGCTTTTAATATCTTATAAGTATTACGCCTTAGCTAATCTAAATAGGTACCTTCTACGATAAATAGCCGTGTTAATTACCTATATAGCCTCTATATTCTATACGACACTATAGTTACTAACGCTAGTAATCCTATAACTAATACGGTAGTTATCTATATAGGCGTTAAGCTTATATATTACTAGTGCTAGTTTAACTTAGAGCTTATAAACTACTACTATATCTCTACCTATACTAGAACTCCTATAGGAGTTCCTACCTAAGTCCTTACGACCTCTCCCTAGTTTCTTAGCCTAATTCTAGTTAAGTAGTATAGGATTACCTTAGCTTTAGAGTAGCTAGTTAGTTATACTACTAGAATAGTACGCGCTTTTTATATATTTTCCTAGTTAGTTTCCTTACTAATTTTTCTCTAAGGTAGTAGTACTAGTAATAATAATAATAATAATAATAAGTCTCTATTCTCTAAGGATAAGAAGTAGAAAGAGAAGAAGGAGGACGTAGGTAAGGTAGATAGAGATAGTACTAGAGAGGGTAGTATTAATAAGGAGGGTAGTATTAATAAGGAGGGTAGTAGTAAAGAGAAGGTTAGTAGTTAAGAGTTCTCCTGTTTTTTCCTTCTTATATAGATACCTTCTAGTCCTAAGTAGTAAGATTACGCCTTATATATAGTATAAATAAGTTCTTTACGATCTTTTCTATAGTTTTCTATACTATAATCTTTATATTTCCTTAAAGGTTTTAAGTAGTTCTTTTATATCCTTAAAGTCTAAGGCTAGGGTCTATATATCCTAGGATTTATCGTATCCTTCCTATCTTAATAAGTACTATAGCTATCCTTTTCTTATTCTCTTCCTAAGGATTTTTTTAACCTCTTAGATTTCTTAGCCTTCTAGAGTTACTTCTAGAGGTTAAGTATTCTTATCGTAGTTATCCTTAGGATTCTAGCGTTCTAAAAGAGATATATAAAAAACGTTATAAATGCGATAGTAAGGTAGTAAGAGTAGGCGATATGCCTACGTTCTAACTGCGTTCTGTACTTAGAATAGTCTTATAAATTTACTAGAAAGCTTTTTACTAGGTTAATAAGCTAGATTAATATATTTTATACTAAGAAGTATAAGATCTCCTTCACGAAAGACTTCTAGTTTATATTTCTTATTATAATAACGGCTTTAGTATTCTTATACTTTTAAGAGATAATTCTTTACTAATATATATACGTTATATATACGCTAAACTCTATTAATAGCGTCTAGTATCTTCTTCTCTTACCTACTATTCTTAAGAGACTCTAGTAGTAGAGGGTGTTTGCTATAAACTATATAGAAGGGAGTTATTTTTATAGACTTATATATTAAGTTATTATAAGTAAACTAGGCTGTAGATAGTAGTAAGACCTAGTTATCTTGTTTTTTAGAAGCGAATATTCTTAAATATTACTCTATAGTCTAGTTCTAGCGTTTAGTTTATCCGTCTATCTATAGATAGAAGGCTATACTAAGCCTATACTTAACCTATAGTTAGTAGTATATTTCTATCTAAAAAGCTAAGGTAAAGATAGAGCCTTAATCTAATATAATACCTCTTTATATACTATACTTTAAAATAACCTATTTAAAATAGGATTTAGTAAACTATTTTACGTCCTAGGTTTTTAAAGTAGGTACGTAGATAACTATCTTAGAGAAGTAGTCTATAATTATAAGTACTATATTAAAGATATAACCTAAGTTATTCTTTACTAGAGGTAATCTTATAATAAAGTTAAGGGAGACTTCTTTAAAGATATTCTCTAGAATTAGTAGTATTACTAGCTTACTATATGTACTATATTATAGAGCTTTATTCCTCTAATATATAGTATATATCCTTACGTATTCTTAGACATCTTAGCTAAGTATAAGCTAATAATATAGCCTACTAATAAGCTTAAGCGTCCTACGTACGCTAAAGTAGCCTACTATACGTATATTATAGTAATAGGATAAAATTTCCTACCTAATAGCTAGTTCCTCTAGAATATATACTCTACTATTATATCTTAGGACTTCCTTATTATTAATATACTATACCTACGTATCTCTACTACTTTAAGTACGTATAGCCTTCTTAGAGTCTACGACCCGCTACTAGGTAAAGGCGTCCCTTTACTATAACTAGAGTAGAGTATTTATTAGGGCTTCTAACTCTACTAATATTGTAAGGGTATAGAGTAGAGTAAAGATATAATATCTGCAAAGGTTTAGAACACGATAAACTAGAATATTCGTAAATAGATAAGAATAGGGGTCTCAGTAAAAGAATGTCTTATTCTCTATTCTGTCTTTTCTCTAATAATACCTCCCTTTTAGTATTATAGGGTTATAGCCTATTTTATATACGCCGCTATCTAGGTTACGCACAGACTTAATAATTTATACCTAGGTTACACCCTATACACTAGCACAAACCTCCCCTACTTTAAGAGCTTAGTCCTATTAAGTATCTAAAATATAGAAAATAGTAATAAAAATATAAACGTAAGACTAGGCAATTACATAAGAACCCTTAACTCTAAATATCTAATAATACATAAACACTAGGTAGTAGGTTAGTACCTAGGGTTTACGTAAAACTACCCGTTAAACTAATTTTCGACGTATACTTAAGACTATTAGTCTTAGGTCGCCTTACCTAAACGTATACTCCTTCGCACTCTAGGTTCTAATTCTTAAATAGCTAGTAGTTTTCCTCTTACCTTCTTAGATAAGCCGTACGTAGCTACGCGAGCAGATAGAGATAGAGTTCTAGTAGGACTAGTAGTAGAACCTAAGGAAGAATTAGAACTAACTATAGACTAACTCTATCTTAACAGAGTTCCTTAAAATAGTTAGCAGCGTTTTTAATTATATAATAGTTTAACCTATTCTAGAGATTAAGGCCCGTTTGTAGAGGGTCGAAATTATAGTAATATAGTCTTATTATTAATAGTTAGTTTATTACCGTCCCCTCGTTTACTAAGCGTAGAAACTTTATCCTACTCTAGCCCTAGTTACCTAATTAAGCAAACGACAGCATCGTTTAGAGAATAAGTACCGGTATATTAGATCTAGTTGTCGTCTCTTGGTACGGTCTCTTCTTTACCGTAGCTAAAGTAAGTATAGGATAGGATCCTCTTACCCTTGTCTTCCCTATAGGCTTCTAGTTTAAGTTTTAGAATAACGTTATCCTAGAGGTCTAATATCTACTTTACTAAGTCTTAATAGGTGTCTCGCATAAATTCTATAATCTCTTACTCTATACTATCCCGGAAAACCCTATTTAGTTCTAGGATAACCTATAGTTCTATCTACGGTACTTAACACATAATAGCTTTCTAGATCTAGGACTAGAATTCTAAATAAACATTAGTAGGGAATAACTACCTAACTCCTCTATACATGTTAGGATGCCTAGAAGGAGTCCGAGGTCTAAGGAGCAGGTTACGATAAGCACTAGTAATTTCCTCGTACGTACCTATTGCTAGAACTTCTATAATCCCTCCTAGGTTTACTAGAATATACTATAAGAAGATAGTCTAACGCTATTTTATAGCGGAGCTAGTAGAGCTATAAGGGAGGATTAGGTTAGAGATACGCACTTACTTAGGACTGTATAACGCCTTTATTATATAGATATCTAGGTAGTTCCTTACTAGTTCCTCCGTCTAGTATAAGGGATGCTATAACTAAATTTTTCTATTTTCCTTTCGATTAATTACGGTCTTCCTATCTAGAGTACGGGACTAGTTAAGCTATTCCTAGGCTGCGTAGTAGAATCCGCTTATTACTAGCGTATAGTTCTTCTCGTCGTCTTTAGTACACGCTATACTTCCCTATACTATATTTAAGCCTAGACCTATCTCTAATGCTATTATAATGTTTAGGTCTATATGTTAAAAAGTAGTAGGGTCTCCTAGCTCTATACACTTCGTGTAGTATAGATAGGCTACTAGTATATATCTATAGTTAGCTCGCAGCATTAGGTACTAGGACTAGTATTCTAGGTCTATACGTACTACCTACTAGATTATAGCGTGATACATTACACGGTTCTATCCTTTATTAGTCTTACTGTCTTTCTCTCGTAGGTACTAGAGATATATTACGAATTATCTATTAATATAGTCTTTAGTGTCGTTGTCTTTAAAGAGCTCTCTAAAGGTATTAAGTACGATTATACTATTTTCTTTGTACTTATCTACTGTAGGTCTTTAACCTAGCTTATTAATAATAGTCTCTTAGTTTATAACACGGCTCTTATAGATAGAATCGTTTAGGTAGTAACTATAACTAACTAAGTTATCTAGTTTAATAAGATTCTAGAATAGCTTTCGAAATAATAATAATATGACTAGGTTAGATTAGAACTAATCTTAGTTCTCTTTTCCCTGCTAAAGATATATAAGTACTATTCGTATTATTATATTAGTTATAGAGTTCTTATAAATACCTATAGCTTTAGTATATATAAGGAGGTGCTTACGGTATACTTGCTCGTACTACACTGCACTATTATCCTTTTGGCTAATATTAACTTCCTAGTACTATATATTAATAACTTAAACTCTCTTATAGTTAGGTAGTTTATTATAGTTTAGAGTCTTGTTTACTAGTGAGGCGAAGATACTCTCTAGGTCCGTACACTAGCAGGTTTTACTAGTAATGTTAGTAACTTCTATATTAGTATATATATTATTATCCTTTATTAGTAAGTCTACGGGGTCTAACGTAGAATCGTACAGCCTTCTAGCGTCTTCTTATACGGTTGTTAGGTTAATAAAAGTAAGATCTCTACTAGATCTAGCAACGTCTACGGGCGGCGGAGGGCCTAAAGTGCCTAGGGTAGCAGAGGCACTACGTAGGCGATTGATAGCAGCAGTTCTAGTAGTATTAAACTTCTTCCCTTCTTTAATTTATTCTTATTTATACTTCTCTATATCTACTAGTAATAGCGACTTTAGTAGAGGGGCTTCTATAGTCTTTCGGACAGTAGCTAGTAAGGCAGTACCTAGCGCTCGTAGTTCCTAGTCTAATACCTTATTATTATTCTTAATAGGTATAAGAAGCTTCTAAGTAGTGTAAGGTTTAACTTAGTATTACGTAGACTTAGTAGTAGTTATAATTATACCTTAGGATTTGCCATAATTAGGGTCTACTAACTTACCCTAGATTCTTAGTATTAGGGTCTAGAATCCTCGTAAACCGTTCGAAATCCTATTCTTATAGAGTAAGTTAGTGTTTAGGATTATCTTTCTAGCGTTATACTCTAGATCCTTAGGTACTATACTAAGCTTCTTTACTTCCTTACGAACTTCTTTAATTTCTATATCTATAGTTATACTAGATTTAAGTATAGCGTTAACGTTCCTAAAGACTATAGTGTTTGTATAGAGGTAGATGTCCTTAAAGTATACGATAACTAGACCCTAGTTAGTTCCGTTAACGTAGTAGTCCTTATTCCTCCCTAGGGTATTAAGCCTAGCAATCGTAATACGATTTAGGATCCTTATAGTATTAGAAATGTATAGCCTCCTAAGGACGGTCTATATACTAGCTATACTAGTCTAACTTATTAGAATTTTCCTATAGTAGGGACTAAGGCATTCCTCTATTAGGCCGGGATAATATTTCCTAATATATGTTGTTACTACTAATAGTTCCTTTTACTTACGTTCTCTAGCTGTAGTAGTCTTATCTACTATAGGATATAAGTTTAGGAAAGCTTCCTTTCCGTCGTACTGCTCTATAAGTACTACGTTCTATAGGAAGAAATCTCTAATTTAGGTAATAAAGTTACCTAAACTATCGTAGTAAGTACTAATTACATATATAAAGTTATCCGTAAGCTAGCGTTGCTTTATAGGTTAAGCTAGTGCGTACGACTGCTTCTACTATCCTAATATCGTATTCGTGCCTAGGAAGGTAAGTACGTAGTTATCTATAATATTCGAGAACTATATATCTACTAGTATACTATAGTTAGCTTTAATAATCTAGTTTAGTAATTAGGGCGCTAGAGACACTACCTTATTACGCGGGGCTACTTAGAGTTATTAGAATCCTATAGAGAGTCCTAGAGTTAGGGGAACTGCTAATATTAGACTAGACTACTTAGGGGTTAACGACGTTCGTTACTAAGCAGATATTAATTAGTTAGAGCAGTTCGTAGATTTACGACCGGATATAGTTAGTAGAGGGGTAGGTATAAAAGTAGATTCTTCTGTAGCTTTTACTAATATATAGGTTATCCGTCTTAAGGAGCTTAATTCTATAGCTATACCTACTTTTACTTACTTGTCCTTATCTCCTTCCTTCTCTATTTTATTAAACGTTTACCTTATCTTAGTATCTTTTCTTACTAGTCGTACGTAGTAACTTAGGTTACTATTAGAGCAAGGTAAGGTAGAAGGAAGAAAGAGAGGAAGGTAGAAATATTAGTTCTTATATGCGTTGTGCGCGCGGTATAGGCGTAGTAAAGGTTTTTTTTTTTTTTTTTTTTTTTAGGCAGCAGGCGGCAGGCGGTAGGCGGTAGAGCAGCAGGTGTTGTGATTTCCGGTATCAGCGTATTTTACTCGTCGTATATAGATAGAATTTTAATAGCGTAATTTAATTATTAAGTGTAGGGCCGCGTTTACTTAATTATTATAATGTGTTTAGTAGTGTAGACAAACGCCGGGTAGCTGCCTACTACCCGGGGTTTGTAGTAGTACGATTCCGGTAGCATTTATAGTTATACCTAACTCCTATAGTATTCTAAACTATTTTCTTCTTTTATCTTAGTTAATTATATAATAGTAATTTAGAATTGCGAGCGCTAGAGTAGAAGTTAATATAAGGTCTTATAATACTTCCCTCCCCTCTATTATAGAAGAAAGGCCGTCCTATAGGCCTTAATCGCTCTTAGAGTTAGAGCTACTAAAGTCCTACCTATACGCACGCCTCTCTTCCTCTGTAAGTCGACAGGTAATTACTACTTATAGTTTAATAATAGTTAGTCTAGTTAGTAGCGGCGGCTACATAGATAACTGCTGCTTATTATTTTCCTCCCTAAGTAGCGCTAAAGTAGGCTCTCCCTTAGGTGCGTTCTATAGGTCTAGGTCCTAAAGTTTTATTATACTATAGTATTCTAACTTAATATCTTCTATCGTACGCTAGCGAAATAGTTTTAATCTCTATCCTAGGCTAGTGTATAGTAGGAGTATACCGTCTAGGTCCTTAAGGCAATAGGTACCTCTTTTAGGGCGCGCTATATATATTTAGTATAGACTAAGCTATCTAGTATCTAGCTTCTTATTCTAGGACATGTTAATTTCGCGGAGACTGTTCTAGAGTAGTACTAAGTCTCCTTCCCTCATGTCTTCCTTATAGATTTCTTTATTATTATCTTAGTATTCTTTTCTACTAGAGCGCATCCTTATAGTTTTAGCTACCGCTTCCTTCGTTAAGTAGTCTCGTAGGTCTAATTATATTACCCTAATAGTAAGTAACTATACTCTATCTTTTACTTCCCTAAATAGAAGCGTCTACTAAGTTAGTATTACTAAGTTAATAGGGAGTACTAGATTCTAGCCTATTACTAGCTAGTAGAGAGAGTAGCCTATCTATTCCTAAGTAGAAATTCGATCTACTAGTAAAACGGTTAGTAAGTTCTTAATCTATAAGCTAGGAAGTTTTGCTAATGCGTTTATAATTAGTTTATACCCTCCCTTAATCTTTCCTATAGCTTATAGGTTATAGCTAGAGGACTATACCTAATTAATGCGATATATCTTAGATAGATGATGTACGACTTTAGCTAAGTCTAGCCTACCGTCTACTATAAGTTTCCTCGTTATACTCTATCTATAGATAATTTCTTTATATAGGAATTCTACTATAGTAGCCGATTTGTTATTAGAGAGCACACGCGCTTCTAGCTACCTACTTAGGTAGTCCCGCGCAATAACTAAGAACTTCTTTCCCTAGTAGTTTAGTATATAGACTACATTAACTACTACTATTTCCTATAGTATAAAACTATAAGTATTTATAAGTATGTCTACCATTTTCTTTAAAGAGCGCATCTAATAGTCCGGGCATGTTATTAGACTACTACGTACATACTTATATATGTTTCTCTACTAGTACCGTTACAAGAGGATTAAGTATACTCCGTTTACTCTACGGTACCCTATCTACCTATAAACGTTCTAGATTACGGCTATCCTTAGATCCTAGTCGTCTACTACCTTTCTAATTATAATATTATAAGAAGTTTTCTAGAATAGGTACCCGTCCCTAACGAAGAAGTTTATCGCTCTTTTCTTCTAAGCTTATAGGTCTTTTAGCTAGAGGTCTTAGGGAATTTTAAAGTTAACTAGGAACTAAGCAGTCGCCTCTAAGTTCTCCCTATATTCTAGTCGTAGTATATATCTAGTCGTCTTTAGGCTAGACACATAGATATTACTAATTATATATTCTATAAATTCTTCTAGATTATCTTTAGGTTCCTTAGGAGGTATAAATCTATCTAGTTGTAGGTAGCGCGACAGGGCGTTAGTAATAGCGTTTTTCTTTCCTAGAACGTGTTTAATGTTAAAATCCTATAGAAGTATAGTTAATATCTACCTATTCATTACTAAGCCTATTATATCTATAGAGGATTGATTTAGTTGTGCTATTAACATCGTAGTATCGGTCTTAATAGTAAAATGTACGCTATATAAGTACGTGCGAAACTTCTTTAAGGCCTATAAGATAGCTTTATACTCTAATTTCGTTAAGTACTATTATAATTCTTATATAGACTAAAGAGTGCTTTTAAAGTAGACGGGGTAGCGCTTCCTATCTTTGCGCATTTACTTAATTACCGCTCCCCTAGCGTCTTTACTAGTATCTACTATTAAGAAGATTAGGTATTTCTCTACGTTAGAGTAGTCTAGGTTAACTAAAGCAGGAGCTAAGGTAATTACTTACTTTATAGCTAGCATAGCTATATTTTAAGTGTCTATCTAGTTAAAGGGTACGTTGTCTCGTAGTAGGAGGAATAGTAGCTAGGTAATAACTATAAAATCCTTAACCTATATGTAGTAGTAAACACATAGACCTATAAAACTATATACTTCTTTCGTATCTTGATATAGGGGCTAGTCTAGGATCTTCTAGACTTTCTTTTAGTTTAGATGTTAGCCTACTAGGCTAACTTTATATCCTACTACTTCTAGCCTATCTACTATAAAGTAGTACTTCTTCCTAGATACCGTACCCCCTACTCTTTTAATGTTAGCGAGCATAGAGTCTAGTTAGATTATATATTCTAGTATATAGCGTCTAACACTAGGGAAGGATTCTTCCCTGCTATAGTCTATCTTTAGACCTCTACTAGTAATGTTATTAATAAACGCTATTATATATAGCTAATGGTCTTTAAGTATCTTTATTATAACCTTTTAAAATGCGGTAACTAAATTAGTTACTCCTATAACTATTATGTACGAGCGTATTAACCCTACTAGGGTCTAAAACGCTATTATATCCTAACTATCTAGGTAGAGAGTTATCTAGTCGTACTTAGAGAAGAGATCTATAAGTAATATAATTTTATAACTAGTAAAGCGCTCTAAAAACTCGTCAGCCGTAGGGGGTAAGTGAGTATCGCGAATTGTGACACTGTTTATCTTTTAAGCATTATTAATAAATTATACCCCTTCGTCTTTCTTAGGTACTAGATACTAAGGGTTACGATATTATCCGTCCCTGCGTTCCTATGTACCGCGGTCTAGTCGTACGTTTACTATATCTACTATAGTTTACTTTATAGCTTTAGAAACGGTAAATCCCTAGATCTACTATACTTTATATAGGATAGTGTGTATCTTGTACGGAGGGCACATATCTAGATAAATGCGCCCTAATTCTTCGAACGTCTATAACAGCGTACCTTCCCTATTAAGTAACATTTCTAAGAGTAGTTTTCTTTCTCTTAGTAATAGCTGCTCCCTAATATAGAGCTTCTTAACCTATTCTAGCGTTAGACGAGACCCTCTAGGGAACGCAGTATATCTTCTCTTAAATAATTAATTATATAGTCTATTATCTAGTTCTTAGACACTTAGACGCAGTAACTACCTTTCGCGTACTAGGTCCTTCTAGTCTTCTCGTCCGAAGTTTATTAAGGCGTTCTACCTTAGTATATCTATAGGGCGTACCTTTTTTGTAATACTCTTATATATTATATAGAGATCTATATAGTTACGTAGTATATTAAACTGTAATTCCCTTCTTTATTAATAGTTAAGTTTATATATAACTAAGAAGAGACTTAGATTATATTTAGTAGGTTCTTCTGTACTCCTTACTCTAAGACTAAAGATTTAATCCTTCTATTATTCTATAAGGTAGTAGTCCTTAGATGTAAAAAGCGCTAAGAATTATCTATACCTAGTATTGTCGTCTAGCTACGTAGTACTCTAGATATGTTTTACTACTAGGATGTTTTGTTATCTTAGTGTAGTTAGGCGCTAAGGCTAGCCGCTATACATCGTTATTACGTAGATACTAGATGTTATTAGTAGGTACTTTTCTTAGTAAACTTCTTCCCTAAAGAGTAAGAGTCTATAAGTATATTTATAGGGATTACTAAATACTTAGTTATATATCTAGGGGTAGACTTAGGTCTAATAGGTAATACCCTTAGGTACTAAAAGTGTTAGAAACTTATACGTATATAAGGTCTTGGCTTTTTCTAGTAGGCAGGAGGCCTTAATTATCGTGCCTGCTTTTCGTTTTCTAATTCTTCGTCCTTATTATATATTATAATCTATTTTAGGTAGCTAGGTATAGGATCTAAAGTAATAAAGATAGTATTCTATATACTATCTAGAGAGAGGATGCAGTAAGTAATTTGCCCTAACGCGTTATACTAAATCGCTATTTAGGTAGAAGTACACTATAGCCTACTAAGGATAGCTAACTAAGTAACATTCGCGACTATACAGAAGTGTATTTAAATAGAGATAGCGCTAATCCGTACTAGAACATCCTAGGCAGTACCTACGAAAGCTTCTAGTCTACCGTTCGTAGAAGTTACTTCTTCTAGTAGCTTACTAAGCCTCTATTCTAGTAACTTAAACGGTATCTTTAGTGTATTAGCCTTAGATAGTCTTAAGATGTTTATTTAGGCCCTAGTGTTAATAAGACATTTTACTAGTACGCCGTTTACTATAGACTAGCATTCTAGAAGGTCTAGTACTAAGCTAGTAGTACTAGCTTTTCGGTAAGAAGCTTAAACTGCCCTAGTAGGTAATAAGTCTAGATCTACTACTTATAAATCCCCTCTCCTGCTAACCTTATATCGTATTTACGTATTAGTAAGACTTATTTACCTATAATTTTACATTGTAAATACATGCGCATTACTCGTAATAGTTAGTTATATAATACCTTAGGGTTTAGTTATTATAGGGGTGCTGCTAGTAGGGTTATTTAACAAACCCTAGGTAGTCTAGAGGTACCTAGGGTTTGTAAGCAAGCCTATATACAATATATTAACGCTTCTAAAATCTTTTAGACGATCTCCCTTATCCTCTAACAAGTCTCGTAACTACTTATAGATATTATTTTAACTTAAGAAGTCTAACATTATTACTCTACGGATTTCTTAGCTTAATATAGCTATTGTAATATAGTTTAGCTAACCCTACGAGAGTTCTTTTAGCTTAGGATTAGGTAGTACACTATTAAACTTTACTACCTTCTTCTTCTTACTAGGCTATAGGTCTTTTAGATCTATAGATATGTTATCTCCTAGTACCTAGTGCGCGGGAAGGTTAATAATAGTAAATAGGTTTTTATACACATCTTGCGCATACGCGCTAGCTGCCTAATCTAACATAATCTCTTAGTTCTACTATTTATACCCTAAGTTGTCTTTAGGTAATATTATATTCCTACTATAGACTATAGGATATTCGCCTCTCTTATTAGGTTTAATAGTAATATTACTAGGGCAGTTCTTCTTTACGTAGCTATCTCGTACCTTTTTAATACTGCGTATACTACTTTTCCTCTTAGGTAGTTCTAACCTAGAGTAGGTCTTTATATTAAGCTTAGTAGTGTTAACTTCTTAAGAGGGTAGTAGTATAGACTCCGCATTAATAGGGTCTAGAATCGTATAGTTATTAGCTAACCCTAGTTCGAGAATACGTTCTTAAAACCTATAGAAATCTTTAACTACATTACTATAGTATATACCCTAATCTCTATTAGTAAGGATGTTAGCTAATCCCTGTGTTCGAAGATCTAGTAGTCCCTCTATTCTAGCTCTTTACTATTCTAGCTACAGCCTTACTAGAGTTTCCTTAAACTTCTCTAAGTAGATTATATAAGTAGGTTAGTTTAGGACGTTATTAGTTACGTTAAAGTACTCCTTAATCTTACTCTTTAACTATTAGAGCTATAAGTAGCTAGGTTTATACTCTATAATTACGTCTAGTTAGTCTTAGCGTAGACTAAAGTAGTAGGTTTTAGTACGCGTACTAGGATCCTAATAGAAGCTAATCTATCCTAGATTTATAAGGTTATTATAATATAGGCATTCTCTTCCCCTATAGCTAACTTCGTTATACATATTATACGTATTCCGAAATTCTCGCCCGTTATACACTCCGGTTCCTTAGGTTACGGACATATTTTGTAGGGCATTTATAATATACGAACTATTATTACGCTCTAAGGTTTTCCTTGCGATAGTAGCCTTTAAGATAAAATATATATAATTAGTTACTTTTAAGAGTAGTTCCTTCGTTACTAGAAGGGCTATTAGGAGATTAATAGTAGCTAAGTTAATCTAGAGTCTACCTATTACCTTAATTAGGTTATCTACCTTAGGATCTACGCCCTAAAGCCTAGCTAATTCCTTATTTTCCTAGGATTTATAGATAGCTTAGGCTACTTTTACTATATCTTCTAGGGAAAACTTAGCTTTCTAGTTTAAAAGCATTACTATACGTATTTTAGCCTTATTATTACTATAGACCTAGCGATATATATCCTTAATACTATTACGCTACTTATAGTATTTATAAAGCTATTTATAGATTATATTGTAATTATAGGATTTCTAGATATTAGCTTTTAGAGTAGCTAGGTAAAAGAATATTATAGCTTCTTTATCCTTTTTCGGAAGACCCTTAAAGAATAGTATACCTTTTTCTTCTTCTAGGATCTAGTATACTATAATATACGCGTCTACTAATATAGAGAACTAGGCGTAATATTTGGTTAATCTAGGCTAGCGTTAGAGGTATTTAGTAATATAGGCTTAGAGATAAGAACGCTTCCCTATTATTAGGGTAGTATCTTATTCCTTCTATTATTCTCGTATACTAGACTATATAGTAGTCTAGTTGTAGGTAGAGTAACTAGAAAGGTATTTAAGGATGCGTATTAGGGAGCGGTTAGGATCGTCGATGTAGTTAGGCAGGACTACTACCTTTTATTAGTTAGTTAGACTACTATTATTAGTTTAGTAATTAAAGTCCTCTAGGAATTTAGATATATCTTTCCTATTAAAGGCAAGGGTAGAGTATTTTAGTCGTAATAGAGTAATTATAACACTAGGTTGTATTTAGGTACTAGCTAGGACTACTAAGGTAGTGATCGGGCTTAGGTTATTTGAGTTAGGTATAACGTCCGTTATTCTTAGTAACGGAAATCGTTGTTTATATAATAGTTATAGGTTAGGTTAGGTACTTTTAGAGGTAACAGTTACGAGCCGTAAATCTAGTAAGCAGTACTAGTAACCCAGACTAGTATGTTTTTTTTCTCTCCTTGTTTTCTTCTTTATTTAGTATTTTTCCTTCTTATATTAGAGCTATAGCATAGGATAGTAATAGTCTCTAAGACAGTAGTAGTAAATAGAATAGTAGGAGTCCCCTTTAGGACCGATTCAGATTAGTATTCTTTATCTAGTTTTAGTATAGTATAGTTATCCTACTCTAGGGTCGGTTTAAATTAGTATTTCTTAAATTAGTAAGTAGACTATAGATTAGCCCGTACTTATAGGAGGGATTAGCTACCCTATATCTTCTAGATAACGTAGCTATTCTTAGGGTTTAGAGGATTCCCGTATTACTACTAGAGGTTATAGAAGGACTCGTAGACTTTCTAGTTTATATATTCTATCTACAACGTAGTTAAATATATCCTTATAGGCTTTACTATTTATAAGGGTATAGAGTAGAGTAAAGATATAATATCTGCAAAGGTTTAGAACACGATAAACTAGAATATTTATAAATAGATAAGAATAGGGGTCTTAGTAAAAGAATGTCTTATTCTCTATTCTATCTTTTCTCTAATAATGCCTCCCTTTTAGTATTATAGGGTTATAGCCTATTTTATATACGCTGCTATCTAGGTTGCGCACAGACTTAACAATTTGTACCCGGGTTACACCCTATACACCGGCATAATATAGGTTTATTACTAACTAGTACTCTAGCTAGTAAACGTAGTACGTATAGTATATATTCTATAGCGCTAGTAGTAGGGACCTTTATAGTTCTATAAACGTTAGCTACGTACGTCTTACACGCGCCTACTAGACTAAGCCTAGGTATAGATCCTCTTACTCTATAATGCTTTTCTCTTACTAGAAGTTTTTTCTATAAGGTAGGTAATAACTAAGTTAAGGATATATTTTCCTACTTATAATCTACCCTTCTTAAAGGGCTATCTATAGAGTTAGTATTCCTTAGATAATGTTTTATTTTAAAATTAAAAGCTCCTAAATAGAGTACCTAACGTACTTAACGTAGGTTAAGCTTCTATATAGCCCGTATAGAGCGTAGGTTATTATAATTAGTTAAGACTTAGATTATATGCTATACACTCTTAAGGTAATATTACTACTATTTAAAGCTATATACGATAGCTAGAAGTTCTAGATTATATACTTTATAGTTTAATTTAGCGCTCTAGAGCTTCCTAGAGATAAAAGTAATAGGATACTATTTCTTATCTTTAAATAGTTATAAAAGTATACCTAAAATAGCGAATATAGAAGTATCTATCTTAATATAGATTAGAAGTAACTTATTAAAATAGCGTAGGATAGGCGTATATATAAAGCAGGCCTTTAGTAATTTAAACGAAGCGTCTATAGCTTTATTCTAATAGAACGCTTATTTCCCCTTTAAGATATCTATAAGAAGTACTATTTCTATAGTATAACGCTTAATAAAACGTTAATAGAAGTTTATAAAGCCTAGGAAAGATTATAACTCTTTAATGTTAGTTAGAGTTAGCTATTATATAACTATCTTAACGCGCGTAGGATTAGTACGTATACCGCGCCTTATAATAATAAACCCTAAGAAGTGCACTTTACTAGCTACGAAAGTACATTTCTTTAGATTTATATATAGCTTAGCTTCCCTTAGGGATTAAAGTACTACGTATACTACGCGCTAGTATAGCGTAATATTGTCGTTGTAGGTGTAGATAAGTATATTATCTAAGTATACTACGCATATATAGTCTAAATGTCTACTTAGTGCTTTATTAATATAGGCTTAAAAGCTTACTAGCGCATTTATTAACCTAAATAGCATAACTAGGTATTTAAAGTACCCATATCAGGTTCTAAAGGCTATCTTCTACTCGTCCCCTACTTTAATTCGTATACGGTAATAGGCGTCTTTTAGATTAAGGGTTATATAGTATTATACGCCTAATAGGTAATCTAGTGTCTCTCTAATTAGTAGGAGGGGGTAATAATCTTTTATAGTAATAGTATTTAGACCTCTATAATCTACGTAAAGGCGTAACGTACTATCCTTCTTTAGTATAAAGAGGATAGGTATACTAGTAGGGCTTATACTATAGCGGATCTATTTCTTAAGAAGAGCTTCTTCTATATATTTATAGAGTAGCTAAAGCTCCTATAAGGAGAGGGTATATAGTAGTCTATATAGAGGTTCTTTTCCTAGTTAAATAGAGATTATATAGTCTAAACTCTTATAGCTTAGAAGGGTTATAGCCTTTCCTTTATTAAAAATATTAATATACTTAGATAAAGCGTCTAGGACGCGCGGCTCCGGCGCTATATGTACGTCGTACACGCGTACCGTGTATTCTAAGTTAGTGCTAGTAGCCTATAGAGTACCTAATAGGTACGTACTAGAGCTAGTATACCCTACTTCTTTTAGGAGATTCTTAGTAGTTATTAGCTAGATATTAGCCTTAGTTAGTCTCTAATACTACTTTTAGCGCCTATAATTAATAGAGATATCTTCTTATTTTAGAAAGGGGTTCCTTAGAAGTAGGAAGAGCCCTTCCTTATCTACCCTATACGCCGTTACTTACGTAAGGCGCTCTACGCTATTATCGTCTAAGAGGCGCATATAGAACGCATATATAGTATACGTACTTTACTACTATAAGCTAATCTATCCTAGCCTAGGAAGCTCTGCATTTTTAATAGGCGTTAAACCTATTTCTATAGTAGTTCTCTAGCTAATTAGGCTAACATCTACCTAAGAATCTAGGATAACCCTAAGTTCTTTTCCTAAGTATATATTAATACTTACGTTATACGTACGCTTTATACCTAGTAAGATGTTTATAAGTAACTACCTTACTAATCCTAGGATTTTAGGAAGGCTTAACCTTTTTCCGTTTTGTTAATATTAATAGGTAGCTAGTTTAGATTATTACTTTAGTACTTATTTATATAGTACCCTTTCTTCTAGTACTTAAAGTACGTAATAGAGTAATTATCTTTTAGCTTTTTAGGTAGACTACGTTATAAGAGTAGAGGAGAAGTTTCTCTTTACTTCTCTTTATATATATTACGTATACGCTACTTATATATAGAAGGTACTCTACGTAAATTCCTTTCTAGCGTTAATACTAATACTATAAGATCTTCTCTTATAGCTAGGATTTAGTAATAGTTAGTAATTACTTACTATAACTCTAGCCTTAGTTTTATAAATAGATATTAGACTCTTTATTCCTTAGTATAGGCTATAAGTTATTCTTCTAGAACGTTAAGGTAGGTAGTAAAAGACTAGACTATCTAGTCCTTTTACTATATAGCGTAACTATATACTATAGCTACTTCTAAGCTATAGTTTATAGGATTAGAGAGTAGGTCTAGTAGGTACTATTTAAAATATTCCTAAGTTAGGATTTCTACTTATACTTTAAAGGTACGCTTAAAGTACGTATACTATAACTCTCTTAGTTCTCCTCCTATATATTATATAGACTAGATAACTTTATTATAGTTTATATAGAATTCCTAAGGTACTAATTAGAAAGCTGCCTTATAAGAGCGAATAAAGTTGCGATATTCCTTAATTGTTTTACCCTAGTACTCTACTAGATCCTTAGGTTTTAGTATACGTCTTATACGCGTAGATATTATTATATTAGGTACGCTTTAGATATAGGTAGTAAGATCCTCTACTATAAGAGATCTATTATTTCCTCTAGCTAGGGGTATACCTTAGTCTAATGCTTCTAGTTATATAACTTCCTCTTCTAGTTTACGTAGCTATTAGAGGGTAAGTAGTTTATTACGTTTTTCCCTAATTACCTTAATACGCTCTATAAGCGTTATAGGTACACTTTCTTTATGTTACTCTTATTCCTTATATAGTATTTATATTAGGCTTAAAAGGCTAGAACTTTAGCTCTTTACCTTAGCTTAAGTAGCAGATTATATTAAGAGGGCTATCTCTAGACCATTTATCTATAAGAGAAGAATTATTATATAAGAGGTAGTTATAAGTAATAGTATTTACTTTATACTATAATAGGATAGTAGAGGATAGCTCTATTATTGCTACACTAGGTTTAGGGAGGTAGTAGTAATAATTCTTATCCTCCCTTTTACGCGTAGGGCGTAGGTTAAGAATAAGTTCTAAAGCTAAGGCGCGAGTAAGAGAAGTAAACATGTTAAGAAGTACACGTTCTTCTTACTTAGCTTCGCTCTCTTATATTACAAAGAGGTAGTTTCTAGAGAGCTATATATCTTCTATATCTTCTTAAGTAGAAAGTAGAGTAAATAACGTATTCTCTAATATACTAATCCTTAAAGTAGTAAGTAAGCTTAAAGTATATTATTTATCTTATTCCTTAGGACGACCTAATAAAATTAATAAGCTCCTATACCTACTCTAGCGTAAGTACTCTAGGCCTACCTAGCCTCTTCTTTAGGGTAAGAGGGCACTTTAAAACGTACTATACCTACCTTATAGTAAACCTTAGGTAGTTAGTAATCTACTTCTATATATTGCTAGCATTATATAGTATATAGACTATAAGCCTCTAGTCTCTATTTAGTTACTTTCTGTGCTTAGGGGTACTAGGTTCGTCTATATTAGCCTTAGGTAGAGAGAAAGTGCCTAAACACTAAGGTGGTGAGGAGACAAAAAGTGGCTTGCTAATTACTAAGAAAGAAGAGGTTTGGTTCTATCCGAAGTGACGCCGAACGTAAGCCCCCACATACATTATTTAGGCCTGACACCACAGTATGTTGCAACCTATGCGATGGTACACCACCGTCAAATGCAGCCGAACTACGGCCGTATGCCATAACAGACAGCCACAGCAAAGGTTGCAAGGATGCTACATCTCAACAGGAAAAAGCAGCTTTGATGCATTGTAATGTCCAGGTGTAGATCCTTGACCGCGTAAAGAAGATTCAGTGCACAGTAGATTACCGCACCTGATCATACGACAGGCTGTTATCGTGTGGCGCTATACAGCTTCGTTTCTGGGGCTGCTCGTGTGAAGTTGTGGATCGCTACGCGACGGTTACAGTGGTCAGACTCAATAGTTCACTCCCGAAGTGACGACAGCAAGCCAAGCTGCTATTAAGCCAAACATGGCCCCTGCTCACTAGTGGCCTAGGATACATTAGGAAAAATATACCATGATAGAGGGGTGGCAAGTCTCTCCTATAGGCCTGCAGTTAATCCACAAGGCGAGTGTCAGAACGCAGCCCTGCAACACTATGCTATGCAATTAAAAAGGTACGTATAATTGGTGAACTACTGATCATAGTGCAGGATAGTATATATCGTCAGCCCGGTCTGACAGCTAGCAAGAAGGGGCCACATTTGGCTTGATAGCAGATTGGTTTGATAGTTAACAACCCTGCCGCAAACTTAGCACACAAGCACGCGACAACAACCAATGCAATGTGGCAGACGTCTCGCTCATTTTTGCCTATGTTTTCTAGATCTATGTATGTTATCAAAGATGCTTCGCCTTGAGGCAGTTTCTCCACTGCTTGTTTTGTTCGAAAACCAGATCCCTCTGCCATTGCTCAAACTCCCCTATCAATCAGGTGGCTGCAGAGACCCACTGCAGCCATTCAGAGTCTTCTCCAAGATACGTCTTCACTCTCGGGTTCACCCATATCATGATCTCTTGGCCGCCTCGGATGCTCGGAAGTACCACTACGAAACCATCCATAAACGCTGGGAATGAAAATCGTAGAGCCTGTATTGGGCCCAAATCATCTCCCCATGATGCGTCCCCTAATACATCCCCTAAGCGGGAAGGGCTCGTGATCAATACATCATAGCCGGATGGTGGGTGCATTGCATTGCATACGTCGTCGATGGTATCGATTGTCCCAGCGAGTTCCCAGATACGTTCGGAGGTCCACCAATCAATTGAATCAGTGATCTCATGAGCCAATTGATAGAGTGATCCACTTTTATCCGACAGCAGTTTCCCAACAGAAGCATTGGCACGTGCTAGAACGATCGCGTTGCCAATGTACTCCAGCGGTAGAGGTGGATCAACGCGTCTGCGCACATTGACAGAGCTCAGAATCGAACTATTGTCGACAGTGATTCCTGCGCTTCGTCGGGCCCGAGTTATGTACCGCCAAACGAGCGCGGAGATCAATGAATTTTCAGTCATGAATGGAAGATCGTGAGAAGGCGGTTGATTGGCTTGTTTCAGTCGGTCGATCGCGTCGGGGGTTAAAATCCAGTGCGAGAGTTTAACTAGATGTTCTTGCTGTCCACGATCGCCCTTCACAGCTGACTCGAGAATATGACACTGCGTCTTCTGAAATTGACAGTTTGGGATCGATTTGTATGTCTGGAACTCTTGCAATGATTTCCCACAGCGGCCGCCGAGGAGATATGACCCATCTAGACAACCGGCCGGGAGTCGATCTGAACTCGCAACCGTCCATCCACGCGACTCAGCGTGGACATTCCTAGCCCAAGTCTCGGCAAAAGTGCCTAGTGCCTGTGCATCTAGCACAGAATGATGCCCATTGAAAGCAAGAACGAGCCCGCCAGTGATGAATGTCACTTGAACAGTCATCACAGGGCTCTTTTCAGTATGTCCTAAGGGCTCAGGACAGTATCCAGATGCTTCCATGTCTGAAAATGGGAAATGGCGTTTGGCTAAATCTTCGAACCGGACTTCAGGCATATCTTTGACAAAGAAGGTGATACCTGCATCTTCTTCAAATTCCAGCTGAATAGTACCACGGCGAGGGTCTTCGAGAACGACATAGGCTGCAAGAATGTTGATCTCGTCGATAGTGTGGATCAAGCCGGCTTGTAGATTGTGAACCACACCCGATCGATCGACGTCGCTGTCAAGCTGGAAAACACACATCATGGGAAGGATCACACGCACCATGTATTGGTCCAGAGGAGTCAGCTTCGTGTAGCTATGTCCAAGTGGAATACTAGGTCGAACTTTAGTTTGTTGCATGATGACTATGCTAAGGGGTATCTGAGATTGTTCAGGAAGCAATGATTGAGACGAGAGTTGAACCTAATCAATATGTTCTGTCCAAGCCTGTGAATGGATTGGAGAAGAGTATGCGACTGCGGTTGATCAAGCCACCATATATCGTGATAGACCTTGCGTTAGTTTGGCTAAATACAGGTGGGTTACATGCAGACGCCTCCTATGCCACGGCTTTTTTCACATGCAGCATACATGCAACCCCATGCAGCATACATGCAACCCCATGCAGCATACATGCAACCCCATGCAGCAATGATGCAACATTCATGCAGCGGGTACTCGTAAGATTGCTTCCGTACAATATACGTGGCACAATCTTAACCTGTGACCCAAGCACGACATGTTCTACAGAGAAATGATGGAGTGATTATTTACAACTGGAGTCAAACGCGATGTTACATTTGCACCCCGAAGTATTCACATCACTTTCTTCACAGCTGATAACTTACTCCCATCAAATTCTCGTCTCACTTGACAAGCTCGACCTATGGATGACAAAGCGACTGATAACGAAGGCAATGGGGACTACGACGGGTCATTCGACCCTATAGCCATCATCGGTATGTCATGTCGATTCTCTGGAATGGCGGATACTCCCGATGCCTTTTGGCAGATGCTATCCAAAGGCATGACCAGCTGGTCTAGAGACGCTCGTAATAGATTCAAACTAGAATCTTTTTGGCACCCCAAAAACGACCTTGCTGGTTCAGTAGGCTTCACCCAGTCTGTCAAACAATGCAATTATATCTTATGCTCAATAGTTCAATGCCAGTGGGCTCCACCTACTTCGACAAGATCCTGCCGCCTTCGACAACGACTTCTTCAGCATTAGTGGATTGGAGGCACAGGCCATGGATCCTCAGCAGCGTCTCATGCTAGAAGTGGCACACGAAACCTTCGAGAATGCTGGTCTCACTGTAAAGGTGCTTGAAAAGTCTCAGACCGGAGTATACTGTGCTTCAACCTATCAGGACTACGACCAGATTTTGGGTCGAGATCCTGAGCTCTCAGCAAAGTAAGTCCCGGAAATCTGTTTCTAGAAAGGCAATAAGTGGCTCAAATCTGACACATCAGTAAGATACCGCTTCACTGGTACAGGGGCGTCAATGCTAGCTAACCGCATATCCTACTTCTTCGATCTACGTGGACCCAGCATGACTATAGATACCGCATGCTCTAGTACATTGGTTGCCATACATGAGGCTTGTCGTGCTCTCCGTATGGGTGATATTGATCAGGCGTTAGTTGGCGGCGCGAACCTCATTTTGGACCCAGACAAGCTCATGGTCCAGTCCTCTATGCAGTAAGTATTATGAAGTTATGAAAATCAGACTGAGCTGCTGACACAATCCTTTTTCTCGTAGGTTCCTGTCGCAAGATGGCAGATGCTACAGTTTCGACGCTCGCGCTAGCGGTTACAGCCGTGGTGAAGGAGTTGCTGGTATCATGCTCAAGCCGTTAAGTGCAGCCCTGAGGGATGGGGATCCTGTCCGAGCTATTGTTCGTGGCACTTCTGTTGTCTCAGATGGTAGAACTCCAGGCATCACCATGCCGTCAATGGACTCTCAGGTTGAGGCTATTACCAAAGCGTACGAGCAGGCAGGCCTTACTTTGGCCGACACAATATACATTGAAGCACACGGTAAGTCTAATACATGACATGGATGTTGACGCTATCTGATCATGGCTTAGGCACGGGGACTATAATTGGCGACAAAGCCGAGGCTTTAGCATTCGCAACGACGATTGGCAAGGACCGCACAGAGAAAATCATCGTTGGAAGTGTCAAGTCCAATCTGGGACATATTGAAAACGCATCTGGATTAGCATCTGTAATCAAGACGGTTTTGGCGATCGAGAACGGTGTCATTCCGCCAGTTCCAACCTTCGAAAAGCCTAGTGAACAACTTCCACTTGATCAGATGGGCATCACTGTAATTCACCAAGTACAAAGCGTGGTATGCATGAACTAACCAAAGTACATAGATCCCACGCGAAGCAACCTTGTGGCCAGTAGGAGCGCTGAAACGTGCTTCTATCAACAGCACTGGATACGGCGGAACCACGTGCCATGCTATCATCGAAGCGCCTCCAAGATTCCATTCTTTCGGCGCATCTCAAAAAACGAGAGATGCTGCTGAGACGGCCTCAGAGCACCGCAGAGCTTATCTTTTTGTATTTTCGCATCACCGGGAAGGAGGAATTACCAGATGGGCTACAAAGCTGAAGCGTCATCTGACAGCACCCCTTCAGGCTAAGAATATCTGCAGTCCAGAGACACTAGCATTCACTTTAGGCTGCCGCAGATCTCACTTCGCGTGTCGGGCAGCGATCGTAGCCTATAACAACCATGGGTTATGTGGGAAGATTGAGGATATGCTAAGGGGCTCAATCAGAGAGACTAACTTTAGTGGACAACACAAAGTTTGTTTCATTTTTACGGGTGAGTGTAAGACATAAGACTGGGAAGCTATGACTGACATGATCATTAAAGGTCAAGGCGCTCAGTGGCCTCGAATGGGACAAGAATTGCTGTCCAGCTATCCAGTATTCGCTCAAGCGATGATGACTGCAGAAGCAGAGTTTCAGGAACTGGGAGCGGAGTGGAAGTTGATTTCCGAGATCTCCATGGGATCAGAGGGTTCAATCGTGAACGAAGCACATATTGCACAACCCGCTTGTACTGCATTACAGATTGCTTTGGTTGATCTGCTGATAACGTGGGGTATACGACCCGCTTTCGTCTGTGGTCACTCGAGTGGGGAAATAGCAGCAGCATATGCCGCTGGAGTTCTCACAAGGAAAGACGCACTTCGCGCTGCATACTTCCGTGGATGCGCCATTGTCCAGTTGAAGAAATCTCATCCTAACCTGGATGGTGGAATGTTAGCAGTAGGGCTACCCGAGACCGTCGCAAGGAAAATAGTCGACGAGTCACCCGATCAGCTGGCGATTGCATGCGTCAACAGCCCCTCTAGTGTTACCATCTCTGGTGACAAACCACGGCTTCAAAATCTGCAGTCACGCCTAACTGGTGAAGGAGTGTTCAGTCGAATGCTTGCTGTCGATGTTGCCTACCACTCGCATCACGTGGCTCAGGTATATCGAGAATATTTGACCTCGATTTCGGGGATCAACCCTCGAACGGCAAATAACGAAACGATCCTTATTTCTTCTGTTACAGGTCGACCGATGGATGGAATTGAGATGGGTCCAGAGTATTGGGCGCAAAACCTAGTGCTACCAGTCCGCTTCTCTGATGCAATCACCAGTATTGTTTCAACGCTCTCTGATGGAAACAACAGCACAACAGAGACAGACTTGAAGCTTTTGGTAGAGATCGGACCACATAGTGCACTTGAAGGGCCAATTAAACAAACGGTCAAGGCTTGTAACCGATCGCAGACAACGACTTATGCCTCTGCTCTTGTCAGAAACCAGAATGCGCATGAATCTATTCTCGAGCTGGCGGGGAAGCTTTTCTCTCACGGTGTTCGCATCTGCTTGAGGGGCGTAAATCATCAGATAGAAGAGCCAAAAGAAGCAGTTCTAACTGGATTGCCGCCATACCAGTGGTTCCACGACAAGGTACATTGGCAGGAATCACGTCGTAGCAAAGCGTACCGCTTTCGACATCTACCTCGACATGACCTTCTGGGCGTCCCAGCCGCAGATAGTATCAGAGATGAACCTACTTGGAGGAACTATCTGCGACCCGCCGAAATTCCATGGTTAAAAGACCATTGCATCGGCGGACAGAAGGTGTTCCCTGGTGCAGGGTACATCGCCATGGTAGTTGAAGCATTGAGAGAGATCAAAACGCTTTCAAGAGATGGCCAATGGAAAGGTTCAGTGGTATCATTCAGAGATATCCATTTCGAAAGTCCACTGCTGATAACAAATGACGACACCATCGGGGTGGAGACGCTCCTTCACATTCGATCACAGGCACAAACAGCTTCCCAATCATCCAGCACATGGAAGGAGTTCAGGATCTTCTCAATATCCTGCGAGGGCGAATCAGTTCAGCACTGTCGAGGTCTGGTATCAATGGTCCCTCGCCACCAAAATCAATCGCGAGCATCAACCCATGAAAACAACGCGCCTTCGGGGCAATGGAGGGAAAGAAACCCTACCAAATTCTACAGGGACATGCGTACGCTTGGCAATGAGTACTCGGGCCCGTTTTCAATCATTTCCGCTATTCAGACCCGGGAGTGGGAGTCGAGGTGTAATTTCGCTATATACGACGTTCAGTCTATGATGCCAGGAGAGTATCAACAGAAGCATTGTCTGCACGCATCCACGATGGAAGCTGCCTTGCAGTGCATATTTCCAGCGCTACAGGCTGTTGACCGACTCAAAAACTGCACCGTTCTGACATCTATCGAGGAACTACAGGTGTCAACAGATATACCCTCCGCACCGGGATCCGAATTTTGCGTCCAAGTGAAGGCCAATATCTGCGGACCATCGAAGCATTCGTCAACACTTCAAGTCTTCAGTCCGTCGAGTCATCCCAATGATGCTTTGATTGAGGCTAATGGCTTAATATTCACCACCCTCCAGGATGCCAGTAAGATGAACACTGGCGATCAAGAAGCCCCCGAGCTTTGCCATGAACTGGAATGGATCATTGACATAACCAAGACGTCATGGAATGCCATCAAAGAACATTGTCAGAGAGAAGCTATTGCGGTGGAACCGTTGCACTTGCGTCAGAAATGCGACCCCTTTTGTCGGAAAGCCATCCAGGAAGCACTTTTGGGTCTCTCCGTATCCCACGAGCAGGAAGTTACAGGAGATAGGAGATACCTCCTCCGTTGGATGCGTTCCGTTAGAACTGAGCCATTCGCGGCGGTGGGCGCTTCAGCGGACCTCAAAAACATGAAGATTGGCGCTGTCGGAGAAGCAGTTCATCAGATGGGGTCTCACTTACGAGGCATTCTTCTAGGAGATGTGAATCCTTTGGAGCTAGCATTGGAAAAGGATCTACTATATCGATGCTACCTCGATGACGACAACCTTCTGCGATGTCATGCACAAATGATTGAGTATCTTCAGCTTGCACAACTCAAGAATTCGGAACTGCGCATCCTCGAAGTAGGAGGTGGGACAGGTAGTCTGACTGTCCCGTTACTCCGCAAACTATCGGAGAGCCATGGTGCTAAAGTAGGGAGCTATGTTTTTACAGATGTTTCAACACACTTTATCCGTCACACAAAACATCTCCTCGAGCAGTGGCATTCCATCATGGAATTCCAAAAGTTTGACATTGAAAAAGCCCCTGGGGACCAAGGACTCGAGCTCAACTCCTTCGATTACATCATCGCTTCAAATGTAATACACGTCACGTCATCTTTGGAGAAAACGCTTTGCAATCTTCGCACTCTCTTAAAGCCAGGAGGGGCACTCGTATTCATCGAAATCACCAATCCTTCGTTGCGCTGGGGGATATTTGGTGGCTCGCTACCTGGTTGGTGGCTTGGCGTGAATGACGGCCGGGAGTCCTCTCCACTCTTGTGTGCCGAAAGATGGGATGACGCATTGAAGGCAGGCGGATTCTCAGGTCTTTCACAAGAGATGAAGGATTATGAGTCTGCTGAAGACCATGAGATGAGTGTGCTTATCGCGATCAACACTCCGCAGCCAGAGCACGTTCCAGGCTTCCAGAAGATTGCCATCATTAACACGGAGCAAACTGTGGAGCTTTCCAGTATGTTGAAATGTCAATTCGATATCCATAACGATCGCTTCTGTGTCTTACAAAGCCACCTATCTGGAATTGATGCGAATCAAGATGTTTACATCATATTACCGCATCTTTCAAAGCAGTCATACTTGGAAAAACCTTCAGAGACAGAGTGGGACGCACTGCAGAAGATTGTGAAGTCTACTGGAACAATTGTTTGGGTGACCTTTGGAGCCGCAGCCGAATGTTCTACGCCTCATCACGCTATAATCACCGGCCTGAGTCGGAGCTTACAGGCTGAGAAGCAACAGTGCAGAATTCTGACGATAGATATCGACCCCAAATCTGCGAACAGCACAGAAACGGTCAGTGAACTCGGAGGATTGATTCATAAGATCCTTCTCTCTGCGTTTGGGACAAGCTTCGAGTTTGAGTCCGAGTACGTGATTCGAAATGGCGCAGTATTAGTACCACGTTTAATGCCAAACAAGACCCTGAACAATCACATTCAGGATACGGTATCCGAATATCACCCACGCCTGAAGGAAATTTCTCATGGGTCTCATCCTTTGAAATTACGAATCCGACATCCAGGCCTTCTTGACACGATTTACTGGGAACATAGCCAACGCGATTCAGCCCCACTCGGCGAACATGAAGTTCAAGTGGAGTTTGAATATATAGGTGTCAACTTCCGCGATCTGATGGCCAGCATGGGTCAATTAGGTGCTGAAATGAACCTTCTTGTAGAAGGAAGTGGAACGGTCTTGAAAGTCGGGAAGGCAGCCCAGTACCGATTTACCAAAGGTGACAAAGTTTGTGCCTTCGGTCCAGATGGGTTGGCTACCATCAGCAACTTAAACATGGATCACGTCTTCCTCTCGCCATCGAAACTCGAACTCAGTACATCTGCAGCAGTTTTAGTCGCTTACTCAACGGCACTGCATTGCCTCCGGGATGTTGCTCATGTCAAACCCGGTGATTCGGTACTCATACACTCTGCTGCCGGAGCAGTTGGCCAAGCAGCAATCGTCGTTGCGCGACATTTGAAAGCAGGCAAGATCTTTCTCACAGTCAGCTCCCAAGCGAAACGAGATCAACTAAAAGAGAAGTTTGGCATTGAGGACGATGATATCTTCTGCAGTAGGGACCATACCTTCAAACGTGGAATTTTGTTGCGAACCAGTAATCGAGGTGTAGACGTGGTCCTCAATTCCCTGTCAGGAGATGCATTGACAGAGACTGCCAGTATTCTTGCAGACTTTGGGAGATTTGTCGAGATCGGGAAAAGAGACCTCATAAACAATGGGAGATTGGAGATGAAGAACCTGTTGAAATGCATCACATTCGCAGTCGTGGATCTAGTGCTACTTGCTAAAAGTAAGCCCAGGGTCTTTCGAGAATTGATTACAGATGCATTGCAAATTGTCAGCTCAACAATCTCTTCAACCATAAGTCCCGTTAATGTCAAGCCTGTATCGGAGCTCGAGAGCACTTTCAGACTCATGCAGGCTGGGAAGCATGTAGGCAAGATTGTGCTGAAACTTGATTCAGCCTCAACTGTCAGGGTTCAACCACAAGTGCCGCCATTACCCAAACTGCGGCACGACAGTTCATACTTGGTAGTCGGTGGTACTGGAGGTTTGGGTCGGGTTTTGGTACGTCACCTCACTAGTTTAGGTGCGGGACAAATCATTACCTTATCGAGATCGGGTCATAGTTCTCAGGAAATGAGAAACTTGATACGGGAGTTGTCTCAAAGTTCGACCATCATAGCAGAGGTCCAAGGCAGTGTTTCCGATCGAGCCTTTACGCAAGAGATTCAAGATCTCACCCATGATCTTCCATTACGCGGCATTTTCCAATGTGCAATGACGCCCGAGGTCAGTCTATCAAACTCTAATTTCCTTTAGACTCAAGTAACAAACCTGCAGACTGGACTTTTCAAAGACATGACAGCGCAAGATTGGACGGAAAGCCTCTCTGCCAAAGTGGAAGGAACTATTAATCTCCACGAATCATCATTCCAGGATCTCGACTTCCTCATTTTACTGTCCAGTATCGATGGCATTGCTGGTGCCCCAGCTCTCAGCGGGTACTGTGCAAGCAGCACGTTTCTAGATGCCTTTGCTCAGAATCGTGCGCACCACGGCCATCCTGTTATCAGTATTGATGTTGGAATGATAGCTGGTGAAGGGATTGTAGCTGAAAATGAGCATGTTGCGATGTCTCATCGACGCCTGGGCTTGCGTGAGTACACGATTGATGAGTTTTTAGCGGTGCTGAACTTTGCGATGACGAATTCCCGAGCGAGCAAACCGAAGAATGCTCAGATCATATGCGGCGGTAGACGTCAAGTCCCAGACTCGTTCCATGGAGAGGTTCCTCGGCGATACCAAGATCCTAAGTTCCTGCATGTCTATAAGCGAACACCTGACCGTCACCATGGAACTCGCGATGGAAAAGAAGACGTATTTGATATCCAGACAGCATTAAGGACCGTCAGAACTCCCAAAATGGCAAAGGAACTCACCTGTCGAGCATTGAGAGCCAAGATTGCACAGCTCCTGGTACTTCCTGAGCAGGACTTGCAACCTAGTCGCTCAGTCGCGAGTTACGGCATGGACTCTTTGGTTTCGGTAGAGTTACAAAATTGGATGTCAAAACTCCTCAGCGCGCAAATTCCGTCTCTTGAGCTAATGAGCTCTCGTAGTATAGCGCAGCTGGCGGAAGATATTGCAAAACGATCGTCTCTAGTACCTACACAGATTTTCCAAACATAGTGTGCTGGTGCACAGAGTAATTGCTTAGAGCACGGAAGAAGAGCTTGCTATAGAAGTAAGGGTCTGTTAGGGTAGAAGAGAGGAGAAGAAGTTTATCTGTTTTTGTACACACAATAAACATACTATTTGCCTGCCCATAGGGCTAACCATTCTGGTGAAAGCTTGTTTTTCGCATTGGTGGGATTGCCTCGTGTCAACAGTGTTGGGTTAGCCTAGACCGGGGGCCGGAGTGGAAATGGCTGTGGCATGCACTGAGGAACTTGTGAAGAATCGTCGTGCGCGACTTCTCTGCGGCCTTTTTCCAGGCTTACAGTATCCGTGCACTCAATGCCCGCCGTCGGTCAATGCCCGCCACCCCACCACAACAACAAACCTTCAACGCGTCACAACTCCACCAATATGAACCCGATTCAAGAAGCGATTGAAGAAATCGACTCGCGCGAGCCAGGAGATAATTTTACGTATATAGAAGTTGCGCGACGATACAATATTGATCGACGTACGCTTGCTCAAAGATACTAAGGCGTAACTAGCCTGCGCGGGCTTCCCTATTGATCCCTATACCTATAAACTGAAATTAAACTTAGAAACTACTGCAAGACGCTTACTAAACGACGTTTACTACCTTTAAGGCCTATAATATAACACTTTACTTCTAGTTTAGCTAGAAAAGACGTTTTAGAAAGCTAGGTTACCTAGTTCCTCTACTAACACGATAATTATCTAATCTCTTACTAGAATAACGGTTTAATAAAATAACGAGTAAAAGCGGATTTAGCTACTAAGTATAACTTATACTTTAAGCTTTTGCATTAAAAGATAGAGGAGTATAATATCTTACTAACCTATATATTTAATATAGATAAAAAGTAGTTTTAACTTAGATAAGTTAGTAGAATAAAGTATATCTTCTCTAAAGCTCTCTATAAGTAAAAGAGGGTACGCTAAGCGCTTAAGGATAGCTTAAGCTAGTAGATAACTATTATAGTATATATTTATTCTAATAGTAAACCTCTAAGTCCTATACTTATAGAGTAGTAAATAGGTCGGGGTTAGGTTAAAGTTAACTAAAGATAGGTTAGGGTTAGGTTAAGGTTAACTAAAGATAGGTTAGGGTTAGGTTAGGGTAGTCTATACGCTAGGTTAGGGTTAGGTTACTAAGACGTTAGTTAGACTAATTACAGCTAATTATTATAGCCTTAAGCTCCTACTACCCTAACCTATCTTTAGTTAATCTCTACCTATCCTTAGTTAACCTTAACCTAACCCTAACCTATCTTTAGTTAACCTTAACCTAACCTCGACCTAGAGTCCGTATAACTCTATGTTACAAGTAACACGAAGGATTCTCTCCTTGACGCGGAAGGTGGGTTAGAGGTCAACCACGTCCACGTCAGAAGGTAAATGATCAACGCGGGGCGCGCTAGATCACGTGATTGACATCACGCCAAGACCAACCATCAGGCGCTAATATGTGACGGCAACATCTGAGTGATGGCTGCCATCAGGAACATCAGGCAAGGCAAGGTTTAGGTTGTAATGGCAGTGATGGCAAAGGACACAGCAACGAGGATATAAGGATGGAAAGGTTTCATTATTACTCTCGTTGTGGTCAACTCAAATAGTTCATCTCTTACACAGATTGTCAACTAGTTATTCTATCGTTTATAGAATTGGTATCGTTATTCTTTTGGTTACAACGATAACTCTTTTCCACCTGATCATTCCATACGCTACCTCACGGACTACCGCTTTAGTCTACCTCGCCTTAGTACGGACCGAGCCTAGAGAAGTATAGCCTAACCCCGTGTAACACTTTGACCACCTTGGATATCAGTGGACGTTTAACCAACAGAACCGCCCGATTAAGATTCAGCAATGGCTTTTCAGGGAAACGCTCAGAACAACATGGCCCAGGGTCAGGGACCCGCCATGCCAGCGCAACCAATGCCAGAAAATGACGAAATGCTTGAAGCATCAGACTCCGACACTGAGGAGGACCCCAGTGCTCGAGAAGTCAGGAATCTTAGGCGACAGACTCATGTCCAGGCGCAGCAATTGGCCTCGATGATGGACATGATCAATCAGCTCTCGAGTCAGCTGATGGCTACTCCCAACGAACGACCCGTCACTACTAGGAAGCCCAAGATAGCGGCACCCGAAAAGTTCGGAGGAGATCGGGAGAAGCTACGAACGTTTCTCACCCATACCGACCTGTACTGCGAGTACAACGAGGTCCCCACCGACCAGGAAAAGATCCTCATGGCTAGTACATACATGAAGGACAAGGCCTCCAACTGGATGCAACCCTATGTGGACGATTATCTGCTAGATGCAGAACACAGGGGAACGAAGGCAGAAACACGAGCCTTGTTCGCCGGTTGGACAGAGTTCAAAGAAGAAATGGGACGTATCTTCGGGGAAGTAGACGCAAAGAACCAGGCCGAAAAAAGGATCACTCGCCTGAAGCAAACCACGTCAGTATCAGCATATACGGCAGAGTTCAAGCAACTACAGGCACGGATCGACTGGGACGATGCGGCACTTCGAACAGTGTTCGAAACAGGCCTAAAAGAAAATGTCAAGGATGGACTTGTACACCATGATAAGCCCGAGTCACTGCACGCTCTGATTGAGCTAGCAACACGCATCGATAATCGACTTTGGGAACGGAACGACCAGAAGAAATACTTCCGACCCAACCTGCCCAATATGAAAAGGCAACGAGGAAGGTTCGACAGGGATGGCGATGCCATCATGACCGGCAAGGTACAAGACAAACCCAAGGACAAGAAAACCCGAGGATGGAGACAAGATGGTCTCTCCAAGGAGGAACGCCAGAAGCGTTATGGCAACAAGGCATGTCTCAGATGTGGCAAGACAGGACACTTTGTCCGAGACTGCAAAGAAGAACAAGTCAAACAGGCGGCTGTCAAGATCAGAATGACCAGACAGGGCACGCCATACCCGACCCAGATAGAGTCGGAGGATAGCCTGAGCGACCAGGACTTATACGAAGAAGCCCGCTCAGCGGACAAGGAAGCATTCGTGATAGTTCCACGAGTAAAGAAGGACGACAAGGTCTTGGCTACGGACAGGCCAAGGACCACGGACTGGAAAGTCAAGGGCAAGGACGTTCTGGAACGTCTAGCCAACCAGCAATGTTGGATATGCGGAGGCGCCGCACACTATGCCGACGATTGCAGGATTCGAAGCCGAATCATGATTACCGGCAAAGATGCCGAGGCTATTGGACGCCAGGCGGTGATCCAACAACCCTACTTCGAGGACCCGGAAGTTGAGGGCAAGGCTCAAGAAACGACCGAGGAAGAAGAGGAAGATACAGAGGAACACGAGAAGATGTGTTGGTATGACTGCAAGATCGATTGCCAGTTCCACAAGGAGGACAAGGAGAAGTGCAGGACAGATCAAGACCGGTGCTGTCACCTGAGTCTCTGGGCAGACGAATGCCTGGCGGACAATTGCCACATCCACGAACCGGAGAAAGTAAAACTCCATGAATGTCTCCTTTGGACGCAATGCAAGATCGGATGTGACTTCCACCGCACACAGCTCAAGGAAGCACACAAGGTGGACGACGACTACCACCGCACCCTATCATCGAACATCTGCAAGGTTGCAGATTGCCAAATTCACCAAGCCAAGAAGGCGAAGACTAGGAAGGTGATCCACGAGGAGGAGATACCTCACGAGAACATTCACTGGAGCTTCTGTTACGACGACAGGTGTTTGATACACTATAGCTCAAAGAACGACACAGGCTTTTTCCCCAAGTACAAGGGAAAGGGGCAGCCAAAAAACTAGGACGCCGCCAGGGACAGGGTCACGCTGGTGAAGGCAGTCCTAAAACGACCCTAAGGAAGGTACAGGATACCGATGGTCAGGAAAAGCAGTTGCTTACGACCGTATCTATACAAGGTCAGAAGATCAAGGCACTCGTAGACAGCGGGGCCGCACGAACAATAATCTCACCGAGAATGGTGGAGAAGCACGGAGTACCCTACCAGATCAAGAAGAATCCAGTACCGGTAGTGCTAGCCGACGAGAAACCCATGGAGTATGGAAACGGCATGATACGGATGGAAACCGAATCAACAAAGCTAAGGATAGCCGGCATAGAGTGCCAAATGAACATCGACATCATGGATCTAGGAGGACTGGATATGTTGATTGGTTATGACTGGCTGAATGCCCATAACCCTGCCATCGACTGGCAAAAGAAAACGATACTCAGAAGAGAACCTGTGCACAAGGTTGCTGGAGTACGTAGAAGAGTGAGCCCGAAGGACCAAAGCGCAACCCAGGACGGGAGGTTCGGCAAGATCTCGCCTCATAAGATCAGGAGAATCTATGAGAAGGACCCTCAGCAAGTAGGAGTCATATGGATAAGACGAGTCGCGACCACGAAGGAAGGACCCTTACCACTAGAAATACCACGAGAGTATCAAACCGATGAGTTCAGGGAACTCTTCGAGGAAAACGAGGCTACCGATCTAGCAGACCATCAGGATTGGGATCACGAGATCATCCTAGAGGAAGGAGCTAAGCTAAGCCCAGGACCAATGTACCCCATATCGCCCGAGCACGATGCCGAGCTAAGGGAGTACCTCCAGAAGAATCTGAAGAAGGGATTCATCCGACCAGGATCAGGCCCGATGGCCTCACCCATCTTGTTCGTAAAGAAGCCTAACGGGAAGTGGCGACTATGTGTCGACTTCCGCAGGTTGAACAGCGTCACTCGGAAGAACCGATATCCCTTACCACTAATAACCGAGCTCATGGATCGACTCCAGGGAGCCAAGTGGTTTACGAAGTTCGACGTTCGGGAAGGATTTCACCGAATCAGGATCAAGGAAGGACACGAATGGATGACAGCATTCAAGACGAAATATGGACTGTTCGAGTATACAGTAATGCCGTTCGGATTAACGAATGCCCCGGCAACGTTTCAGTCAGTCATCAACAACGCGCTCCACGAATACCTTGGGATCTTCGTCACAGCGTACATCGATGATGTGCTGGTATACTCTAGCGGGACGCTAGAAGAACATGTGGAACATGTTAAGAAAGTGCTCAGTAAGCTTAAAGAATACAAGCTGTACCTGCAGCCAGGGAAGTGCGAATTCCATACGAAGGAAACGGAATACCTAGGCTTCATAATATCTACAGAGGGAGTAAAGATGAACCCAAAGAAGACAGCGGCTGTACAGGAGTGGCCAACGCCCAAAACAGTCAAGGACGTGCAATCCTTTCTGGGATTTGCCAACTATTACCGAAAAGTTCATCAAGGATTACTCGAAGATCACGACACCCCTCTCCGAGATCACGAAGAAGGAAATTGGTTTCAAATGGAACGAGGAACATCAGGAGGCTTTTGATCGAATCAAGCAGATCTTTCTCGAGGCACCCGTACTAGAGATGTACGACCCGAAACGAGGGACGCGAGTCGAGACCGACGCGTCAGATTACGCACTTGGAGCTGTATTGTCACAGCAGTGCCCAGACAAGAAGTGGAGACCGGTGTTCTACCACTCAAGGAAGTTCTCCGGAGCAGAACTCAACTACGACGTTCACGACAAGGAGCTACTAGGAGTAGTCGATTCCTTTGAACAGTGGGAAGTCTATTTGCTGGGACTACCACACCAGATCGAGGTTTTTACCGATCACCAGAACTTGGCAGGTTTCATGACAACCAAGAAACTCAACCGACGACAAGTCCGATGGGCCGAGATGCTAGCTCAGTTCGACTTCAAGATAACCCACCGCGCTGGAACGCTCAACGGAGCAGCGGATGCTCTAAGCAGGAGATCCGATTTACGCGAAGAAAGTCATGGAGAACCACATAAGGCCATGTTCAGGAAGATGCCTGACGGCACACTACGTTACAACCAGCCGGAACTAGCTAGGATAGCTAAGGTGGCCGAGAGGGTAGAAACGCTCCAGCAGCAATGGCAGCAAAAGGCCGCCAGCTGGCAGTTCGAGCCTGACGAGAACGGCTCCGATGAACTGTTACAAGACGAGCGAGAGTACCGAGATATGATTCGAGGTAATCGAACATATGTACCTCCACACCTGAGAACGAATCTCATCAAGGAACTGCATGAGTCCCCAGAATACGGACATGCATCGCTAGAAGAGATGGTTAGACGTTTAGCTAAGGTGTTTGCCATACCACGCTTACGAGCGAAGGTGCAGGACGTTCTAGGCAACTGTTTGGCTTGTCACCAGAACAAGCCCAAGAGACATAAGCCCTATGGCCTGTTGCAGCCCTTACCGCCACCAACGAGACCATGGAGTAGCGTGACGATGGACTTCATAGTGAAGCTCCCGAAATCGTTAGAACCAGGATCCGGAAGACTATGCGACACAATCCTAGTCATCGTGTGCCGACACACGAAAGGAGCAAAGTTTGTGCCCACGGAAGAGACTATTACGGCAGATCAATGCGCGTATGAGGTCAGCAAGGCACTAATGTCAGAGCATGGGATACCTGAAGAGTTCATCACCGATCGTGATAAACTGTTTACTTCCAAGTATTGGAACACATTCCTGGCAAAACTGGGAGTGAAAAAGAAGCTATCAACTAGCTTTCACCCCGAAACCGATGGCCAGACGGAAAGAACAAACCAGACACTGGAACAGTATCTGAGGATGTACGCCAACAAGCTGCAAGACAACTGGGTTGAACTCTTGCCGACAGCCCAATTGGCCTACAACGGTACTAGGTCTGCGACGACCAAGTACTCGCCACACTACGCGAACTACGGATATGAGCCGGTTGCTCATCGAGATCCGAAAGACATAGAAAGTATCGCAGTAAGTGCAGACGACAAAGCCCGCTTGATGCGAAAACTGCACGAAGAATTGAGCAAGAACATAGCTCACAGGAACCTCACGACGGCCAAGGCAGCCAATAAGCAAAGGATTGAGGGACCAACCTTTAAGAAGGGGGACAAAGTTTTCCTGTCACGACAGAACTTGAAAACTAAGCGACCAAGCAAGAAACTGGATAACCTCCGAGTAGGACCGTTCGAAATCCTAGAGGAAATAGGCACAGTAAACTACAAACTCCAACTGCCACCAGGCATGCGCGTCCACCCTGTCTTTCACAAAAAACTCCTGGAAAGAGCACCTCCAGATGCCGAGCTAGCAACAGACATAGAGCTCGAAGACGACGAGTACGAGGTCGAGGAAATTAGGGACCTGCAGAAAGTCGGTCGTCAGTGGAAATACTTGGTCAAGTGGCAAGGATGGCCAGAGAGCCAGAACACTTGGGAACCAAAGGAAAATTTGACGAACTGCAAGTCACAGGTACTTGAGTACCACCGGAAACACCCAGGGAAGAAAGGACCGGGTCCTCTAAGGAAAGGAAGTAATCAAAAGAAGGGTCGAAAGAAGCGTCAGCCTGTAACCAGCCCAAGTCAGTCGTCAGTCCGGATAGCGGCGGTTCAGTTGTCGAAAGGTCCGTACCAGGGGCAGCATTCCCCTCGGCCTCCTCCTGCGCACGATCCTGAAGATTCAAAAGAGCGAGGTCACGACGAGCAAACGAGTGCTCTCGACCTTTTACCTCTAGAAGCTCACGCCGAAGACGAGACGTCTCAGCAGCGGCCCTCGAAGCCTCCGCAGCCAACAACGCTTGACGTTCTTCAGCGCGCGCAATATCCAGCTCTTTCTCACGACGCTCACGCTGCACCTTCTCCCACTCTTCCTCAGAAACGAAAAGACTGCAATCCGCAGAAACAGAAATGCAACCAGCGCAACGACCAGTGGTCGTTTCCACAAAACAGCGAAGGTTCTTCTCCTCACAACGCTTACAACGGAAGTTCATCTCCAGGGACTCCTGCTCTACACGGGCAGCGCGAGCACGACGCTCGGCGGTTGAGTTCCGGGCACGGTTGCGACGGGAAGACTGAACCTTGGGCATGGTTAGGAAGACGCGAAGGAAAACGAGCGTATGACACGACGGGCATACCGAGGCCTTATATGCAGCCAGCGATTCAACACGCGGCACGGGAAAACGATATTCCAGGGTATCGGGACGATACACCTAAGAGGGGGGATAATGTTACAAGTAACACGAAGGATTCTCTCCTTGACGCGGAAGGTGGGTTAGAGGTCAACCACGTCCACGTCAGAAGGTAATGATCAGTGCGGGGCGCTGATCACGTGATGGACATCCCGCCAAGAGGAGCCATCCCGCCAAGGATGGGATGGCAGGTCAATACAGGATGTCAGCCATCACAACCATCCCTCGGAAGGTTACACCCGATGGGATGGCAGTGATGGCAACGGACAAGGCAACGAGGATATAAGGATGGAAAGGTTTCATTATTACTCTCGTTGTGGTCAACTCAAATAGTTCATCTCTTACACAGATTGTCAACTAGTTATTCTATCGTTTATAGAATTGGTATCGTTATTCTTTTGGTTACAACGATAACTCTTTTCCACCTGATCATTCCATACGCTACCTCACGGACTACCGCTTTAGTCTACCTCGCCTTAGTACGGACCGAGCCTAGAGAAGTATAGCCTAACCCCGTGTAACACTCTAACCTAACCCTAACCTATCGTTAGGTATACCTAACCTATTTACTACTCTATATACTTATCTTCTAAGGAGCTAATTGTTACACGGGGTTAGGCTATACTTCTCTAGGCTCGGTCCGTACTAAGGCGAGGTAGACTAAAGCGGTAGTCCGTGAGGTAGCGTATGGAATGATCAGGTGGAAAAGAGTTATCGTTGTAACCGAAAGAATAACGATACCAATTCTATAAACGATAGAATAACTAGTTGACAATCTGTGTAAGAGATGAACTATTTGAGTTGACCACAACGAGAGTAATAATGAAACCTTTCCATCCTTATATCCTCGTTGCCTTGTCCGTTGCCATCACTGCCATCCCATCGGGTGTAACCTTCCGAGGGATGGTTGTGATGGCTGACATCCTGTATTGACCTGCCATCCCATCCTTGGCGGGATGGCTCCTCTTGGCGGGATGTCCATCACGTGATCAGCGCCCCGCACTGATCATTACCTTCTGACGTGGTCGCCCGTTGGTCTCTTACCATGCGACCTGCATCAAAAGGAAGCAACTCCTTGTTACCTTGTAACACTAATAGAGCTATTTAATTAAGCTAGGTTAAAGCTATATTAGAAGGAGAGCACTTAGTCTTTATAACCTTCTCTCCCTTTAGCTAAAGTAATAATAATATTAGGTTAGCTTAGCTTAAGGAGGTGTTTAAACGAGAGACTAGACGATACGCTTTGACTAGGTATTAATTACTACTCCTTAATAGCTATAGATCCTATATAACTATAGAGTTTATTAAGTATTACTACGAATATAAGATCCTATTAGCTATACTACCTCCTTATACTACTTATACTCTTTAACTACTTAATATTTATATATTTAAACTCCTAGTAGACGCTTACTTAACTTAGTTAGTTAAATTCCTCTAGAATAGCTAGAGGTTACTTAATTTAACTAAAGGAGACTTCTTCCCGCTCTTCTAGAGCTCCTAGACCTCTATATTTAAACCTTAACTTATTTAGAGGTTATTTAAAGCTACTAGTATATACCTACCTAACCTAGACGTTATACTCTAGAAGTTTACTAAGAAAGCTTTAGATTCTAATAGTAGTAACTTAGTACTATTAAGGAGCGATTAGCTTAAGCTTAAGTTAATTATACGCTATAAGGTAAAGGATTAGGATAGTAAGGACTTTAAGAAGCTTTAACGAAGCTTATACTATATCTTAGCTTAAAATTAGACTCTTTATAATAAGGTATAAAGCTTTAGGAGGGCTCTATCTATTAAAGAGAACCGTCCTAAGATATTATATACTTTCTAGCTTAATAAGGATAATAAGTATAATAGAGGAACTATTATATAGTTACCTAAAAGGATATAATAAGCTTAGGATTATTAGGTAGTATAATAATAATAAGCCGAGCTTAAAAAGCTTTAAAAAGCTAAGTAAGCTAAGATTAATAAGGTAGTGTCACGGTAACTACCGTAGTTCCCCTAATACCTAAACGCACAGATTTTAGGTAGCTTACTAGTCTACCTAAAATCTATTAATTAGCTAGCTAAGGCCTAAGCGCCGCGCACGGCCCTAGCTATATCTTTTACCGCTTTATATTCTACTCTATTCCTTACGTAACGTCTTATATTACACTAGATATCGTATATAGCTATAATTAACGCTTCTTGTAAGCTCTTAAACACGTACTTATAGTATCTTATAATATTACGTTACGTTACACTACTATAACTACTTAAGGGCAACCTAACGCGTTATAATTAATCCTAAATTAGCTAAATACTATCTAAGCTAATTCTACTATATTAAAAGCTAGTAATAAAGTACTACTTACTAATCTAGCTAAATAAGAAAACCGACACTCTTAATAGATTCTAGAGCTTTACTAAGAGCTTAAGTCTATTAAGACTAGGTCTACTCCTACTACAGAGGGGTGACGAAAAGAAAGAGACTTTTTAAAAACTACCTTTTTTAAAGCATTATATCTCGATAGCTAGAGTAGCTAAAACTAAGATTTTTAGTTTTCTGGATAGAGAAGAACTATATCTATAAGTTAGCTTCTTTAAGAATATGCTTAGTAAGATAAGACCCCTTTAACTTTAGCAATGTTAGAGAGTATTAGAATCTAAGCTAGAAATCTAGTGACAACTTTTTAGTGAGCGTATAAAAAGTTCTAAAAAAAGATTACGTAATACTAGCTTATATAAAAATAATGTTAGTAAACTCTTAGTATAAGTTTATAAGTTAGTTAAATTTTTAAAATTAAAAGAAAAGAAAGTACGCTAAAAAAGTACGCTTAAATTACATAATCGACTTTTAGTCTAATTCTATATAACATTCTCTTTCTATCTCTAAGTTTTCTCTTCTCTATTATCTCTCTATGTCTTTAAAGCTTTCGATTTTCGAAAAAAAAGTTTATACTCTATCTTTACAAAATAAGTCTACTAGTACTATTAGTACTATACTAGAGAAGCCTTATAAGTCTATTTATAATACCTTACAACGTATTAAGAAGAAAAAAAATACTATCCTACCTCTTTCTACGCCTAAACTAGGCCGTCCTACTAAGGTCTCTAAAAGAACTACTAGAGTAGTTAATAGAGACCTAGAAAGAAGTCCTAAGAAGACAAATAGACGTATTCTAGAAGAGAATAGTCTAGATCTTTCTACTAGAAGCTTACAACGTTTATTAAGAAGAGAGAAATACTCTATTAATACTTCTAAGAAAAAGCAGCTTTTAAACGCCGAAAAAGCTTCTAATCGTAAGAAGTACGCTAGAAAGACTCTAAAGATTATTAAAACTATACACTTTAATAAAGTTATATTCTCTAACGAGTCTTCTATACAGCGTAGGCATAGTGCTAGGCAAGAGTACTATAGAAAAAGGAAAAATAACAGAGTTGGGAAGGAATTAGTCTCTACAACAAACACAAGTAAGTTTAAAAAAAATCTTAATAGGCTAAAATATCCGCCGGAAAATCTAGTATTTTTCTAGAATTTTAGAATAATTTTAGCTAGCTTACTAACAAAGATATAGCTCGCGATATTACTATCTCTGTTTGGGGAGCTATCTGGCTAGGCGGAAGATCTAAGTTAGTAATAACTAGATCACTAAAACAGCCTAATAGCTTTACAAATACAAGATATATAAGAGAAGTTCTAAAACCAATCGTTAAACCTCTATTTAAACGAGGTAAGTAAGAGACCTTTTATTTTTACTTTAAAAGACTACAACTCTTTTATTTCTTACTCTTTCTCAAAAGTTTTTTTATATTATTATAGCTAATATAATATTCTATCTAGGCTGAAAGTTTCAGCAGGATAACGCTAAGATCCATAAAACGCCAGCAGTTATCTCTTGGTTTTCTAAGAATAGAATTCCTCTCTTCGAGCATCCTACCTATAGCCCCGATCTAAATCCTATAGAAAACGTATGGAGTTTACTTAAAAACGCTCTAGCTAAGAGACCTATTACCTCTTTAGGTATAGGTAAGAGTGCTAAAGCAGTAGAATTGTTTAAAAAAGCAATTCTAGAAGAGTGGGACCGAATACCGCAACAAGCAATAGATAACTGTATTACCTCTTTACCTAGACGTTATCTAGCTGTTAAAGCAGCGAAAGGTTGGTATACTAAGTATTAGTTATTAGCTTTAGCTACTTTAATCTATAAAAAGCTTAAAAAACTACTTTTTAACTTAGTCTTAGTAATAACAGGTATACTAACGTCTAATTAAGACTATATATAGATCTATATCTATATAATAGTATTAAAGACTTTTAGCGAAAAAGATACTCTAAATAAAAAGTTACACTACGGTTTCTAGCTTAAAACTCTATACTCTCTAACACTACTAAAGTTAGAGAGATTACGTCTTACTAAGCAAAGTTCTAAAGAAGTAAACTTATAGATATAGTTCTTCTCTATCCAAAAAACTAAAAATCTTAGTTCTAGCTACTCTACCTGTCGAGATATAATGCTTTAAAAAAGGTAGTTTTCAAAAAGTCTCTTTCTTTTCGTCACCCCTCTGTACTATATAGGATTAGTGTTACTCTATTACTAAAAAGCTTTTAGATAATAACTAGGTATAAGCTATTATAAGATTACTAGCCTAGGACTATAGCTTCGTAGGAAGCTTAGCTACACGTATAACTAGCCTCGCGTTACGCTAGCGTTAAATAAGTATTAAGTAGCTAGTAGACTCTAGTCTATATGCGAGATACTATTTAATAAAAGCCCTACGTATTACCTTAATAGTATAGAGGTATAGGTCTTATTATCTATAAAAGACCTTTATAAAGAGGTAAGTAATTATAGTTAAAGCTTTATTAGCCCTCTAAGGATTAAGGAATAGGTAATAACTCTATATAATAGCTAATTATAGCTAAGAAGTAAGCTATTATTTAAAGTCCTATTAGTCCTCTATTAAATAGAGTATAGGCTATAATACTACGTTAAAGTACTAACTAGTGTAAGAATCGTAAGCGTAAGGTAATAGAGTTACTAAAAGTTATAACCTATAATAACTACTAAATATTATTAGAAAAGCCTTACTATTAAGAGTAAGCTATAGAAGCTCTATAAAGAGCTATTAATCAGAAGACCTAAGATAGATAATAACCTACTAAACCTTAACGCTAATAAACTATCTACCTATACGTTAGTAAAATATCTAGCTAAAGTACCTAATAAGGAGATTTACTAGACTATCGTTTAGATACTTAAGAGTAATAGGTAGAAGAATGCTATAATAATACTAATAATTAATAAGATTACTAGGTAAATAAAGAGAGTTATAGTAATAAAGGGGTTACCTAGGAGCTCACTAAAAGCTCCTTAGGACACTTTAGTAGTATTATTAGCTAAGTTAGTCTAACTACTAACTCCTATTACTATAAGACTAGACGTAATAGAATAGTAAGGATAACCTTTTACTTTATAAACGTTAACACCTAAAAGCTATCTAGACCTAGAAATAATTAGGTCTCTCTTAATAACGCACTTTAAAATAAAGTACCTATATCTAGAACTATTTAATAGAAATAGAGTAAAGTACTCTTCTTTTAGATATAAGATAAAAGTAAAACTATATAATAACTACTAGAACGCCCCTAATAGGATAGAAATCGCCTATATAGTTAGCTATTACTCTAAATAAGCTTTAGACGTTATTCTTTCTTAGGTAGAGTAATACTAGGAGTATAGTTTAATAGAAGACTTATAGTACTTCCTTAACTAGTAATACGACGACCTATACCTAAAAATAAAAGCCTTAGACTAGCTTATAAACCTATAATAGGGGAAACGTTAGATACGGGACTACTATATAGAGTTTAATTAGCTAGAACTCTAGTTAGGTATATAAATTAGTAATACTTAGAAAAAGAGTATATTCTCTAAGGGGCTAAACGTTAAGATCTAATAATCCTTAATCTTAATAAATGAGGACCTCTTATTTAACTAGTTTGTATAAAAAGCTATATAAGCCTTAGATAGCCTCTATAGAGTAAATATAACTACTCGTAACTAAAGGGAGTTTAGCCTATAATAAAGCTATAACGCTTATTAGTATAATAACTAAGACTATAATTAGACGCCCTCGCTACTAGAGAATATAGACTAGAAACTAATAAAGGTTAGTAAGGTAAACGTAAAGGATAGGAGGCTAAACCTTAATTAGATAGAGTGTTACTCTTATAGTAAGAAGAGGTATATAGCTAAGTACTATAATAAGAGTATAAAGGTAAAGAGTATAAAGGTAAGTAGAGTAGCTTAGTAAGAGTCTTCTCCTACTTATAAGTATTACGTAAAAGTATTAGATAGTAGTAACTTAGAGAACTTAGGAAAAGAGTAGCTCTAAGCTAAAGTCTTAGTTTAGAGCTTCTAAAGATAGATTAGTAGATAAATATAGAGTAGAACTAGTTCTAACACTAATACATAAATACCCTACCTCTTATAGTATACTTAATTATAAATTCTATATATAATACTACTACGCTAATAGATAGTAGGTATTTATACTATATACTAGTTAGTAGGAAGTTTATATACTAAAGCTACCTAGAGCTCTTTATAATTACCTCTTAGATAATTAAAGAAATTAATAGGAAGTTATTAAGGATTAAAGAAGTCTCTTAATTTAAGTTCGATATATATAGCTACTAAGAGGTCGCCTATATATACGTAGTTAATAATATAGATAAGGACGTTATCTTAGGAAAAGGGTAGATAGATTACTAGGACGTTATAATAGCTCTAGTAAAGAAGAGCTTATTTATCTACTTAGAAGGTATTTAGGTAAGGTATAATAAGAGTATTATAAATAAGAACGTAGTTTACTAAGTAAGCGTAGCTACGTTTATAGGATTCCTAAAAAGATCTAAAGACCTAGAGAGTAAGATATAAGTATTTACTACTTCTATTATAGATATTAATAAAGCGCTAGTACTAAAGAAAGTAGTAGATATTAATTTAAGGCTTCTAAAGCACTATTAGGACTACTATAAGCTCTTTAACTCTAAGGAAGTAGTAAAGCTTCCCCTATATAAAGGACCTAAAGTAGACTATTAGATTAAGTTTAAATTAAAGAAAGGTTAGTAGCTATAGCTACTATAAGGTCTACTATATAGTATATTAAGAGGCGAGCTTCTAGTATTACGTAAGGAGCTTACGTTATTACTTAAGAAGGGATTTATACGTATAAGTAGCTTGCTAGCCTTAGTACTAGTACTATTCGCGAAGAAACTAGGAGGAGGACTATAGCTTTATATAGACTACTAGGCACTAAACGCGATTACTAAGAAGGATAGATACCTACTACTACTTATCTAAGAGACACTTAATAACCTAAGTAAGACTAAGTAGTTTACTAAGCTAGACGTAATCGTAGCCTTCTATAAGATCTACGTTACTAAAGGTAATAAATAGAAAATAGCCTTCTAAACGCGCTTTAGTCTCTTTAAATAGTTAGTAACTCTATTTAGTATAGCTAACTCTCTAAGTACCTTCTAGTAATATATTAACTAGACTCTAAGAGAGTACCTTAATAAGTTCTACTTAGCCTATCTTAATAACGTATTAATCTATACTAATAGTAGTCTAAAATAATACTAAGACTATATCTAAAAGGTTCTTAGTAAGCTTTAAAAAGTAGGCCTATACGTAGATATTAAGAAGTATAAGTTTAAGGTAAAAACTATAAAGTACCTTAGCTTTATTATTAAGGTAGGAAAAGGTATCTAGATAGATCTAGATAAGGTTAAGGTAATTAAGGATTAGGAAGCGCTAAAGATAGTAAAAGGAGTATAATTATTCCTTAGTTTTATAAACTTTTACTAAAAGTTTATTAGACACTTCGCTAAGGTAGCTACTCTTCTTACCTACCTAATAGGTAATATAACCTTTACTTAGGGGATAGAAGAGTAAGAGGCCTTTAATAAGCTAAAGGAGGTCTTTACTACTAAGCTAACTTTAGTAATCTTTAACTTAGAACGTAATATAGTCCTAGAGTATAATTCTTCTAGATACGTAGTAAGAGGAGTACTATTCTAGTACGATAATAAAGGGATACTACGCCCTTACGTATACTTCTCTAAGAAGAATAATACCTATAAGTATAACTATAAAATCTATAATAAGGAGCTACTAGCTATAGTCTACTACCTTAAAGAGTAGGATACTAAACTACGCTTAGTTAAGAGCTTTAAGGTAATTACTAACTATAAGAACTTTAAATACTTTATAAAGCTAAAAATGCTAAGTAAACGCTAAATACGCTAGGCTATACTATTAAGCTAATTTAATATAGAGATTTTATACTAGCTAAGGAAATAGAATATAAGAGCTAATACCCTCTCGCGAAGAGAATAGGACCTACCTAAAGGCTGTTACAAGGTAACAAGGAGTTGCTTCCTTTTGATGCAGGTCGCATGAAGGAAGACCATCGGGCAAACACGATGAGCGGATGTGGATCCAGGACGGGGTCCAGATCACGTGATAGGAAGGGCATCCCGCCAAGACCGGGCCTCTGGGAGGCCAGTGACGATCGGGAAGCCACGGCCCTCCCAGGTCTCCCTCTTTGAAGGGAGGACAGGGAGGACGGGTTCAGATTGCAATGGGTATAAAAGATGGACGGATTTCATTATTACACTCGTTGTGGTCAACTCAAATAGTTCATCTCTTACACAGATTGTCAACTAGTTATTCTATCGTTTATAGAATTGGTATCGTTATTCTTTTGGTTACAACGATAACTCTTTTCCACCTGATCATTCCATACGCTACCTCACGGACTACCGCTTTAGTCTACCTCGCCTTAGTACGGACCGAGCCTAGAGAAGTATAGCCTAACCCCGTGTAACATAATAGAGGAAGATAGTTTATTAGCGTACTATAGGAGTACCTCTACGAGATCCTAAAGATTAACAGACGACTATTAATAGCCTTCTACCTATAAACTAATAGTATAATAAAGCGAATAAATAGCGTATAGGAAGCGTATATTAGAGCTTTTATTAGCTAGTTACAGAACGACTAGATAACGTACTACTCTATAGCTTAGATCGTAATTAATAGAAGAGATATAATATTAATAGGAGTAGCTACGTTCTTCTTATAATATAGTTATAACGTAGACCTACTATAGCTAGAGATACTACTAGGAGCTAATAAGAAGAGGTATACTACTAAAGAACGTTTAGACCGCGAGAAAGTAGAAGCTATTATAGCTAAATTCTAAGACGTATTTAACCTAGTATAAGCTAGTATAGCTAAGGCCTAAGCTAAATAAGAGAAGTAAATAAATAGGCACTAGAAGGAGGTAAGAAGCTATAGGGTTAGTAATAAGGTATAGCTAAAACTCGATAAGTAGTATTAAATAGGTTAATAGTTATAGAAGCTTAATTAGAAGAACGCTAAGTATATAGTAATTAAGATAGTTAATAGTCACTTAGTTAAGCTAGATACCCCTCCTAGCTACTACCTAGTTTTCTACCTTAATAGACTACGCCTTACTAACTTAGACCCCCTACTAAGCTAAGTACTAGATAATTACTAGCTACTACTACTCTAAGTAGATAGTAATGACGAGTAGGTAGTAGAAGAAATCGTAGGTAAGCATTTACGACAGCGAGGGCGTAGTTAGAGACTATATTTTAACGTTAAGTAGAAAGAATACTACTAAATAACGCTTAAACTAGTAGAAGCCTTAGAAGATATAGAAGCCTTAGACTAATAGGAAGCCTATATAAAGGAATTTTAAGACGAGGAGGGACGCCTACTAGAAGAATTCTAGTAGGATACTACTTAAAAAATAAGGAGAGGAGAGGGGTATTATAATAGGCTAAAGCCTAATTAGTTAGTTCCTTAATAATATCTTAGTCTTATACGTAAGGCGCACGGCCTATAAACCCTAAGTGCTCTATAAGCACCCGGCATTTATACTAGCGCTATTAGCATAAGGTTATCCTAAGCTACTACCCTCTAAATAACCTTTAGAACCCTAGCTACTTATAGTTCTCTTCTCTATCGAATACAACTCCTATATACTAGCGTAATAGCTCCCTAAGCGTAGCCCCTTACACCTACTTAGGATTACGCTAGAACTTAGTTAGGGCACTATCTAGAACTCGCCTAGAGTTTAGATCTACCTATATATATAAATATCTATCCTATCTTAGTATAACTTCGTTAGTTAATTTATCTTAACCTAATCTACCGGTAAGTATTATACCGATATATAGGGTGTAACCCGAGTGCAAATTATTAAGTCTATACGTAACCTAGATAGCAGCGTGTGTTACAAGTAACACGAAGGATTCTCTCCTTGACGCGGAAGGTGGGTTGGAGGTCAACCACATCTACGTCAGAAGGTAACGATCACCGCGGGGCGGCGGTCACGTGATTGACATCCCGCCAAGGCCAGCCATCCGAGGGATGGCAGAACGCCTAAGGATGGCAGCCATTACGAACATCACTAACATCCTAGGGATGGCAGTAATGGCAAGGATGGCAAAGGACACGGCAACGAGGATATAAGGATGGAAGGGTTTCATTTATTACTCTCGTTGTGGTCAACTCAAATAGTTCATCTCTTACCCAGATTGTCAACTAGTTATTCTATTGCACATAGAATTGGATTGTCTTTACCTTTGGTTAACTTCGATAACTCTTTTCCACACGAATCGCCAGACAACCCGCACGGCTTACAGCTTTAGTCTATCTCGCCTTAGTACGGACCGAGCTTAGAGAAGTATAGCCTAACCCCGTGTAACAGCGTGTATAAAATAGGCTATAACCTTATAATACTAAAAGACGGGTATTATTTAAGAAAAGATAGAATAGAGAACAAGACATTCTTTTACTAAGACCCCTATTCTTATCTATTTACGAATATTCTAGTTTATTATATTCTAAACCTTCGCAGATATTATATCTTTACTCTACTCTACACCCTTATAGTATCTATTATTTAGCCCGTTATAGTGTAGGGCTACGTCCTAATAGATAATATATTTCTACGTTACGTAATTATAGCTAGTATAGGCTAATAGAGCCCTAAAGGGCTCCTAGTAGCTTACTAGTCTATAGCTAGAACCTATAGTCGTAGAACATCGTAATACCTACGCTTATCTACCTATACGAGTATATAAGAGTATAATAAGTGTCCTAAGAGAGGCAAAGAGATAGATTACTTTCTTTTGTATATGCTTATGTATATATACTTAAAAGCAGGAGCAAAAACAAAAACATACAACAGCGGGGATTCGCTAGTGGTCACCCACCTAACTACTAATCCGCCGGTATCCTGCTTGTATATGACTGAGCGGACGGGAAGCCTAATTTTCAAGATCCTATGGTCGTATGTACCGTTTTGGATGCAATATATACATATAACGTAGTTGTTCAAGAATTGGCATGCTGCCATGATGCCTTGTAGATTGTAGGCGATATAAATAACGTTGATCCCTGCATATATATACTCTCTCTAGGTTAGCTCTTCCTTCAGCAATAAGCAAAAAGTAATAAGCAAGCTGCATGCCAGGTGGTCGCTACACGTAGTTCGTCTCCAGACTGGCGTTGTGTCTCCCCACAGAATGCATCGTTACGGCAACTCCGCAACTTCAGGTGCAAAGCGACGAGTGTTGAGCTCGTATTGCGCATCAAGACGCACGCCATCTTCAGCCTTGGGGAGATGCAATAGCCTTGGCATCTTTAATTATAGCCTAGCGTTATGTCTATCAGGTCTAGCCCGAGAGAACTCTAACACCACTTTCGCTTCACGAGTCAGCCCATGGTTGCAAGTCTCCTATTCACGATGTAATATATTCTGGTCGCTCCCTCTTATGAATTTAGTAACGCGTCCCCATTCGCCTACCGTTTCTTAACCCAAGTCACTCATTCCGACTGTTCTGTTACGCGATGCGTTCTTCGATATTGTTGGCCGTCCCGGCCCTTCTATTCCTTAATGTTAATGCGTTGCGCGTCAGCACCTCAAGTGTTTGCGGTAAACAGTCCTGGAACACGCTTACTTGCAAGAATTCGTCTTGGGGAAACTGTTGCTCTAAGAATGGACGTTGTGGTTCCACGCCACAACACTGCGGAACTGGATGCCAGGCTAAATTTGGAGACTGCAAATCGCCAGTACCTTCAGCGCCTGCGGTTATCGTTTCCTCAGCACCTGCGGCGTCGAAAACACTTGCAGTATCCTCGACGAAACTCGTGTCATCGGCAGTACCCGCAGTCTCGTCAGCAGCACCCGCAGTATCATCGAAAATACCCGCAGCATCAGCGGCCCCGGTTACGGGCGGAAAGATCTCCACTGATGGGACTTGCGGCGGAACTTCTGGCTTCACCTGCGTCGGCTCTTCATTTGGCAATTGCTGTAGCGCCTATGGATGGTGTGGAACGTCCGCCGACCATTGCAGCACTAGCTGTAATGCAGCCTTTGGAATCTGCGGAGCGGCGTCATCTTCATCGACCTTGTCCACCACTGCAGTTCCAACTGCAACTTCGGCAGCTGCACCCACTCAGAAGAACTCCGTCGATGGAAGTTGTGGCACCGGAGTGACATGCCTAGGCTCTTCATTCGGCGATTGCTGCAGCGCCTACGGATGGTGGTAAGCTCTCAATCCCCCTCTGCCCCCCTCTCATACTAATATCAACTCAAAGTGGAAGCACCGCCGCATTCTGTGCAACAGGCTGCCAAGCTGGATTCGGAAAGTGCGATACTCCTTCCACCAGCCCATCTCTTCCAAGCACCACGTGTGGCGTTGAAGGCTTCGCTAATATTGAGGCATACTACGCTTCTTCGTTCAACTTGATCGATACGGCGGATGTTTCGACTTGTGCAACGCTATGTTTGGCCGAAGCGGAATGCAAGAGTTATCTGTTCAACCCGAAACTTGGAAATTGCGCGTATCTCATGAATTCGCTCGAGCAGGGAGAGTTCATTGCTACGAGTGGCACGGATCAGCTTTTCTGGGAGAGGGCTTGCGCTGAGGCTAAGTAGACTTTGGAGCAAGAGTGCTGGAGCTGTAGTTGAGAGGTTGTCCAAGCATGAGAGATAGTCCATGCGCGTTATGTTCGGGGACATTGTGCAAGGTGATGAGTCCAAGACAGCGGCTGGTCATAGCTCCTATTGCACCGCCTTCCGCGTTCCTGGGCGTCACGCGGCCGTGCACGGTAGGGTGCCCGTGCGCGTGACGAGCCAGTTCGCGTGACGAGCCACCCCAACGAGATCAGACGACCAGAAAGATGAGGCTGTAAAGCTACCCACAATAGCAATTATCGCGAGATTTTTCGAAGTATTGTTGTATTGATGTATCTAAAGCTTTCTGTCTACTTGTATCGCGCTGGTGTCTTGAGGTTGCGGCTGCGCAGGCTTCTTTTGGGTGGGGGAGACGTAGGCGGACTAGCGTTATCACGACTTGCTGCAGCCACAACGCGACGACGCTTTGCTGAAATTTTTGCTGCTTTGTGTAAGGCTTTTCGCTTGGTTCCTATAGGTGTATCATAAGATTTTTGTGCGGTTGCAGCGTCGCGTTGTTTTTTAAGAGCCCTTTACGCAGCGAGTTCTGCAGCCTGCGCTTTGCGCTCGCGATTACGCTCCTCTTTAGTAAGTTATTAGGCCACCTTTGCCTCCTCTGCCTGCTGCTTTTTATATACTATTACTGCCGCCTTAAGCTCTCTATTATAAGTTTTCTAAAGTTATAACTATTTAGCATCGTCTTATTCTATAGCTTTACGTACGTATATAGTATAGAGCTTCCTAGGACTTATAAAAACGGCGCTACTATGCTAGTTATCGCTGTCTCGTGTTACTAGTGTTATCTACTAGGATAATTACGTCCTTATAGGGTTGATTTTACGTCGTAGCTCCTCGTTTTAAGCGTAAAGTAGCTTATTATTAACCTATAGTAAGTGTATACTTTATAACAATTACTTAGCTTTAATTTTAGCCTTATTAGTAATAGCAGCATTAGAAACTTTTTATAGCTAAATCTAGGTATTACTATTACTATACTCTCTAACTTCTAAGTCTTTATCTTATTATTATAGGTAGTTATTAAAGCGTTTTAGTATAGCGTCTACATCTATTAGCTATACGCCTATAGCATAAAAACTCTTTATTATAAGCTCTAGCTTTATTATAGAGCTCTACGTAGGCTAAAAGTTATTATAGAAGTTGCGTTTCGTAATCCTCGTAAGGCCTTAGGTTTACTAGAGGTAGTTATTAAGCTTCTTAGTATAGTACCTTAAAAGTAGTAAGATATAAGGAGTAGCTAGGTAGGTACTAAGATATAGGTATAGGCTTATATCAAGACGAATCCTTAAGGAGCTATTAAGCCTCCTAGAGAGATAATATATATCTATATTACGTAATCGTAGCTAGTGTAGGCCGTTAGTACCCTAAAGGGTTCCTAGTAGCTTACTAACCTATAGCTAGAGTCTTATAATAATAAAATATTATACACAGACCACCCTACCCGAATATAGCTATATTTCTATTTCTCTACTACTACCTACATCGCAATATTATAGTTCTTTATTATATTAATTGTAATAGAATATATTAAGCAAGAACCCTCTAATAGTCCTACTAGCCTAGTCCTACGTTTACTAATTAAGGTCCTACTAGGATTTAAGCGCAAGGAGTAGGAGAAGCTTATAGAGGTAATTATTATAGTTTGTAATAATAGTATATACTAATATACCTAGGGCTATAACTATAAGGAGGACGAGGTCCGCGATACAATCGCTACCTACGGTTAAGTTAGTTCTTAGAAAGGTCGACCTATAAACCTTAAGGTCCTATTTAAGGGCGTATTAAGTAGTAGCTCTTATACTGTTACGTAGAGGGATAGAGCTACTCTACTTAATGCTAAGACGAAAGCTTTAGAAAGCGCTAGTAGCGCTAATTATATAGCTAGATACTAGCTTAAGAAGAAAATTAAGAGTAGTAATAAATATAAGAATAAGACTGTCGCTAGGTAGTAGGAGCTCCTTAAGACTTAGTAAGAAGAGCTAGATAAAAAGCGCTATCGCACCTATAAGAGCAGTAAGTTATTACAACTATTTATTACATTATTATACTTATAGATTTTAGCGGAGTAGCTACAGACTAAGCTAGATTAAATCTACTAGAAATAGGCGTATATATACTACAAAGTTAATCTAAGGAACTACTCTAGAGTTCTAGAAAAGGCTTTGCAAGCTTATAGAGACTCTACTACTACCTCTAAGAGTCGTACACAAGTTCGCATCTATAGCTTAGGTAGTGTTCTTAAGAAGATTATATATACAACCTATAATAATAGATTAGTAAAGCTTAAGAGTAATTCTTTTAAGAGTAAGGAGGCTAAGAAAGAGTAGTAAGAGTTCGTAAGTAGCCTTACACTAGAGGAGTTAGTTATAATAACTTCGAGCGATTAGAAGTAAGTTTAACACATACATTTATTATATATAGATACTAACAAAGTTAGGTAAATTAAGCCTAAGTCTATTATAGACGCTCTAGGCTATAGCGATGATGTTGTCCTATATAGCGATAAGCCGTACTATATAGGTAACGATAGCGATAAATGTAAGGAGGAGGTAGACATAGATGTAGAGATTAATAAACTCTATAATAAGGGTAATAATAAGTATAAGACTAAGGAGTAGTAGAGGGAGCTAAAGACTAAGGTTAATAACAACGAGGAGACAGAATATAGCTCTACTACAGACTTTAAGGGCTTCTTAGACGATGATGTAGTAGCTTAAAACATCTAGAAATACACTAGAGAATAAGTAATACTTAGCGCTTATTACAGCTAATAATAACATCCTATGGCTAAACTGCAAAAAGCAGAACTTACCCCTATCGTTATATACTCTAATAGCGTACTAACTAAAGCCTAATTATATGCATACTGCTCTCCTACTAGCAATAAGGCATTTAATTAGAGTTACGCTATTTTTTACTTTCTTTCCGGCGTATTTACAAAGTCTCTCTAGTTTTAAGCTTATAGACATAAACTTAAAGATATAGGATAGAGCTCTAATTCTATTACACTAAAGTCTATATCTTTATAGTTTATTATTACAGTCTATTATCACGGTCTATTATCACAGCACATACTATATTTTACTATATCCCATCTTATAATATAGATCTACTACTATACGAACTCCTAACAACACTTATTCTACTTATAATAAGTAGTCCCTAGATTACTAGAGGAGGAGATAAGAAGACATTATAGTTAGTTAAATACCTACCTACAAATGTTATAGAAGGTAAGATAGGAGCTAAGATCCTATCTGTTTAGAAAGAGTAGTAGAGTTAAACTAAATAGGGTAGAGATCTAACAGCATCTAACCTACAATAGAACTCTCCTACCTAGTTTAGCTAAGTATAGTTATAGTTTAGAGAAGCTACTAATTCTTCTAGTAGCTACCCCTTTGTATTTTGTTTTAACTATAGTATTATTCTCTAGTATCTAACTATTAAGAAAGGCATTAGGACAAAGCATCTTATTAACTATATTAAGACCTAAAGTTATAAGGCTATTTTAGCCCTAGTCTATTTCGCGCAACTTAGCTAACTTACTCTATTTACATAAGTCTAGAATCGAACACTACTTAGTACTATTCTAGTATTTACTACCTGAGCTTATGAAAAGGAGCTAGTATAGGTAGTAATTAATAATAACTGGTCTTTCCGAACAGTCGAGCGACCATCGTTCTAGCGCTTTCTCTAATTCATTAAGCTAGATACTATAATAATTAGCTATTATAAATTCTAGAATATATTCTAGGATCAATACGAAGAAGCGAAAGCTATTCTCCTTAGTAACCTTAGCCTAAATACTAAGATCTTAATCGCGTTAGATGCTTAGTCTATATCTAACTACCTTAGCTTCCTCGCTATTAAGGGTTACTATATATCTTAATAATAGATACTTAAAGAAAAGCTCCTAGATTTTATTCTAATGCGTAGACGATATACTAGAGCTTCTATAGCGGTAGAAGTGTAACGCGTTCTACTAGAAATAGATACTAGATCTCGCCTTCTAGCTATTACCTATAATAACGCTAGTAACAATACAACGCTTACTTAGGTTCTCTAGACTATATTAGATGAGGGGGGCGTTCATTAGAGCGCAAAAGAGAATACTATTCTATATTTAGCTTATATTATTAACCTAGTTATTTAGGATATTATTTAGCATCTTTAACTAGTAGCTACTTTAGATATTAGGGCTCGAGAAACACTACAAAGGCGTCATATAGAGGATATAACACCGTCTATGTCTATTCCTAACTCACTTTACAAGGTATATAAATATTTATTACGCGTAGTTATTATAGACTTACTACTTAGAAGATCCGGGCTATTTGTATAGCAATTAACGTCTTACTATAGTAGTACGAATACTTTATCGCTATACAACAATACCTACTAGTAAAGGAACGGCTTTCTATTATTCGTGACGTTAAAACCCGATAGAACTCTACATTTAATATGTACGTCCGCGTAATTAAAATCTAGAAATATATTAATAAATAGCTAAAATAAGAGGTAGCCCTAAAGATAGGGGGTTCTTCTACTAATTTGCTGTACGACAATAGTATAGTAGAAGTAGACTTCCGTAATCTTAAGCGACTCTAGCTTTCCTCTATTAAATAGCGTTATCTTAAGCTTATTATAGAGATGCTTTAGCGTTTTAAGACTACTACTAGCTTCTTAAGCAAGAACTAGAAGCTATAGATTTAGTATATCTAGCTTATATATAATAGGCTCTTTAACTTCTTAGATAGAATATCTAAAGATCTAGATAATAATATAGAGGGCCATAAGAGTATAGGATAGCCTACTATAGTACGAGCTATAGTAGAGAGAGGTAAGGTAAAGTTAAGCAAATACTACTCTAGGACAGACGCAGAACATAGGTTCTTATTTAACTGCGTAACTATCCTAGACCTAAGCTAAAAGCTTATAGCATACGAGGTACATTTATTATAGTTATTTATTATAGTATATAGCTAAAACGCCTATAGGATAACACGTAGGAGCCCTAAGACAAACATATATATTAATAACAATTTCTATCTTATCTTAATTAATACGACACTTATAGAGGCACAGAAGCTACTCTAAGTTTAACCTCTTTCTCTAGAAGGCCTCTAGGTAGTAAATAGTTCTAGAAGCCTACTCCTCTACCGTCGCTATATAGTAGAGTCTCTACTCTAAGCTAGAGCTCTTTTAACTAAGAAATAGAAGACGTAAATAGTCTAACCTATAAAGAAGGAGAACTATATCTTAGCACTACTTATGTAATACTAGGTAACGCGTTTAATATTCTTAAATAGTAGTAAGTTAACGAGGCTATCTACTCTTACCTGTCTTAAGTTACAAAGGATGTACTAGTAGTACTAATTGCTAGTGTAGGTGTTAAGCGTATTTTTAATATTACTAAGGATGTTATTAGCAATTAAAGACACAGGCTTTCTATAAAAATAATGTAGCAAATTATAATTTTTAAGGATACTATACCTTAAGAGGCTAGAGAGTATACTACTAATATTGTCCTAGATAGAAGTAGCAGCGAGGCGCTAGCTAATAAGGTAGACGATCTTCTTAAGCTTTAAGTACCTATTAATAATACGCCTAATAAAGAGGAGGAGGTTAATAAAGATAAGCTTATAGAAGAGGATTCTCTGCTCTAGCGACGGGATCTTCCACTACAGAAGCGCCAGTGCCCTAAACGTTACCGTAATAATTAGCTATGTTAAAAGAACTTAATTAAAACATGTTTCTTCTATAATCCTAGACTATAACCCTAGGTAAACCCTTAACCTAACCCCGACCTATCTATAGTTAGCCCTAACCTAACCCTAACTAAGGTAGAACCTAGCCCTAACCTATCTTTAGTTAACCCTAACCTAACCCTAACCCGCTACTAGCGTAAAATTACTAGGTTAAGGTTAGGGTTAGGTTAGGGTCTAACGTAAGCTAACCTAACCCTAACCTAACCCTAACCTATTTACTAGCCTAGTCTTAAATAAGGTTACGCTCCTTATTCTTAACCTAATCCTATTCCTTTAGTAGTCTATCCCTAAACTACTATATAAGTAGTTCTTAGTATACTAAATAGAAGATAGTACCTAGGGCCTAAAAGGTCCTAGTATAGCTATCCTTATAAACGGTAGCTATCTTAAAGATACTCTTAACGTCTTTAATCTATTAGTCTACCTACTAGAAGGTAGCTAGCTTACTAGTATCCTCTAGTTTAGGCTAAGGAGTAGCTATATTTAGGGCCCTTAGTAGTTTAGATGCCCCGTCTATAGTACTACTAGGTTTACCTATTACCTCTCTAATAACTACCTAAGCTATAAAGAGAAGGTTAGTAGTAGTTACTCTCTTATAGAGTCTTACTAGGTACTCTTTAGGTTTACTTCTATCTTTAGCTTCTTAGAGGGCGTTTATTACCTAAGCTACCTAATCTTAAGTACTAGTAGCTAAGGTATAGATAAGTAATAGCCTATAGGTAGTACTATAGGTTACACTATTATTATTATTACCTATTCCCTTATAGGAAGGTATAGTAGTACTAGTTACTATAGTATTATTATAGTATATATACGTAGTACGAAGTTCTATTACTAACTAGGTATAGTAGAGAAATAGATCCTCTACTACTAATTAGTGTAACCTAATAGGTAAGATACTATACGCTTTCTTATAGTTAAGTAAGAGGTTATATAAGAGCTACTCTTCTTTACTCTAGAAAGTTTCTAGAAAGTTCTTAGAGTTAGAAGCTTCCCTCTTAGAGGAGTTCTTACCTTTATTATAATAGCTCTTAGGCTTATTATAGAAAATACTCTTAGGTATCTTATACTAGAGGAGCTTATCCTCTTACGTAGTAGTTTTGCGTTAGGCTTATTACTTAATCGTAGGTTAGTTAGTAACGCTATAGTCTCTATCTAGAGACGTATTAGTTACCTAATAAGCTACTTACTTACCTCGTATATTACGTAAAGAGCTTATCTTCTTATAGCTTTAATAAGAATACTTATAGTAAAGTGTTTAAAAGATAGTAAAAAAGATATCTTAATAACTATCTATCTAATAAGGAGTAAGAAGGATTTAAATTATAAGGAGTAATTAGGTAGGTACTAAGATATAGGTATAGGCTTATATTAAGACGAATCCTTAAGGAGCTATTAAGCCTCCTAGAGAGATGATATATACCTATATTACGTAATTATAGCTAGTGTAGGCCGTCGGTGCCCCGAAGGGTTCCCGGTAGCTTACCCGTCTATAGCTAGAACCTTATAATAATAGAATATCGTAATAATATCGTCTTATTAAGCAAAGTTCTAAAGAAGTAAACTTATAAATATAGTTCTTCTCCACTCAAAAAACTAAAAATCCTAGTTCTAGCTACTCTAGCTATCGAGATATAATGCTTTAAAAAAGATAGTTTTTAAAAAGTCTCTTTCTTTTTGTCACCCCTCTGTATAGGCTTTAGTTTTATCCTTATACCTTCAAGCAAGCGTAACGCAGTTAACGCTATACTTTTCAGCGATTTGTTAATACGAGAAATGATCTCCTAGTTCGCATGATTCAATTTTTATAATTACTTCTCAAATTAGATCTATATTGGTCAAGTTATAATACGTTGAAGTTGTGTTGTTGTTAAAGTAGGGGCGTTCATCGAATGATAGTGTTCATCGAACACACGGGCACTGTAGCGCGGTGCCGCTCTTCCCCCATCAACATGCTAAGCACAAATAATAACGGTCAAAGAGCTGGACTAGAGCGATATCAGAGTCACTAAAACTAACGCATCAAAAGTCAAGTCGATCTCTGTTATAATTTGCTCCAAGGTTCGTTCGCCTATGAGTCGATGGATCTTCTTCCATTAGCATACTCATTTTTACTAGCTTGCATATAGTCACTCCACTTCGTCATGGTGAAGGTTCCCTGAGAAGCCACCTTTTCCGGCATCGTGAGCACACTTGCAGATGACTTTCCCTTAGTCCTCCCACTGTATCTTCTGGACACTCTTGGTGACGTGACCAAGAGCTTAAACACACAGTTTCGTCCATCGTCAGATTCTGCAATCCCAATCAGAGTGTCGAGAACAAACTCCACTTTCTTACAGCGCACTTCGCTGTCCTCGTGCATTGTGATAGCATCGATGGCGCAGGTCAGCACTACTTCCTCAGGAAGTTGGCCGATGATGATCTTGAGTGTTGCGCACAGCGATTTGAGATGGTCTAGGTCGGATTCCAGGAGCTGTTTGATGAGGCGGGTATCGAAGCTGCTGTAGCAAACTAGGAGTTGGGCTATGAGACTCCTGACAATGCCTCGTGCGCCTTGGCTAGGATCTTTGGAGTCGAGATGTTCAGCACAGAAGAAGGAAATGGCAATCGTCTTCACGGATGGGTGTAAGGACGGCTCTTCCAACACTTCGCTGCTGGACTGTATGGCTGTTGCCAGTTTAGCGCAGAAGAATGATGTTGGACTCTGGGCCATGGCTCTGGGTGAATTGTAATGCCCGTTCAAGAAAAGGACAGAAGACTTGATATCCCCTAGCCACGATATGACCTTCTGGTGTCGAATGATTGCGATGATGCGGTCTTGCGCAGGTTTGGGTAGTTGATATGCGCAACGAAGGTTCTTCTGGATATTGGACTGGATCACGGCTTCTTCGTAGCCGAGCAAATTAAGGCAGCTCCGTTCAGCTTCGTTACGAATCCTTCTGAGTGTCGGAGCTGAGCGAGCTCTTTTGATAGGTAATTTCGGGGGGCTGAGATCTTGTGTACCTTGGTCCAGTCTCGGATTGCTACCCACCATTGCAACAACCACTTGAAGTGTTTGACTAATGCGGTCGTCAAGACTTTTAAACATCTCGTGATATTCCGTCCGTACGAGATCGAGATGTTGGTGTACACCACTATCGTTTCGACTTGCATCAACCCGCAGAGCCTGTACGGTCGTTCTCGTATTCTCGATCATTTCGAGACAGCAGGCCTGAGTTATCTTTTCGAACTGAGACGAATGGTATCTGAGCATTTCGATGCTATCGGTCAAATCCTGTTCGTATCCAGATTGTCCGAAAATAGCGCTCATTGCTTTCTCTACAAGCATGACACTCTTTAGTTTTCGTAACGCAAAACCGAGTGTTATTGACTTACTCGCAGCTTTGGCTTTGAAGTACATTAGTATGCGCTGTAGTAACGTGATAGTAGCCAGGAACACTTCGGCGCCACTTCGACGGAGTTCTCTTGATGTCCTGACGACGTTCTGTGCGCGATTCGCGTAAGAAATTATAATAGGTATCTCGACAAGGATTTTGACAATGTCCTCACGTAGGTCTTTCAACCGCGATGCAGCCTGCCCAATCCGTCAGCTGATAGATCTATCGCAAGTGCACCGCGATACTGACTCCCACAATCAGTGTCAGTCCTCCACACAGAACAGAAAAGTAGTCTGACTGGGCTGGCAACAATGCCAACCACGCTGAACTCGACACAGCTTTATCGCCGGACTTCCGGAAGGCTTTTCTGATTTTACCCCACCTCCCGTCTGGCTCGTTGTATTGTTTGGATGCAATGTCAACCTCTGCTAAGACATCACTCCAAGTATGAGAATTTTTACTGAGAACCGAACTTCTTTTGCGGCTTTTACCATCGGCCGTTTCGTACTCTTCCATTGCTTGCTTCAGGCGTTGCGATTCCTTCTCAGTATCGCGGTATAGATGCTCGCTGTATGATCAGTATGATAAGCACCATTTTATTTCATCGTATAGTTTTGTTACTTACAGCGAAATATCAACTTCCTCTCTCTCCTCGTACGTAACGCCTGATAAGGTTTCAGAAGCCGTGAAGGCTGCTGGAGCGCCTAAAACGGAAACTGCGCTCGGTCTTCCATTGCTTGCCCGTGCTGCTTCCTGGAGTGGCTCATAAGATGGATGCGTCTCAATATCTAAGTCATTTAGGACGTATGTCTTGACTGCCGCCTGCAAAGGAACAAGCGGCGCAGCCTCATGGACTGTGTTCGATGGTTTCGGTGTCGCAAGCTCGGCCATCTTCAATTTGTTCTTCTCGGATGGATGAACAAGACACAATCAGACTGAAGAGTTGTATCAGAAATTCAGCAGACCCTAATGAGAAAGAATTGGGATGGTATTGGACTGAAGCTGCATTACGGCTCCGCCTCGCCGTACGTGCCTACGAATCTCGAGTGGAGGACGGCTGAATAGTTGGCCCCCCACCATACAATGTTCCTCGTATCGATCAAAATAGCACTAGGGAGCTTCAGAAACGGGTGCCTAAGCTTCAAGCCGTGTTGAAACTTCTTGACCGGTACCCTCATTGCATGGCGAGGTTGCCACGTCTCACGCTGACGACTGCCTGAAGCGTTCTAAAATTTCACAGCCACCATCATGAGATCCCTGTCTAAGTACTCTCGTCACTGTGGTATCGGAAGCCGCAGGATATCAGGGGATGATAGTTCCTCAATGTTGCCTATTTTCGAGAGGCAGAAAGGTGCCAAGCAGCTACCTGATCTCAGCACATGTGCCCCACCATGCCCGTGCGAGCTGATGTGATGCAAGGTTGCATTGAACACCCAGAATAGGCTGCACAAGCGTAGTGACTAGCCAGCATGAGCACCATATCAAAGACACTCCACCACTATCGTCCTACCAACAAGGCTGAGACACCTTATCGCGCGGCAAGAGAATGCCGTCTGACACAAGAGAAACGTGCTGACTATCGGCCCCGAAACTATTATTCGATGCGTCCGAGAACGTGTGAGCGGCAAGCTGATTAAGGTGCTTGTCCCGAAACACCGTTCGTACGAGTAGAGAGGCTTATTCTCAGCCTTTCTACCTGATACTCTTATCATGGATATCCCGTAATCAATCCACGTTCCCAAAATCTCATGGTTTTAATGGCCAGCTAACCTCAGAATCTAACATCCGATACAAGTCTTAGCCCAGTATCTCTAGTGGCCATGGATATATCTTTAAAGCCACAGGCCTCTGAGGTAACAGATGTCGATTATTTAAAGCCATCTGACGCTTCCGTCGAATCGGATTACGAGACAGTCACAATGAATACTCCAATTGAGATGCGAGGAAATCTACCACCAAAGGCGTCAAATTCTGTGGTCGAAGATCAAAGCGTCCTTTCTACTGAGTGTGGTTCTATCAGCGACACGAGCGAGGAGAATGATTATGTCACATCCCTCCAGAGACGCTTGGAGCGAATGGAGAATGAGCTCCAAGAACTCAAACGCCGAGAGTGAGTTTCGTGTTTCTCAATATGCCGTTCTTGACTGACACATTATTCAGACCCCGTCGAGTAACGCCTAGATTCGAGCCCGCCCCACCTGTTGATATTGCTCTGCTAAATCGTAATGCAAAACGCGAGGCGAAGATAAGCCGCATGTCATATAAGCAATTCCGCCTCATCAAACCCGACATGACCCCGGCCAAAGCGACCGCCGCGATCATCGTGTGCTACGATGAAAAAGAGATGCAAGACAATACCAAGCGGTCTACGAATTCCGAAAATGAAAAGACTGAGCTACGTGTTCCTCGCCAAGACGCATCTCCAACTCACATCGCTATCAACTCGCAGATATTGGCCGATGTCATAACGCCAGAGGTTGATTTCGTTTTGCACAACGAATCAAAGATCTTCATTGCTCCTTTCAAGGGTATCATCACCTACGAACATGCGATCAGAGAAGCGTTCAAGCGACGTACTGCAGAATGCGAGTCCGAGAAAGCCGGGACCGATCAACAGAGTGTTGACCCTGCATCTACAAATAATGTTGCTCAGAGCGACACGCAATCGCCTGGCGCAGACTCATCGCCCAGTATGCTCAGCTTCTATCAATCTCATGATACGACTACTAATTCCCGAACTAGGTACACCCGAAATAGACGAACAAGATCAAAGCGGTCGATGTAATGACGCTAAACGCCAGACCGTGGATACGGCGGCACAAATTATCTTCGAAGAGAAGTGTATTGAAAGAGATCTCCTCGGCTGCCTCATTGAAGTGATGGACACTGATCTGCGCGCTACTTTCGAGTTGCGGCGCCGGCTTCAGGATGAGAAAATGACCCAAGGGGAAGTCTTCTACAAAGATTTGTGGCATCTATACAAGCCAGGAGACATCGTCGTTTCAAATCCTGCTTTGCACCTGGGACCTCAGCAAGCATATTGTGTACTGCATGTCACAGGTGGACGAACTTCGTATGAGAAGTTGTATCCATCTGATGCCATCCCACTATCTCCCACAGTATTCAGCTTTGCTAATGAAGTGCTAAAGGTATCCGCGGGTGTGACACCTTTCGTTCTTGATTGTATCTATATCGATTATGACGGAACAAAGTATGGACCGCAGGCAAAATGTGTCGCGCTTCAGGACTATAACGGTCTCAAGGCGATTAGGTCTTTGGAACTTTTCCCGATCAGGTTCAGCCACGAAACGCCGGGCACATACACATCGCTCGTCGAGCGTGGAAAACAGTATGCAAGCTTACCAGGCGGCGTTTCCAAACTCTACAAAGGACTCACTATGGGAGAGAAGCTGAAGAAGCAAGCAATGTGGGACACGGCTGTTGAGGTGACTCAGAGAAAGGAAGTAGGTTTGTACCTAGCTGTAGGTTCAGTGCTGTACTTACTGCCTACAGGTTTATAGCGAGATCATCTTGGACCAAAATGCAGGAATCGAATACCGTGAAAGCAAACCCCGCTACGATCCGAGGTTCGGTGGCGGCGTCATCGACAAAGCTACAGCGATGGCAGGTTCAGAGCTAGAGCCAACACCATGTGACCTTGCGAGCTGTTCGAAGTGTACCGACATCAGTGTGGACGAAGGACTAGACACTGACGCAAGATTCTCGTTTATTCGCTCGACTGCGCTTCTTAGTCATGCCACCAAGGATGAGTTGACCGATGATCATTATGCTCTGCTGACACCACGAATGTACGGATACGCTTTGCAGGAGCGGAAATGGCATGCATTCAACGTTGAACAGGTAAAGGATCATGAGGTCGACCCGAATAAGCTCCAGAACTCGAACAAGTCGTTTGATGACTTAGTCTTACCTCTGGCTCATAAGACGCTGCTTAGAGCTCTCGTCAGCAATCAGACCAAACAATTTCGACCCGCATCAACAACCCCAACGACTGATACATCGAGCACCTTCGAAAACTCTGAAGATATTTCAATGGATCTAGTCCGTGGCAAGGGTAAAGGTGTGATCATCTTGCTGCACGGTGTGCCTGGAGTAGGCAAGACTTCCACGGCTGAGTGTGTCGCATCCCATCTTGGAAGGCCATTATTCCCTATCACATGCGGCGACCTTGGAGTTGATGCAAAGACTGTTGAAACGCGCCTAGAAGAATACTTTACACTTGCATCACGGTGGGGATGCGTACTCCTTCTGGATGAAGCCGATGTTTTTCTCGCGAAACGATCGGAAGATCAGCTCAAGCGAAATGCACTTGTTTCTGGTAAGAAGACTATAATCAATAATTTCAATATCACCACTGATCGGATACAAAGTTTTTCTGAGAGTCCTTGAGTATTACTCTGGTGTGCTGATGCTTACCACGAATCGCGTTGGCTCATTCGATGAAGCATTTCGGTCACGTATTCACGTTAGTCTGTATTATCCAAAATTGGGCAAGGAAGAGACTTCCGAGATTTGGGACATGAATCTTAGGCGTATAAAAGAGGCTAGAGACGTTGAAATGGACATCGATGAGGCAGGAATCAGGAAGTTCTACAAGAAACACTGGAAGGCCAACGAGAAGAAGACTTCGCGGCGTTGGAATGGACGACAGATCAAAAACGCATTCCAGACGGCGCTAGCTTTAGCAAACTGGGACTTTCAAGGTAACAAAGACAGCAAGTTGACACGACCAAAGCTTGAAGCTAGTCATTTCAAGCAAGTTGCTAAGACCAGTAATCATTTCGACGACTATCTGGCCGAAGTTTTCAGAGAGGGCGAGGACCAATATGCAGACATGTTTGCTATGATTGCAAAACGGGAAAATCTAAGAAATGACACGGATCGCGGCCATAGAACTAGCAAACAAAGCAAACGTCGCGATCGCAGCGAGCACAGTAGCTCAGACAGCAGTAGTTCTGACAGTGATCACACCAAGCGTAAATCTTCCAAAAGGGAGAAAGAAAAGAAGAAGTCAAGATCAAAAGCAAAGAAGTCTGAAGTCTTGGACTCTGCTTCAGATGATTCTGGGTCTGAGAGCGAAAGCAAGACTGAGTCAAGCGAATCTGAGCCCGAGAAGAGCCGCAAGAAGCGCAAGGCACCGAAAAAAAACACGAAGAAGAGCAAGAGCAAGTCTAAGAGAGAATCTTGCGTCGAATCGGGGCAAGAGGATGCTTCTGGGAGCAGCTAGGGTGGAGACTGGCATCACTTCATTACTGCCTCGCAGCAATTTCTTTCGTTTGTTCTTTGCCTTCACATAGTTTCTAATTCTTTATTCGTCAAGTGCTTGACGACTTACGAACTTTTTTTTTGACATAGTTTTCGATAGATGAAGCTTATGGCGGCACCCCGTTAGAATGCAAGGTCGTTCTCCAAAACAGGCTACCATTGTGACAAGTCAATTAAGCTAAGCATACCTGATGGTGAACAAAAGGTCGCTCCAGGCTGCGCTATTTGCAGCCAGGGCTAGCGTTTCTTGCGCCCATGCACAAGGTCGGAACAGGCTACCACGGACGCTGAACCTGACTGCTTTGTAGGACACTGCGGGTCTAGCAATTCTACCTACTCACGACTGCCTTACGCCGCGATAGCACTACAACCCCAGTGTAATGACCCCATAAGCAAAGCATTTGTGACAATTCAACAGTCAGAATATCAACTAACAATCATATCACGAAAGTCAATGTGTACTTCTGAGCTCAGCGGGTTCCATAATATACCGTGCACCTCCGCCTCCACCTACACATCTGCTCGAACCATCAAAACCTGCAAGCAAAGTACCCCCACCTTTACCAGCCCCTCTAAACGCGTTTAAGCACATAGATAAAGTATAATACTAGTAATTCCTCGAAGACACAAAGGTAAACATGCCTAGTTAACCCTTCTAGCCATTCCACATGTTCTTCAAGGGCTCACTCATGGACCCTGAAATCCTACAAGCAATTCTACACCTCGTAGAACCCCGGCTACACAACCTATTACTATTTCTGGTTTCCGTACCAAAGTGTGGGGTGTATATCCAACGTTGATACCCTGCTACTCTGGTGGGAGCGTAACAGAGATTGTGTGGATATTGACCTCGAAAGCCTAAGTTAACCGGTTGGTAATTAACGAGACTGCCTCGTAAAGATGGGATGAGTGTGATACAGCTTTGGAAGGTGGAGAGTTTCTGAGGAATTTTCGAACATTCTGCTAGGCAGGGGAGCCTGATAGCACGAACCTTGAGGGTGCTAGTTTTGATCTGGAACGCTATTACAAATGTTTTAAGTCTTCCGTGGCTAGACGGCGGTCGCCAGTGCCGTAAGAAACGGCGTGAAATGATGGATACAGGGCTCATCCCATCATTCTCTCGAGCAAGATGAGTATCATTTGAAAGCTCATCGTATGCTCCAACCGGCGATGGCTAGTTTGCAAGAGTGCCACTGACGATACCAAGTAGAACAACCGAATGTCATGCATGGTATATCGACGATAGTGTAGCCTAAAGGGAATCACTGCTGATCGTGACGTCAATCACCATCAGAAACACCTTGGTAGCAGTCACGCCAATAAATACGACGGAAATGTATTCAGTAAAGTCATTTCAATTTCCTTTCCTTTCTCCCCATGTATCCACTTCGTTGAGGTACATAAGAGACATTGACCGCTGGGCATACTTTTGCAGAACATCCATTACGATCGTTTCGTCAGGCATCGTCGTGAAAGTACAAAGAAGACTTTTCCGCGTTCCTGAATACCGGGAACCCATGAAAGATAAGGAACCAAACACACCATGTCTATCGTTAAATGCCGCAATAGATGAAACTCCGTTCGCAGCTCGCAGTCTGGGTATCCTGCACGTGCGCCCTTCCTTCCTTCATGCACGCCTCTGTGGCGCTGCTAGTGTGTGATGCGCTTATCGGGTGGAGAAAGCCTTGGTAACAGTGCGCTTGAGGGCAAGCTCCTTCTTCTTCAGATCATCAGCGGGGGCATCCTCAACCTCGAGCTGAGCCATGGCGTCAGAGAGAGCAGACTCGATCTTCTCCTTCTGGCCACGCTTGAGGCGGATGGATGTGGTGGGGTCGGAGATCATCTCCTCAACACGGGAGATGTAGGACTCAAGCTGCTGCCTTGACTCGAACTTCTTGGAGAAGGCCTCGTCGGAGGACTTGAACTTCTGGGCGTCGTTGATCATGTTCTCGATGTCGGAAGAGGAGAGCTTTCCGACGGCGTTGGAGATGGTGATGTTGGCACTGCGGCCGGAGGTCTTCTCGGTGGCGGTGACCTTCAGGATACCGTTGACATCGACCTCGAAGACGACCTCAAGGACGGCCTCACCAGCACGCATGGGAGGGATAGGTGCAAGGGTGAACTCTCCGAGAGAGGTGTTGTCCTCGCAGTTGACACGCTCACCCTGGAAGACGGGGAATTGTACAGTTTGCTGGTTGTATATTGGGTAGTCAGTATGGATAGCGTCAACAGAATGTCGGGTTTACTAACCCGCAACGGTAGTGAAAGTCCTCTTCTTAATAGTCTTTTTGCGAGATCAGCAGTTGTCAGGTTACACGGCGATGGCGATACATACGGGGACGGTCTGACCACGGGGGACGACGGGAGCGAAGATGTTACCCTCCATGGCAACACCAAGGGAGAGGGGAACGACATCGAGAAGGAGAAGGTCGGCAGTCTCGGCGGAGGTAGCCTTTCCAGAGAGGATACCAGCCTGGACGGCGGCACCGTAGGCAACGGCCTCATCGGGGTTGATGCTCTTCTCGAGCTTCTTGCCGTTGAAATAGTCGCTGAGGAGCTTCTGGATCTTGGGGATACGGGTGGAACCACCAACAAGGACGATCTCGTCAACCTTGTCCTTGGCGATGTTGGCATCCTTGAGAACCTGGGCAACGGGGTCCAGAGTGCCAGCGAAGGCCTTCTGGTTCAAGTCCTCGAAACGAGCACGGGTGATGTTGGCGTTGAAGTCCTCACCGTCGAACAGCGAGTCGATCTCAACAGTGGTCTGGGTGGCGTTGGAGAGAGTACGCTTGGCACGCTCGCAAGCAGTCCGGAGACGACGGAGGGCACGAGCATCACCGCTGATATCCTGAGAAATGTTAGTATTTTCCAAACAACAATATTGCGAATACTGTGGGGTCTCTCTGTACCTTCTTGGTCTTCTTTGTGAACTCCTTCTTGAAGAAGTCAAGGAGGTTGGTGTCGAAGTCCTGACCTGTGTATGCAGTCAGTATTTGCCAGGCGTGCATTCCGTCCATGAGTTACGAACCTCCCAAGTGAGTGTCACCGGCAGTAGCCTTGACGGTGAAGACACCGCCCTGGATGTGAAGCAGAGATACATCGAAAGTACCACCACCGAGATCGTAGATGAGGACGTTCCTCTCCTTGTCAGACTTTCCGGAACCGAGACCGTAGGCGATAGCGGCGGCGGTGGGCTCGTTGATGATACGGAGAACGTTGAGGCCAGCAATGGCACCGGCGTCCTTGGTGGCTTGACGCTGGTTGTCGTTGAAGTAGGCGGGAACGGTGATGACGGCCTTCTCGACCTTCTTGCCGAGCTTGGTCTCAGCGACCTCCTTCATCTGTTGATTTTGTTAGTCGTTGCCCCGCCATGCTGAGTGTGTGCGCAGATCTTACCTTGACGAGAACCATAGCAGAGATCTCCTGGGGAGAGAACTGCTTGGTCTCACCGAGGTACTCGACCTCGACGAGAGGGCTGCCGCCCTGGTCAACGACCTTGAATGGCCATGACTTGATGTCCTTTGTGACGGTCTCGTCCTCGAATCGGCGACCAATGAGACGCCTGCGAAAGTCAGCCTGCTGGTCGTGCGCGTGCGACAGGCGTGCGGAAGGACTCACTTGACATCGAAGACAGTGTTCTCGGGGTTCATAGCAGCCTGGTTCTTGGCCGCCTCACCGATCAAACGCTCCTCGCTGGTGAAGGAGACGAACGAGGGGGTGGTGAAGCTACCCTGCTCGTTGGCGACTGTGGGCAAGCATTGTTAGACATTGGCCTTTTCGCAGTAGAATTGGCGGGCGCATACTGATCTCAACATTGGTGCCCTCGTAGTTGGCAACGCAAGAGTAGGTGGTGCCTGCGATATTGTTAGCCCACAATCACATCCCACTGTGGGGTAATTCGCGAATATTACGCACCAAGATCGATGCCGATGGCACCCTCGTAGACTTCGTCGCTCATGATTGCGGTATGTGTGGAAGGAACAACCTGAAAAATTGAAGAGCAGGAAGGTGTTGGAGAGAGAGTGGAAAAGAGGGTTGGGAATCTTTTTCGCGCTTGCTTAAAGGCGAGCGATCAGAGAAAAATTGGCCTGGCAGGGATCTCTCGTAGTGTCGGCGAATGACGCTAGGCAGACTCGGTTAACCTAACGCGGCGCTTATCGATACTCAATGAAAAACCACCCACCAATGTCATCGAAATCATCACCAGCCTCGGCCCGCTGAGTGAGAAAATAAGTTTGGACCGTGAAATTTACAGCAGGTGCCCCGCAGCCAAGCTTTGATGGTTTCAGGGAGAGTTTGGAGACCAGATCGTGTTTCCTCGCAGGTTGTCGCCTACAGCCATCGCCGGCCTCGCAGCCCATGCCAGTATACGTCCGGCGTGATGAACTCAAAATATTCTGGAGCATGCAGTACTGCGGTAATCGCTCGGCAGAGTGCCATTGACCATTCCAACGAAGCATCGACGTCAACTTTGGGCCATTGTGTTGCCCATCAAGTTGGTGTCATGGACTTGGGAAGCCAGACGGTGTCTATTTTTGCAGTAGATTACACCTGAGACCATCCTGGCCTTCCTACCTCGGTATACGCCTGGAAGTAGTAAGTTCAAATCTCAGACCCTCCACACCATCCTGTATACGTCAAAGATATCTGTGTTCCTGTCTGTTCTTGACGTTGAGGCGCACGAGCTTGAGAATGCCATGGGGCATATTGGGGTCCGTAATCTGAGGGTATGGGCCATGTGGGCGACTTTGGGTCTTCTACTGGACGGCCAGGCATACAAAGGTGGTATCTGGATGAATTTTAATATCCTTTTTCCCTACACGTTCCTACCTATAGTCCCTTCTTGCCCTACCTGAGTTGAGACTCGACTACAATCCTCATCTTCTACTCGCCACAAAATGGCCCTTTTCCGAGCCCTCATCAGCACATTTTCTTTCTTCATCTCGATCCCCCTTTCTTCCGCGAAACTTCAAGAGACCTACGTCGGCATAGCCACAGACGACGTACAAGCATGTATCCAAAACTCCGATTTCACACGCGAAACAATCATCCTAAAGCAAAACTGTCGTGAAGCTTTCAAGTATGTGATGGACAACATACTTAACTATGGGCAAACAATTTTGTCGAGTGGATTGGCTATTGTGGAATTCGTAAGCTTTCCATATTTCGAGCATAATAGAGGCACAAGCATGCTTACATTACCACGTAGGTTCCAACTGTTCATCTCATACTCGGCCCATCTAACGCAGATATCATGCGAATCCATGCCCGCTACCCTATCCTGTCATTCTTCCTCAGCATCACAAACATCAATAAAACACCAGACCGATCTCATAACGTGCTTCATGAAGCAACATACATCGTGCCACTCGGTCTGTACAGCTTCCTACCTGTCAATAGCCCAGGTCTAAACACGCGATTAAATCGTCTCACCATCTGGACCGCGCACATGCTCTCCTTTGTCGACGCAGCATTATTGATTTGGCGAACCTACGACATCGGCAAAGAACCGTGACTGAAAACTCTCATGGATGGGTTGACTAAAGATGAACACCCTTTCAAATATTTCCAAGAAAATATGTATACTACCGCCATCTGCATAGCCACGTCAAGAAGACGGTACGCGACACAACTGTGTGTAACACGACAACTCGTCTCCTCCGCAACCACACGCCTCTCCTTCAACCAAACACCTCAAACTTTCCCCCAGACTCTCGACGTTCTCGCCAACATCACCCCACAACCATCATTCCATCAAAGATGTCCCACACCCAAACCTACCACATCGTCTCCCACCACCCCGACCGGCTCACCCCAAATGCACCCCATATCCTCGACAACTTCTCCACCCTAGCCGTAGCCATCACAGCCCTAATCCCACGCCCCAGCAGCCTACCATGGCCAGCAAAGCACTGAAATACTTCCATGACAACCGCGGCGAGATCAGGACACGCCCCCAGGAATACAAGATCTACGGGCTACTTGTGCCTCCGGGCCATAGCGTGGTTGTACCTACTCGTCATAACCTGTTTCTTCACATCCCCACCAACGATAGGATCTCAGACGTCGTGATGGATACAGACAGCGCGCAGGACGCGTCGACGGTATGTGCGGGATAGAAAACCACGAATCTAAGGGGGTATACAGAATGACGGGACGAACGAGACGGAGTGGAAGGATGACAATGGAGTTTGGGAATGTAGAAGCTGAGCAGTCTGGAGGGTCCCTGCAGGTGAAGAAGATGGGCAAATACTACTTGTAAATTGTACGTCAAGGCGTTTGTGGTAGATAGGACTAAAGAACCAGGGAGCTTTGGTACTAGCTTGTTTGCCTCTGAGTTGGGTGTTGAGTGGACGAATCACGTTGACGGGCAGTGAGGTACGGTGGAGGTGATGCGGCGTCGGCGTACAAAATGTGCTGTAGGGCGGAATGGCAGCGCAGGTAGCACAGGCGAAATGGTCTGTGGCCAAGCCTTCGATCTGTGGACAGCGTGGAGGAAATTCGAGGCACTGGGGCGGTTACTGGCGGACTTTGCAACGGAGTGCTATGCAAGACCGAAGGACACCCTGGAGGAAACGTTGTCGTTGTGCTGGGATTCCATGAGCTAAAGACTCAGCGAATACCTTTGGGCCGGTGTTTAATGTACAACTACTGGACGTAAAGATATCGATATTGTAAGAAGTAAGTTGTCGTCTGTTCAAAATCATCGGGAAGCTATTCAGCTCAACACTAGCATGGAGTCATGACTTGGAAACGACATCAAAGCTACACATGGAGTATTGTTTTCCCTACTCGTTATTCATAACCATAATATCACCTCATTTTCCTACAATCACCCCTCCCTCAGCCCACCATAAACGCCTTTTAACACCCACCCATGCAAGCATGAACTCTTCCCGTTCTGATGTCTATACCACCCCATCTTTCCACACACACACACACACCCTCAGACTTTCTCATCGTGAAAAACAAAGCTAATATCCCTCGGCCGCTGCGTATTATACCTGACGAAATTCTCATCCCCCTGCGGCCTCTCCTTCTTCGTATTACTCGTAAGCATGCTCTGCAGACTAACACACACGCTCTCGACATTATGGACGGGGGACCAGCCGGAGCGATCAAGAAGGTCGAGGCAGATGATGCCATTGGAGTAAATGTGCGGGTGCCAGGGGATGGGGTGCGTGGGTGTACGGAGGAAGACTACTTCGGGGGCCTGAGAGGGAAGGATTAGTGAGGCTCAAGATGGTTGCGGGAGGGAGGATGAGGAAGAAGACATACCTCGATAGGATACTGCGGTGTGAAACTAAACTTCAACCGATATGTTTCGCCCTGGTAAAGCGGGTTATCGTCCATGACTTGGATGTCCATGAGCCAGGTTTGGAAGTCGTCGGCTTGAATGAGCGTTATGCCTGGTGGAAGCTTCTCGTGCATCTATCTCGCCGTTGTCAGCGACTTGTTCCTCTCGTATTGCATATCCATATCTATATCCATGTCGGTAGCCATCATCTTGTGAGCGCGGGGTGTGCGTAGACGTTCGCGCATCGACGCGTGGCCATTGTAGGAATGCGTGGTGGGTGGGTACATCTTTGTCAGGCGGACAATGGATGTGGGTTTGGTACCTTTGAGAGCTCCTGTAGCACACGTTAGCTTCTATTCCCTTCATGTATCGGCTATCGCTGCCTCCCTTTTTCTCTTCATCTTCGCCCAAGACTGGGTGAACATACCTTGCCCAGCCGTTTCGATGCGAACATCTTGATATGTGCTGTAGTCGCGCTCCTCTTTCACTTCAGCTCCGGTGTGGCGTTCTGCAGACTTGGTTGCTGTGCGCTTTGTACTGCGAAAGAGGTACTATGTCGTAGCTTTGCGTGCTGCACGTGCTTCGTGTGCTTCGTGTCTCAATAGCCTAGCTTCCAAGCTGCGATCCTGGAACCGTGTGAGGGAGGGGCAGGGTAAGCAGCACGCCTAACAGCTGTAGCCTAGTATCCAGGTCGTAGGAACGGGAAGATAGTAGTCGTGCAGAATTGGAAAAGGAGCGACTAGGAGACAAGAAGTGCGCGGGTAATAGGTGGGGGGAGGACAGGGTTCCCAGATGTGCTTGGGTTGTGGTCGTTGGCCTGACGTTCACTCGGTGTCTCGGCTTTGTTGCGACAGGTTGGGTGACGTTGCGGAGCAGGCGCAGATGCAAGGGCAGGGGCGGAAGACGGCTATCAAGTGCCTGGGCACGTTTTGGCAATGGGAGTACCAGCGCGCTCTTAATCATTACACGCAGCAAGTGGCTAGTTGTTTGGACTGTTTACATTGATGAGCTGATTAAATGTCCAAAATCAGTATGAGTAGATCTGTAATATCTCTACGCGTGGTGCCTTGATAAACCATTCCTCATTATCATCAATACCTGATGGTAAGTAAAGATCACTTGAATTACTCGGCAACAGATACTAAGAGTCTTTGAATGTTGAAATGGGATATGTGATAGAACCCATGATATCTCTCCGCGCCATACGCCAAACCGTACCTTTTGCCCAACGTGCCAGCCAGCCAACAATACAACATCCGCATCCCGCAGACGAACACCAACATTAAAAACGCGGTAAAGTAAAAGAAAACCGTCGTCGCTCAAATCACCTATGAGTAGAACGCGCCCTTCTGGAAACTCTCAACCCCCATATCCCCCGCCTTGCTCTCCACCTTCGGACCATCAACCTTCTCCGTGGGAACCTTGGCCGCAGCCCCAGTCATAGTAGCAGTCCTACTCGTCGCACTGCTATTGGTCATCGTCTGAGTCCTGCTACCAGCCTGACTTCCACTAGTGATCTGTGCCTGATTCGTCTTACGCTGAATAGTCTCGAGATAGATCCCAGGCAGATACCCCATCCGTCCGTCTCTAGACCTGCACTTCCACCATTCCGACGCATTGCCCATGGGATCGCTCTTGCTGAGCACAGCAACCATGTCGCCCTTCTTGACCGACAGGTCCATGCCCTGCATATTAGCATTGGGCGTGAAGTCGTACAGGGCGCGGCAGAACTCTAGCTTGTTAGGGTCGAGCGGCTGGCCGGCCTGTGGGTTCTCGAGCATCTTGCGTTGCTCCTCGGCTTCTTGGGAGCGGGCGAGGGCTTTGATGAGCTTGCCCATTAGGTAGGGGAGGCCGAAAACGGCGAGCATGAAGACGAAGAAGGGTTTCTTGGAGGGTTTGGCGGGCGCGGGCGAGCCGTCGGGCAGGCGGCCGTTGAAGGCGGCGAAGCTGGCGGGGGTGAGGGCGGTGGCGTCGGCTGGGAGGGGGCGTCCGGTGAGTTTTGCTATTGCCGTTCTTATCCATCGCATTATGGTGTAGATGCCCAGGACCGAGCCGAGTGTTTGTCGTAGGTTTCCGAACTGCTCTGCTACGGATACCATGGCTGTGAATGTTAGCATTTCGTTGGCGGCTGCAAAGAGGTGAGCATACCGAAGAATGACGAGTGTGTAGCCATGTATGTGCTCTGCAGCATCTGTGCAAAGCCGCCGAACGCGCCGACAATGTTCTCGATGAGTTGGAAGGTCGCTGCTGTGCTTTGGCTGAAGGACTGTGTGAGGCTGCTGTTGGGGTCGCCTGGCATGCCTCCCATACCGCCGTACATCCCGCCCATGCCCATGCCCATGCCTCCCATGCCGCCATACATGCCACCCATGCCACCATACATGGAGCCGTAGCCGCCGCCCATGCTAGAGTAGGGCGAGCTGTAGCTGCTCATTCCTCCGTATCCGCTGCTGTAGGGAGAGCCGTATCGGTTGTTCATGCCGCCGGCGTAGTTGGACGCGTTGCGGTTCGCGACGGTGCTGAGAGAGTCTGGCACTGATGGCAGTGGAGGCGCACTTGAGGATGTCGTTGTCGAAGTGGGTGTTGTGGTGCTACTGGATCCAGTGAGGCCTGTGTTGTTGTTAGTTGCGGATGTCCCTGACGTATCGGATGGCTGGCGGAACTGACCGACCGAGGCACTCGTCGCGCCGTTGCTCGTCTCCCACGGCTTTAGCGGCGAAGGCGCAGACATGTTTTCTCAGTGCCTCCTTGGCGCCTGTGTGCGCAGCAAAGAAGGTTGCTCCGCAGAAATGATGGAGGATGTCGTCAATGTGAGGATCGGCAAACGTCAGGAGGCTGCCACTTCGCGGCGATCGAGGGCTGCGAGTTTTTGCGGGGAACCTGCGCCGGCCGGGGCTTGGAATCGCGAAAAGCGCGGATCCGCCTTGACGTTTGACGGCTGGCAGTTGCTGCACGCGCGAGCAGTGACAAGGGCGCTATGTTCGGTAACAAGGGCGTGTGCGAATGGACATGGAGATGGAGATGGAGGCGATGAGTAAATGCACAATGTCGTCGGCCGGGATGCGGCTCGTCTTTCACACACAGACGCTGCTGAGTCGCGCGACAGACCTCGGTTTCTCGTGCCCACTTCGGCAAGCCCAACCGTTGCCACTCCACTACTACTGCTACTACTGCAACTGCCGGCCCACTCCGCTGCATCACCCATACCCGCTTCTGCAAAGTTATTGATTGTGCAGTGATCATAAGTTTGCCCCAGTCGTACCGTCTTCCATTGCTACATGTCAAGCTCAAGGAAATCTCCAAAAATGCATCGCAAAGTAAAAAACCATGTGCTTGCATTGTACGACCCGGTGTATACTTGCGCGCAATATCTCACATGAATATCCCAAACCTTACCCACGAGACCACCACCTCAGTCCCCGATAGCATACAGTGAATGCACCCAGCTATTTGGATCATATGCCACCAACTTTGCCATGGCATCATCCGACATGCTTTTCGAAAAGTCAAACTCATCGGCCAACACCAACGCCGTAATGTGAGGATAATGCCATACGACAGCAAACTTCATCGTTTGTCCCACCGGCCTGCGGAAGTAATTCGAGTCACCACCCTCCAGATTCCCCTGCCGGTGTATAGTCGACTTCGCACGCTCTGCGCCATTGCTCAGGAGCTCAAAGGCGTCGAACTCGCCGCAGCCGGTTGACCAGCATGAGCAGGGGATGTTGTTGCGGTCGTTGCCGTATTGCAAGACACGGGGGATGGCTGCGTTGAGGAACCAGTAAGCAGGCGCGTCGGAGAGCATGCCTTGATCCGTGCCGATGTTGGGGTAGTGGTCCATTTGGAATTCGATGAAGAAGGCTTTGGAAGAGCCCGACCAGCCATAATGGGAGGTTGCGTTTGGCCTCCAGTACGGACAGTCCGCATCACACTCTTTGTCAGACAGGACGATGATTTCCGTTTCAGATGTCTGAAGCATGCCGTTAAATGGTAGACTTTCGGCTGCTACTCTGTCGCCCCGAGGAGTAACGTAGCTGAGCGAGTTTCCAAATGCACTGGAGATGTCAGTTTCGATACCTCAAAGATAGAGGGGGACATACTAGTCAAAAGTACCAGACTTCTGAGGATCACCAAGATTAGCCATGAAGCTGAGTCCAGTAGCTTGAGCAGGTGCTGTCGATGTGTAGTATGCGATGCGGCTCCACTCGCCAGCCTGTCTTTTCACCATGGTCGACGGTGACGGCACAAAAAAATCGAAAGGCTGTCCGTTGGGACGTTGGAACACTGGAGATGTATCTTCTGTCGATAAGGATGTGGGGGCCGACGCTGGTGCTGGACTGACATAGACCTGTCCGTTGGGCCGCTGGAAGATGGGATCGTCACCACCATCCTCGTCGCAAGTGCAGTTTGACTCTGGAGAGGTGGAGTCGGCGATCGATGCAGCAGCGGGCGTAGGTATACACGGCAGTGGAGGACCTATATAAGTCGTGTTTGGTGCAGGCTGTGGGGTATTGGTTGACGAACAGGCCGCCCTTACCGTCACGGTTGATGTCACCGTACTTAAAGCGCAGTCAGCTGTCGTGCTGTATGTCCACTTGTTGAGACGGTTAAACCAGCTAGCCGATGTTGACTGCGTCAACATAGGAGCGGTATTGGTAGACATTAGCGTTTCTCGTTGCTGAAATGCTCGATGACGGTTGTAAAACGGCACTGTAGTCCGCTTTCTCATCGTGTGCACTTCGCCTGGAAGTTGATAGACAGCGAGTTGAGAGACGTTCATCGGTCCGCGGAGGTGCATTGACACCTGGAACTGTCAGCGATTCAGCATCTAGAACTAAAGCGACCCATACTTGTCCAAATAATGGTGTCAACTCTCCATTGCTTGGGTAGTCGACACGTTCATGGCCGCAGGTACCAGTTCGTGGATCAATTGTAGTGGTCCGGTTGTAGGCGCCGGGTTGGCTGATATTGCGGTAGGTGATGGCCCAGACTTCAGAGCAGTACTAATTGCCGTCGGAAGATAGTTCAGCGGTACCGCGACATAGCTCGCTGGAAGTTCTGCTGTAGGCGAGGGGAAGTAGGAAGATTGCGCTGAGTATTATATGCTTCATGTTGGATGATTGAGAGTAGCTATCGTACGAGAAGTGGGCTGCGGATTGACGTATGCAGCGTAGAAGACAATGTCTGTATAGGGCTGTGGTGTGGATGGAACGGGGAGTACACAGAATACAATAACCTATGTCACTATAGCGCGATGATACCTAGCATACAGAAGCCACGAGCCAAATTCATCGGAAGGCGCGTGCACGATACTTGATAGGAAAGACTAGTGTTCATTCGTAGCTACCAACATCGCCTGGAGACAGCCGCACTTGCATGCCACGTCCAATGTTCTTACATGTGCGAAGTTGAGGTTGGTCGTCGCAGCCAGACGAAGCTTCGACGCTAAAGCCGCACGGTCCACCACAGACCTAGCCGAGCCGCGAGAAATTGAGACCTCGATCGCGAACTTCTATCACGACTCCAAGCCTACCACACGACTTCCGTACTAATCGACCAGGTCGCCATCCGGAACATTCATTCAAAATGGGTCGTCTTCACAGCAATGGAAAGGGCATATCAGCCTCCGCCGTCCCCTACTCCCGCAGCGCTCCTGCGTGGTTGAAGACCACCCCCGAGCAGGTTGTCGACCAGATCTGCAAGCTCGCGAAGAAGGGTGCCACACCATCTCAGTAAGGGCAATCGCACGAGAAGAAGCCGGGAAGTCATACTAATAGAGCCGCAGGATTGGTGAGATCCTCCGTGACAGCCACGGCGTCGCCCAGGTCAAGGTCATCACCGGCAACAAGATCCTCCGCATCCTCAAGTCGAACGGTACGATTGCCCTCTATACATGAAAAAAAAGCGCACGTCGACACAGCTCTGCTCCTTTGTGAGCATCTGCGCGCTATACAAAACTGCATTTGTTGGTCTAGGCTAACATTTTGCGCTTTCAAGGCCTCAGCCCCGACATCCCAGAGGACCTCTACATGCTCATCAAGAAGGCCGTTGCCGTCCGCAAGCACCTCCAGACCAACCGCAAGGACAAGGACAGCAAGTTCCGCCTCATTCTCATCGAGTCCCGTATCCACCGTGTAAGTCTACGCCGCTTTATGCTATGTGGGCGAGCATGTGCTAATCATCTCCAGCTTTCCCGTTACTACAAGACCGTTGGTGCCCTCCCCCCTACCTGGAGGTATGAGAGCGCCACTGCCTCTACCCTCGTCGCATAAGCAGATGTAGGATTGGCGTGGGTGGTAGTCGTCATGGTAGACATTTAGGTGGAGTTTCACGGGCATGGATGCTTTGCGGATACCTAGCAGGATCACGATATGGAATGAATCAATCAAAAGCATCACCTCGAATTGAATATACCCAAGTTGAATTGAATGTGTCAGAATTTAATTGTTGCTCTTGGTAATACTTACTGAATGCTGATTGACTTGGGTATCATCCTTCATGACGCCTGCCTTGTACTTTTTGTAAACACCTGCCTAGATATCTGCGGTCCGTGAACACTGTCTGCCCTCCAGGACAGACATACTACTCGCTCAGTAGCCGTGCTCCACCAGCATAGCATACACGGCTGATCGCACGACCACACGCACATAGCTACACCATAGTCCCTAACCATAGTCCCTAAACCATAGTCCCTAACCATCCATCCACCAGTTCATCCTCCCTCAAGCCCCTTCAACCTCCCTACTCTTCGCCGCCAAAAACTCACTCAACCACTTCAACGGCTTCTCCGGCTCCGTCGTAGCAAGATGCTTCATCGCCTCCAGCAGGTGCGGCGTCACATGCTGATTCAGATACACTCTTGTCGGGCTGCCGTGTGGAATGGGCTGAGTGGGCGCCTGAGCAGTTGGGTGCGGCGAGTTGCGCGATGAGGCTGCAGATGTGGGTGTGGCCGCTGGAGCTGTGGGGAGGGAGGGCGCTGATGGAGGCGCGGGTGTGGTTGCTAAAGGTGTTGGTGGGACGGTTTGGACGGTTGGTTGGAGGTCGGGTTGCGGTTGTGGTTGTTGGGTGTCTTGAGTGGGTGGCTGTGGATGCCGTGTGTTAGGATGTGCTACTGTCGTTTGGGTGGTGGTGGGAAGGAGTGGACAACTTACTGCTGAATCAGTCATTTCTACATCTACAGATTGTTCCGTGGATGTCTGGTGTGGTTGTTGTTGTTGTTGTTGTTGTTGTTGTTGTTGTTGTTGTTGTTGTTGTTGTTGTTGTTGTTGTTGTTGTTGTTGTTGTTGTTGTTGTTGTTGTTGTTGTTGTTGCGCCAGGCCGTTTGTGAGTGCTGGGTCGATGTCGGGGGTTTGCGCCGCCGCTGGGTTGGGGGACGGGTCTGGCATTTAAGAATTTGTAGACGATTCTTGTGTATGTTTGGCGCGAGTTGGCGCGGTTGGGGGAGGTGAAATTTGGTGTTTGTGGGGTTTTGGCTGGGTAGTTGGATGTTTATCGAGAGTGTCTTGGTAGCTTGAGCTTCGAGCGCGATTGATGCTCGGCCTAGCCTCGGCTTTTGGTGCTTGCCTTCACTTTCTTCGCTGGCACCACCACACTCTGCGCTGATACGATGGGCCTTGTTTCTGCTATGGAATATATTCTAGGGGTATTCAGAGTCTTTTGAGTTATAGCCCAAAGCTACAAACCAGCGAGTTACCTTTGGGTTGTGTTGTGCAATGCGCCATACAAATGAAGAATTGCGAACTTCATCACAGATCTATACAGCGGTATATGCACTTGAAAACAGATGATATATGTGTACTATCTTAGAAGCTCGTCTATCGCTTTCGAATCAGACGTGCAAAACACCCAAAACGCCATGCTACATAAATGCAACCATCTCGCTACCATCTTCATCATATCCATAATGCATTTGCTCGGCCGTTAACCATATTTACTTTGACTCATATCCATCTTTCATCTGCATCATCAATGCGGGCTGGCTCCTTCAATGCCTCGCATGCAATCGTCGCTGCACTCTTGCGCATCATGTAGCCTTCAAAAATAAGAATGAAGCCCCCCAAAACGGTAAAGATCAAAGAAATGACAAATGTACTGCGCACATCATTCAGGCTATGCCTCCTCACATGTGCCCTACCTTGATCTTCGCTCAGAAGCATACCCCACATTCGTCGAAACAGTCGTCTTCACATCCGTGACCACACTGTTGGTATCCCACGTCCCCGCGTCCGAAGGGCTTGTCTGCCTCTTCAAGTTCCTGGGTCTGTCGTGGTACGGTTTGTTTTGAGAAACAGCCGTAGCAGGCCCGTTGTTCGCATGAGTAATTTCGCTGCTGGTGTCCCAGGTGCCAGAGTCGGAACCATCGTCGGAGAAGCTATGGTGCTCGTGCACTTTCCTGAGTTGTTCGACTCGCTTGAGCTGCTCAAAGGGACCGGGTGGGTAGCTTGATGGGCCGAGATCGCTGAAATTCCCGGCGGGGTAAGGGACGTTGGTTGAGACGGTTGTGGGAGGGGGACGGCGTGTGGCGGTGGTTATTTCGCTGTTGGTGTCCCATGTGCCCGCGTCGCTGCCACTGAGCCTTCTCATCTGTCGGGCTAGCACGCTCGAGTAGGGCATGTTTGTGGATACGATTGTTGGGGGCGCCCGAGCAGTGATCTCGGTGTTTGTGTCCCAAGTTCCGGTATCAGATGCGCCATCGTCAGAATCGTCCTCGTCGGAATCGCTTGGTCTTTGCAGATATCGCGGCATTTGTGTCGGATAAGCAATGTTGGTGGAAACGGTCGTGGGGGGAGCGCGCTGAGTCATGATTTCAGTATTGGTATCCCAGGTCCCAGTATCGGACACGGCATCGTCGTCGTCGTTGTCGGAGATAGCCATTCCGCTCGTGTCACGAGGTGGTGGCATAGTCCATCGTTCCGACTCGTTCGTATGCTTCTCCATCGGGTAGGCGACGTTCGTCGATACAGTCGTGGGTGGAGCACGTTGAGTGACCTCACTACTGGTATCCCAGGTACCACAATCAGAGATGCTTCTCGATCGCTTCAATTCCCAAGGCATCCCTGTCGGGTAAGGAACGTTGGTCGATACGGTGGTGGGTGGGGGGCGGGCAGCAGAGATCTCGGTGTTGGTGTCCCAGGCACCTGCATCGGAGATACTCCTCTGTCGTCTGATCTCCCTCGACTCTCTCTTCAACTCTTTCGAGTCTCGTCTTGAGTCGTACGAGAAAGGATAGGGTGCATCCATCGTAATAGTGGTAGGTGCGAAATCGTGGGTCATGATGCTGTTTGTATCCCAAGTGCCAGCATCGGAGATGCTCCTCTGTCTCCTGACCTCTCGCGAGTCCCTCTTCGACTCCCTGGAATCTCTGGATTCTCTTGATGATGTTGATTCCTTGGTAGAGTCCTTGCTACCTCTGTCCTTGTTTCTCTCCCTCTTCTCACTCCTAACTGAGTTTCTGGAGCTACCGTGGGAACCCTTTGTTGGAGTGTTGGGATAAAGAGCTTTCATGGCAGCACCACGGGTCTCATACAAATAGCGAGCCTTTTCGCGCTCGGTTTTATCCGAGCGATCGCTCTTCTCCGTCCGATGGCTGCGGCTACTCTTCTCAGTCCGCTCGCTCTTTTCGGTACGCTCGCTCTTGTCAGTGCGCTCACTTTTGTCGGTGCGCTCACTTCTATCGGTACGCTCAGTATCGGCAGACTTGGTCGTACGGATGCTGGCAGCGTGACCGCTCTTTCTGCGACTGATTTCAGGTCGAGGAGTGATGTCGAAAAGCTCGTCGTCCATGGCATGTTCGCTAGATCGACGCTTGTGCGTAGAGCGGCGTCGCGAGTGCGTGGTGGAGGTTGAAGTAGTCCGCGTACGCTGAGGCACTAGTGTTTCAATCTCATCTATGGCATCGAACATTTGAGATACCGTGTCTACCGGTGTTGGAGCTCGCGAATCCTCTCGGATGGTGTCTTCCGTTGTAGTGCGGGAGAAAGACGGAGGTAGAATCGCGCTTTCAACGGACGCACGGTGGCGTATGGCTTCTGCGATCTCTGCGGCGGTTGAAGGAACATCGGGCTTTGGCTTCGGTGGTGGCGGTGGTGGCTTCTTCTTGACACTCGGTGTATGTGAAGGAGCCAAGCTCTCCACTGGCATACCAATAAAGTTCCTAGGCGACGTGAATACAGACGTTGGAGGCGCTGGTGGACGTGAGAAGGTGGAGCCTGGAGGCTTTGGCTTGTCGTCCAGAGAAGGAGCAGAGAAGAGGTTCAATGCTCGCTCAATGGCCGATAGCTTCTTGGGCTTCTCTGGCTTCTCTATGATCGGTGACATCGGACGTGATGCGGAAGGTTCTTCAGCCGAATTCGTCTCGGTCTTCGTCGGAGATCGGGGAGCGGGTGGAGACGGAGGAGGTGGTATAGGGTCGCGTGGAGGCGGGCAGGCCTGGTAAATCGGTGGATTAGCCAAGTGATCTAAAGCAGTCTTTCCGTCTTACGTAGATCTCGTTATATCGCGAGCCTTCAAGAGGCGAGGTGAATGAAGCGGTGAATAAGCTCGAAAACGGTGCTAGGAACGCGGGGGTAAGGTGAACACGCGGGTAGTGTTACATACCGGCGGCGGAAACTTGCCCTCGTCAGTCGGACTCGTTAATGCAGTGGTATGGGAAGGCAAACCAGCAGATTTGAGCTCCTCCATTCTCGTCACGACTGGCTCTGCATCATCATACAATGCCAGTCCATGGTGGAGAATGCAGCCTTCGTCACGCTCTTCGTTGTTCTGGAAGATCTCGTGCTTCGATTCGCGATAGACGACCGGGAAGATTCTCAGTAGTAGTTGCCGTTGCGAATCAGTTGGAGGGGGATTGTCGTCCGCTGAACCCGTCTCTGCCTTGTAAGCTGGCCAATATTGGTTGCCGGTGAATTGATGCTCTTCGTCGTGTAGCGCAGGCATGACAGCGGTGATCATCTCGCGCTCGAGACGAGCAAATCTCCATGTTTCTGCAGCGACCTTCACGATGCGCTTCACGGCAATCTTGATACCCTCCTCCTCTTTCGGATCAGCAAAGTGCCGGATGGCGTTGACGATCTCTTCCACAACAGTTCCTGCAGCAGTATTGATGCGCTGCTTCGCGCCGGTGCTGGTAAATGCAGCAAGGAGTGTTTGTTGTCGCCAGATCGCTTCTTTACGTGTGCTCTTCTCGCGAATGTGGTGGCTCATGGAAGAGAACAGAGAGTCAGCTTTGTCGTACCGGCGACCAAGACTGAACAAGAACGGGCCAAAGACACGAAACGTAATAAGCTTCGATACAGTATGGGCGATGTATACTGCTCGAACTTGTCTAAATGCAGAGCACATGGTCAGTGTCGAAGGTCATAATGTATCTGCATTGGTCTTGCTTACCTGGATGCGATAGAATCGCCGAGGAATGACGGTAAGTTGGATGGTACTTGTGAGAGATCCTCCGGTGGCGGCCTTACTGGAAGGTGAACGAAGTGGGTTGTGGCAAGATCGATGATTTGCCTTTGCAGCTGAGAAAAGGATACCAGGCTGGACGCGACAATGTTAGCGAGCGACTCTTTGTGCAACAAAGCGAGAGAGACCCAGCGATTGGTGCGATAGCAAGCATTGCATTGAGGCATCGGTGAACACTGAACATGGTGCATGGCGACACATGGTCGCTTTCGGTATAGCATTACAGCTGCTGGCCAAAGGATTCGCTGAACGATATCGGTGCTCTTCATTACCCAAGTTTGGGACAAGGAAGCGCATCAAAGCTGTTCACGGCCGACCCAATATTGGCGATAATGCAGCCTCTGCCACCACCGTGGGGGGGGGATCATGAACAAACGCGCAGATTGGGTATCACTTACTAGTAGCTGTCGCCCTTGCTCTTGATCTCGGCGATGTCGCCATAGCATTCCATCATCTTCTCTAGTCTAGATTTCTCCGACTCGAGGTTGCTGGCAACACTCCTGATGACCTCCTTCTCCTGTTGACTCTCGGCCCTGAGTTGGTTGTACTGATCTATCAGCTCATCCCTCTCTCTCGCCAGCTGATTTGCTTTCGCTGCTTCCTCTTCGGCCCTGGTTTCCGCTTCATCTCGCTGCTTTCGTAGATTGTCGCGCTCCTCAAGGGCCTCCTGGAGTTGAGACCTCAGCTCAGATGCCTCCTCGGCATCTTGGCCAGCTTGCTTCAGCTTCTTGTCGAATTGAATGGCAAGCGCGATCTTCTCGGCGTCGTGTTTCGTCACCGTGGCGGACTTCCACTCGTCGAAATCCCTCCAGGCTCTCTCCCTCTCCTCAGCCGAGGTCCTCTCCAAGGTGCGATGCACATCTTCCAACTCTCTGTATCTGTCCTCCCAAGACCTCATGGCTGCAGTCAGTGCCAATTTGGACTCTTCGGCGTCTCTCTTAGCTTTCTTGGTTTCAGCAATCAGCTCTCGAAGCTCCCTAACTTGCTCTTCTAGATTACCAATCTGAAAGTGTAGTCTGCTTGCTTCGGCAGAATGCCTGTCTTCCAAGTTGCGAATCTTCTCTTTCAGCTCACCAAGCTCACCATCCTTCGCTCGCAGTTGCTGCTCTTGCTCAGCGCTTTGCCGACGGAGCAAGTCCTCCCTGATACGTAATTGATTGTGATTCTCTTTGTAATGCGCAAGTAGCACGTGCAGATCGGTCTGCGGGATGCGTGAGAATGCGTCACCAGACCCGTTTTCGATTGCTGGTCGTCTCTCTAAAGCGTGTAAGTGATAGTCTCTAGAACCCGAGGAGTCCTGCCGTTGGGATGTGTTGCCATAAGGAGGGTACCCGGGTGGGTATTGGCTCCATGATTCCTGGTAGGGAGGGGAGGAAGAATGCGACGAAGGGCCGTAAGGATTGGGGTTAGGCGCGGGATAACCCTGCTGACTCATGCCGTAGGCATGATTTGGGTATTGGTGAGGCGCCTGGGCTGGCGGGGCATAGTAACTGGGATGATAATTTGGTGGAGGGGCCGGATAGGTGGGCTCAACAGGCACTCGGGATGCAAAAGCGCTACGTGGTTGATGTGGGCCCAAGTGGGACCGCGACACTTCATGTGCTTCACCGCTAAATGGACGCCTCGACGCTATCCTATTTTGTACTAGAACAGAATCTGAATCGTCGTCGCTGTCAAAAGTAGGAGCATGTCTAAAGGGAAACATCTAGTTAGTATAGCAATTCATCAGAGTTTGGTGAGTAAGCTTATGTATCTTAAGCATATTCGATTTGGGCCCGGTGTCGCGGTTTGCGGTCGCGCCGAAGAAGACCCGCGCTATGCGCTCATCGAACAGATGAACGGGGTTTACATACCTTGGTCGTACTTTACTCATTGGCGGGCTCGGTGCCGCAGGTCTATTGTCTTCGATGAGCTGTGCCACAGCGTAAGGTTTTGGTGCATGGTTTGGACCCGCTTCGTGTGTTCTAAGCTTCGGTGCATGTGGCGCGAAAGATCGAAACGATCGAAATGGTCGATCAGAGACTGGAGAACGATCGTGCATATCAGGTACTCCCGAAAGAGGTGACGGAGCACGTGCTGACTCGATCATTGATCGGCGTGCAATGAAAGGTATCTCGGCTTGCTCACGTGACCCATCTTCGATGTACCTCTCGGCTGCCTCTCTTTGCGCCTCTGCAATGACATCTGCTGCTGCTCGGGCTTTCCTTGCGATTCGAGCCTCCGCAGCTCTCTCGCGTCGTAATTGCTCTTCTTGGGCTTCTTCCTTCTCTTTCCGAGCGCGTTCGGCGGCGGCAGCAGCTTCGAGCTCATCCTTCTCTCTTTGAGCACGTCCGGCGACTGCAGCAGCTTCGGCTTCTTCCTGGATCTCTGCGGCACGTCTTTCTTCCTCCATCAACGCCAAGAGCTTCCTTGCTTCAGCAATCTGCTCTAATTTCTCTTGCTCGAGCCTCTCACGGGCTATTCGCTCCTCTTCGAGTCGTTCGGATTCCCTCTGCTGTTCTTCTTTCTTGGTCCTCATCTCTTCTACAGCTCGTTTGACAGCTTCCGCGGCTTCCAACTCTTCTTGAGCTTCTCTCGCACGTTGCTCCGCTAACAGCCTGCTAGCTTCAGCTTCCTCATGTGCAATATCTTGCTCTAGTGACTCTCTCGCCGGCCGCTCGTGTTCGAGTGCCTCCTGCTCTGATCTCTCCACCTCCTTTCGCTGCCCATCTTCTTGAGCCTGAGTCTTCTGTGCATGCTCGGCGGCTTCCTGGGCTTCGATAGTAATCGTCGCTTCTTCCTCAAACGGCTCAGGTTCCTGCACTGGTGGTTCTTCTGCTGCAGACGCAGCAAATTCGTATGATGGCTTCGTGACGGGGTCTTCAGAGAACGCTTCTGGCATGGATTCAGGTTCCACAGCCGGCTCAGCAGCAAGCTTTACCAACCCCTCTTGCGCAGTCTCGAATCGTTCAATAACCGGTCTCTCAGGGGTTTCTGGCGCTGATATTTCATCATTAGGCACATCCGGTGGCTCAACATCTACCGGCTGTTCGGGCGCTGTTGGAACGGTTTCGGGTTCTTGTGTAAGCGCGGGATCGTCTTCTTCTGTTACAGTATTGGTAATGACATCCTCAACTGTCTCAGTTGGATCTTCTGATTGAGCTCCAGGTGCTTCAGGAACTTCAGGAACTTCAGGCGCGTCGGGTAATTCGAGTGCATCTATCGGGTCTAGCCGTATTTCTTCTCCACTGACAGTGACTTCCATTGGTTCTGCAGACTCGACGGCTTCTTCTGCAGTGATCGGTGCGCTCAGTACAGAAAGTTCTGCTTCTGCTTCGGGCGCTAGCTCAGTCGTGGATTGTTGTGGAGGTTCCGTATCTTCAACCGGGGTTTCGTCTTCAGCTGCAGGGTGAACAGATTCTTGGATCGGATGAAGCGCTGGTTGATATGTGTACCCTTGTACTGTGATTTGTTGTTCTTCTGACGCATCCTCTTGCTCCACAATGGGTTTTGGATCATCTGGTTCTCTGAATTCCATGGATGGTGACTGTTCTTCATCCATTGTAGTAGGGCACATATCTCCAGCGCTTTGTGCGGCAGTCGCTAACCCTGTGGCTTCGGTAGAGTCCGCTTGCGATTCAGATTCCCGCTCTTCCTCCATTGGTGGATCCAGGTCTGCAGCAGGTATGATCTCAGTGGCCTGTGGCTCTGCGGCCTCGTCGGGAATAGTCTGTATGCTCTCAGGGTGTTGTGAGGGTGCAGGTGTGGACACGTCCACCGACGTGGGAACGGTACCCTCGTCTGTCTCCACTTCGGAAGCGGTTGGCATCGACTGCTCCCCGGACGCTGCTTCTGTGGCTGGTGGCTCTGTTGTCAGTGGAACTGCAGGCGCATCTGGAATTGGTTCGGCCGTATTCGTTGGCACGTTGTCAGGTGGAGCGACGGACTCCACCGGTTTCCTGCTCTTGCTTTTCTTCTTCACCATAACGGCGGTCGGCAGACAAGATATTTCTTGTATGTAGCGTTGGAAGCACCAGAACACGTAAAATTTTACGACCGAGCCTGCGCTTTTCACGTTAACCTCAGATGGTCGCGGAGATTAGAATAGGTGTCTATTAACGTAGCATGGTGACGGAAAACAGGTCAAAAAACAACGAGCAAGCGCATAATCAGTATATAAGGAATGCGGCAGTGAAAACGGTGAAAGAGGATAGTACAAGCTGCAAACGCCATCCCGTCCAATAGGAGATTGGCAGGGAGGTGCCAGCTCATCGTAAATCTCAGCGGCCTAAATTATATGCCCCGAGCGTAACGTCTCCAGCCATCGAATGCGCCTCGCGTGTCTGGTACAATTACGTCTATATGGTCGCGTTGTGCTTCTCATTCTGAACCACAACGGCGGCCATCGGCAGTGGATCAACGGGAGGTCATGGCCCGAATTTCTTGTTGATGTTTACTGTAGGAAAACGATCCAACGAACTGATATGCACGCAATGACGCTGTGGGAGCTCGAAATTTGATCTTCATGCAGAAGCGACAGGGAGGAGGTTGTGGCATGCTGCGGTTGGACGTGTTAGCTGCATATCAGCCTCGAAAGGAGTGCACTACAGCGGGTGCTAGCGGTAAAAGAGCAGCGGTGTGTGAAGATGCAGAAGGAAGATGCGTTGTCAACAAGTTTAGTACCGTCTAACCCCACCTGACTTAGCGCGCTTTGGCCTGTGGAACTTCCTCCGCCTTCCGACACGACGTGATTTCATCATGGCTGCTCGCTCCTATCACGCGCTCTTCAACTTCAACAGGCCTAGTACTGAGTATGTCACTCTGTAATCGAGCACTCTCCAGGTCCATCAATTTGGGGCGGCATGGATAAGCCCCGAGCCACGCGGAAAAAGCCGATCGTGCTCTCTTCCGATTCTGAAGCAGATGATTCACTCACACCGCCTCCCACGCGTTCCAAGAGGGGCACACTAACAAGTGTACCGATCGGGGCGCAGGGAGCAGAGAAGGCTACCCGATCCCAGACACGTGCAGCCTTTCCCGTGCCACCGAAAACAGCTACCACTAAGACTACTAAGAAGTCTCCAGCCAAATCGCCCACCAAGGCGAACCCAGTCCTCAAGCCCATCGCCTCGTTTTTTAGCAGCGTACCGCGCTCGCAGTCGCAATCCCTACAGCCCACGCCGAGCCCCGAGAAACCTGCCGCATCGATTGAAGATGTAGACGATATATTCGATTCCTCGGACGATGCACAGCCGCTTAAACCCTCGAAACCTCTACCCGTACGTAAGAGACCGATCGCTGCGACTGCGCCGACCGACGATGGCAATGCCGTTAGAAGTAGACAAAAATTTCTACGAACAGCAAGTGGAGCCCGTAGTATCACTCCACTATCGTCTCAGCCGGCGCAGCAGGACACTGAAGACCGTCGGCCATGGACTGAAAAGTACGGCCCGGTGTCGCTCGATGAGCTCGCAGTACATAAGAGGAAAGTGACAGACGTGCGGACATGGCTGGCAGATGTCTTCAGCGGCAAATCACGCAAGCGATTGCTGCTCCTCAAAGGCCCTGCTGGCAGTGGGAAGACTACGACCATGTCCTTACTCTCCAAAGAATTGGGCATCGAAATGCATGAGTGGAAGAATCCCATAGGTTCCACGTCGACTTCCGACAACTTTGAGTCTGCTACTGCACAATTCGAAGACTTCGTTGGAAGAACTGGAGCCTTTGGTAGTCTGGCCTTTGATGAGCCGACAATGAGTGGTCAGACTGCCTCGCCCAGCGGTCAGGCCAAAAGGCAGAAGCAACTGGTTTTAGTAGAGGAATTTCCGAATACATTTACACGTACTTCTGCGGCCGTACAATCTTTTCGCTCTTCCGTCCTCAACTATCTTGCTGCCAATACGCAATCAGCTACTGCATTCTTCCCGACCCATGTCGATTCCGAGCAGCCAGTGACCCCAATCGTTATGATCATCTCAGAGACTCTGCTGTCTACCAACACAGCAGCGGCTGATAGCTTCACTGCACATCGTCTGCTAGGTCCTGAGATCCTGACTCATCCTGGAGTGTCTGTCCTCGAATTCAATCCAATCGCACCCACGTACATCACAAAAGCTTTAGAGGCAATTGTGGTCAAGGAGGCGCGAGAGTCTGGACGTAAGAAGACTTTGGGGCCACAGGCTGTCCAGCATCTTGCGGAACTTGGAGACATCCGAAGTGCGGTCTCATCACTCGAGTTCTTATGCCTACGCGGCGATGATGCCGAAGGCTGGGGCGCGAAGGTGAACTTCACCAAGAAGAAGAGACCGAAAGATATCCCAATGACGAAGATTGAACAGGAATCGCTTGAAATGGTGACACAGCGAGAAAGTACTCTTGGCATCTTCCATTCAGTTGGGAGAGTTGTCTATAATAAACGTCTAGCAGAGGACTCGAATATGCCCGTCGCACATCCACCAAACTGGTTCCCAGAAAGGCGAAGACCGAGAGCTTCGGAGGTCAATGTCGACACGCTCATCGATGAGCTGGGTACCGATACCCAGACTTTTGTCGCTGCTTTGCACGAAAATTACGTCTTGTCTTGTGGAGGTGCAGACAGTGAAGAAACAATGGATTCTGTTGAGGGATGTATAGATGCTCTTTCCGATGCTGATCTCTTGTCGCCGGACCGCTTTGGCGCAGGCGCTGGCCGACGGAATCCTCAAGGAACAAGTGCAGACAATTTGCGTCAAGAGGAGTTGTGCTTTCAGACAAGCGTGCGTGGACTTCTGTACAACCTGCCATATCCTGTCAAACGAATAGCGCCACCCTCAGGCATAATGGGCATCAAAGCGAAAGGCCAAGGAGCAAGTGGTGGAGCGGCCAAAGGCAATGCGTTTGTCATGTACTATCCGGCGTCGCGGCGGATATGGAGGCTACAAGAGGAAATTGAAGACCTATTGAAGATGTGGGTATCAAAGGCGCAGCGCGGTGAACTCTTTACCGCGCCAGGTGCGCCAAAAGCGATTATTCCAAGCAGAGGTGTCGAGACATGGAAAGGAAATGCCTCGTTTTCGCAGCCCGCATCAGCACCAGGCTCGAAGCATGCAAAAGAAGAAGCACCCATCACAGTCCTCCTTGGAAGTGGCGGCTCAGCTCGGAATGAGATGCTTCTCGAGCGCCTCCCCTACATGACTACCATTCTACGCAAGTCACACATCCCGGCTCCGTCCACAACAATCACTGTGCGCGAGATCCGGAAGATCACGGCATTCACTGGAAATGCTTTACTTGATGCTACTGAAGAAGACGACGCAGACGATGATGTTCGCCCGGGCGAGCAAGAACAGTGGTCCACGGATAAGCCAACTGGAGAAACACCAAAGAGGAAGGGACGTGTCCAGTTCGAGAGCAAGGCTCAAGAATCTGAAACGGCAATTGCTGGACTAGCGGACAAGGGCGCTAGTCTTACGTTGAGCGATGATGATATTGAGGATTGATGCCGATGGGATTTGTACCGCGTACTATATACTCTGAGTTTCATCGCACGATAGGGATGCATCGGATACTGGCGTTGTTGGAGATGTGCTAACGACTTTGTTGTATCATTAGCACTATTTTCGTTTAAGTGTAAGATAGTAGAATTAGCAATATATCTATATACACGTATACCTTAGATTCTTCAAAACCTTTGCTTGATAAGTTCTAATACGCCTATCTAGTATATATATATTTACCTTATATTTACACTTACTTCTTAATATACTTTACTCGCCTGGTAATATAAGCTACTAAGTATATTATAGCCTTACTTATGTTACACGGGGTTAGGCTATACTTCTCTAGGCTCGGTCCGTACTAAGGCGAGGTAGACTAAAGCGGTAGTCCGTGAGGTAGCGTATGGAATGATCAGGTGGAAAAGAGTTATCGTTGTAACCAAAAGAATAACGATACCAATTCTATAAACGATAGAATAACTAGTTGACAATCTGTGTAAGAGATGAACTATTTGAGTTGACCACAACGAGTGTAATAATGAAATCCGTCCATCCTTTATACCCATTGCAATCTGTACCTGTCTTCACTGTCCTCACATACTGATCCCTGTATCTTCTGAAGACCTGAAGATGTCTGGTCACGTGCCGGCCTGTCCTCACATAACAGTGGGGCCGTTCTTCCTTGGCGTGAGGCCAGTCACGTGATCATCGCCCCGCGGTGATCGTTACCTTCTGACGTGGTCGTCGGTTGGCGTTCAGCCCCGACTCCTTCATCAAGGGTGGAGTTCCTTTTGTTGCTTGTAACATTATCCCCCCTCTTAGGCGTATCGTCCCGATACCCTGGATTATCGTTTTCCCGCGCCGCGTTTCGGTGAGCAGGTCGCATATAAGGCTTCTGTAGGTCCGTGGTGTCGTACCCGTTTCCTCTCTTTCCCCGCCTTCCTGACCATGCCCAAGATTCAGTCCTCCCGACGTGTTCGTACCCAGAATTCAACTCAACAGCGCCAGGCGCGTGCTGACCGTGTTCGTAAACAAGGGAACGAGATGACTTTTCGTTGCCAGCGTTGTGAAGAGAAGAATCTTCGTTGTTTCGTGGATACTGCGACGGGTCGCTGTGCAGGCTGTATTTCGGTTTCTGCTGAGTGTAGTCTTTTCGTCCCTGAGGAAGAGTGGGAGAGGGTGGAAGCCGAGAAACGGCAGAAGCGCCTCGAGATAGCTCGCGCGGAAGAGCGTCAACTTCAGGCGACGCTGGAGACTGCGCGTCTTCGGCGTGAGCTTTTAGAGGTTGAGGCGCAAGAGCGAGCATTTGCCGATCGAGATCACGCCATTTTGAATCTCCAGGATCGTGCGAAAGAGCAGGCCGAAGGGGATTCTGCCCCGGGTACGGACCTTCTGGCAACCGAACCATCGCTACCCGGATCGTCGACTGACTTGGGCTGGTTACAGGCTGACGCTTCTTTCGACCCTTTTTCTGATTACTTCCTTTCCCTCGAGGACCCGGTCCTCGCTTCCCTGGGTGTTTCCGATGGTACTCAAGTACCTGTGACTTGCAGTTCGTCAAATTTTCTTTTGGCTCCCAAGTGTTCTGGCTTTCGGGCCATCCTTGCCACTTGACCAAGTATTTCCACTGACGACCGACTTTCCGCAGGTCCCTAATTTCTTCGACCTCGTACTCGTCGTCTTCGAGCTCTACATCTGTTGCTAGCTCGGCATCTGGAGGTGCTCTTTCCAGGAGTTTTTTGTGAAAGACAGGGTGGACGCGCATGCCTGGTGGCAGTTGGAGTTTGTAGTTTACTGTGCCTATTTCCTCTAGGATCTCAAAGGGTCCTACTCGGAGGTTATCCAGTTTCTTGCTTGGTCGTTTAGTTTTCAAGTTCTGTCGTGACAGGAAAACTTTGTCCCCCTTCTTAAAGGTTGGTCCCTCAATCCTTTGCTTATTCGCTGCTCTAGCCGATGTGAGGTTCCTGTGAGCTATGTTCTTGCTCAATTCTTCGTGTAGCTCTCGCATCAAGCGGGCTTTGTCGTCTGCGCCTACTGCGATACTCTCAATATCTTTTGGATCCCTGTGAGCAGTCGGCTCATATCCGTAGTTTGCATAGTGTGGTGAGTACTTCGTCGTCGCTGACTTGGTACTGTTGTAGGCCAATTGCGCTGTCGGCAAGAGTTCAACCCAGTTGTCTTGCAGCTTGTTGGCGTACATCCTCAGATACTGCTCCAGTGTTTGGTTCGTTCTTTCCGTCTGGCCATCAGTTTCGGGGTGAAAGCTAGTCGATAGCTTCTTCTTCACACCTAACTTCGCCAGGAATGTGTCCCAATATTTGGACGTAAACAGTTTGTCACGATCGGTGATGAACTCTTCAGGTATCCCGTGTTCTGACATTAGTGCCTTGCTGACCTCGTATGCGCATTCTTCTGCGGTGATGGTCTCTTCCGTTGGCACAAACTTTGCTCCCTTCGTGTGTCTGCACACGATGACTAAGACGGTGTCGCATAGTCTTCCGGATCCTGGTTCTAACGATTTCGGGAGCTTCACTATGAAGTCCATCGTTACGCTGCTCCATGGTCTGGTTGGTGGCGGTAAGGGTTGTAGCAGGCCATAGGGCTTATGTCTTTTGGGCTTGTTCTGGTGACAAGCCAAACAGTTGCCTAGGACATCTTGCACCTTCGCTCGCAAGCGTGGTATAGCAAACACCTTTGCCAGTCGTCTGACCATCTCTTCTAGCGATGCATGTCCGTATTCCTTGGACTCATGCAGTTCCTTGATGAGATTCGATCTCATTTGTGGAGGTACATATGTCCGATCTCCTCGAACCATATCTCGGTACTCTCGTTCGTCCTGTAACAGTTCATCGGAGCCGTTCTCGTCAGGCTCGAACTGCCAGCTGGCTGCCTTTTGCTGCCATTGCTGCTGGAGCGTTTCTACCCTCTCGGCCACCTTAGCTATCCTAGCTAGTTCCGGCTGGTTGTAACGTAGTGTGCCGTCAGGCATCTTCCTGAACATGGCCTTATGTGGTTCTCCATGACTTTCTTCGCGTAAATCGGATCTCCTGCTTAGAGCATCCGCTGCTCCGTTGAGCGTTCCAGCGCGGTGGGTTATCTTGAAGTCGAACTGAGCTAGCATCTCGGCCCATCGGACTTGTCGTCGGTTGAGTTTCTTGGTTGTCATGAAACCTGCCAAGTTCTGGTGATCGGTAAAAACCTCGATCTGGTGTGGTAGTCCCAGCAAATAGACTTCCCACTGTTCAAAGGAATCGACTACTCCTAGTAGCTCCTTGTCGTGAACGTCGTAGTTGAGTTCTGCTCCGGAGAACTTCCTTGAGTGGTAGAACACCGGTCTCCACTTCTTGTCTGGGCACTGCTGTGACAATACAGCTCCAAGTGCGTAATCTGACGCGTCGGTCTCGACTCGCGTCCCTCGTTTCGGGTCGTACATCTCTAGTACGGGTGCCTCGAGAAAGATCTGCTTGATTCGATCAAAAGCCTCCTGATGTTCCTCGTTCCATTTGAAACCAATTTCCTTCTTCGTGATCTCGGAGAGGGGTGTCGTGATCTTCGAGTAATCCTTGATGAACTTTCGGTAATAGTTGGCAAATCCCAGAAAGGATTGCACGTCCTTGACTGTTTTGGGCGTTGGCCACTCCTGTACAGCCGCTGTCTTCTTTGGGTTCATCTTTACTCCCTCTGTAGATATTATGAAGCCTAGGTATTCCGTTTCCTTCGTATGGAATTCGCACTTCCCTGGCTGCAGGTACAGCTTGTATTCTTTAAGCTTCCTGAGCACTTTCTTAACATGTTCCACATGTTCTTCTAGCGTCCCGCTAGAGTATACCAGCACATCATCGATGTACGCTGTGACGAAGATCCCAAGGTATTCGTGGAGCGCGTTGTTGATGACTGACTGAAACGTTGCCGGGGCATTCGTTAATCCGAACGGCATTACTGTATACTCGAACAGTCCATATTTCGTCTTGAATGCTGTCATCCATTCGTGTCCTTCCTTGATCCTGATTCGGTGAAATCCTTCCCGAACGTCGAACTTCGTAAACCACTTGGCTCCCTGGAGTCGATCCATGAGCTCGGTTATTAGTGGTAAGGGATATCGGTTCTTCCGAGTGACGCTGTTCAACCTGCGGAAGTCGACACATAGTCGCCACTTCCCGTTAGGCTTCTTTACGAACAAGATGGGTGAGGCCATCGGGCCTGATCCTGGTCGGATGAATCCCTTCTTCAGATTCTTCTGGAGGTACTCCCTTAGCTCGGCATCGTGCTCGGGCGATATGGGGTACATTGGTCCTGGGCTTAGCTTAGCTCCTTCCTCTAGGATGATCTCGTGATCCCAATCCTGATGGTCTGCTAGATCGGTAGCCTCGTTTTCCTCGAAGAGTTCCCTGAACTCATCGGTTTGATACTCTCGTGGTATTTCTAGTGGTAAGGGTCCTTCCTTCGTGGTCGCGACTCGTCTTATCCATATGACTCCTACTTGCTGAGGGTCCTTCTCATAGATTCTCCTGATCTTATGAGGCGAGATCTTGCCGAACCTCCCGTCCTGGGTTGCGCTTTGGTCCTTCGGGCTCACTCTTCTACGTACTCCAGCAACCTTGTGCACAGGTTCTCTTCTGAGTATCGTTTTCTTTTGCCAGTCGATGGCAGGGTTATGGGCATTCAGCCAGTCATAACCAATCAACATATCCAGTCCTCCTAGATCCATGATGTCGATGTTCATTTGGCACTCTATGCCGGCTATCCTTAGCTTTGTTGATTCGGTTTCCATCCGTATCATGCCGTTTCCATACTCCATGGGTTTCTCGTCGGCTAGCACTACCGGTACTGGATTCTTCTTGATCTGGTAGGGTACTCCGTGCTTCTCCACCATTCTTGGTGAGATTATTGTTCGTGCGGCCCCGCTGTCTACGAGTGCCTTGATCTTCTGACCTTGTATAGATACGGTCGTAAGCAACTGCTTTTCCTGACCATCGGTATCCTGTACCTTCCTTAGGGTCGTTTTAGGACTGCCTTCACCAGCGTGACCCTGTCCCTGGCGGCGTCCTAGTTTTTTGGCTGCCCCTTTCCCTTGTACTTGGGGAAAAAGCCTGTGTCGTTCTTTGAGCTATAGTGTATCAAACACCTGTCGTCGTAACAGAAGCTCCAGTGAATGTTCTCGTGAGGTATCTCCTCCTCGTGGATCACCTTCCTAGTCTTCGCCTTCTTGGCTTGGTGAATTTGGCAATCTGCAACCTTGCAGATGTTCGATGATAGGGTGCGGTGGTAGTCGTCGTCCACCTTGTGTGCTTCCTTGAGCTGTGTGCGGTGAAAGTCACATCCGATCTTGCATTGCGTCCAAAGGAGACATTCATGGAGTTTTACTTTCTCCGGTTCGTGGATGTGGCAGTTGTCCGCCAGGCATTCGTCTGCCCAGAGACTCAGGTGACAGCACCGGTCTTGGTCTGTCCTGCACTTCTCCTTGTCCTCCTTGTGGAACTGGCAATTGATCTTGCAGTCATACCAACACATCTTCTCGTGTTCCTCGGTATCTTCCTCTTCTTCCTCGGTCGTTTCTTGAGCCTTGCCCTCAACTTCCGGGTCCTCGAAGTAGGGTTGTTGGATCACCGCCTGGCGTCCAATAGCCTCGGCATCTTTGCCGGTAGTCATGATTCGGCTTCGAATCCTGCAATCGTCGGCATAGTGTGCGGCGTCTCCGCATACCCAACATTGCTGGTTGGCTAGACGTTTCAGAACGTCCTTGCCCTTGACTTTCCAGTCCGTGGTCCTTGGCCTGTCCATAGCCAAGACCTTGTCGTCCTTCTTTACTCGTGGAACTATCACGAATGCTTCCTTGTCCGCTGAGCGGGCTTCTTCGTATAAGTCCTGGTCGCTCAGGCTATCCTCCGACTCTATCTGGGTCGGGTATGGCGTGCCCTGTCTGATCATTCTGATCTTGACAGCCGCCTGTTTGACTTGTTCTTCTTTGCAGTCTCGGGCAAAGTGTCCTGTCTTGCCACATCTGAGACATGCCTTGTTGTCATAACGCTTCTGGCGTTCCTCCTTGGAGAGACCATCTTGTCTCCATCCTCGGGTTTTCTTGTCCTTGGGTTTGTCTTGTACCTTGCCGGTCATGATGGCATCGCCATCCCTGTCGAACCTTCCTCGTTGCCTTTTCATATTGGGCAGGTTGGGTCGGAAGTATTTCTTCTGGTCGTTCCGTTCCCAAAGTCGATTATCGATGCGTGTTGCTAGCTCAATCAGAGCGTGCAGTGACTCGGGCTTATCATGGTGTACAAGTCCATCCTTGACATTTTCTTTTAGGCCTGTTTCGAACACTGTTCGAAGTGCCGCATCGTCCCAGTCGATCCGTGCCTGTAGTTGCTTGAACTCTGCCGTATATGCTGATACTGACGTGGTTTGCTTCAGGCGAGTGATCCTTTTTTCAGCCTGGTTCTTTGCGTCTACTTCCCCGAAGATACGTCCCATTTCTTCTTTGAACTCTGTCCAACCGGCGAACAAGGCTCGTGTTTCTGCCTTCGTTCCCCTGTGTTCTGCATCTAGCAGATAATCGTCCACATAGGGTTGCATCCAGTTGGAGGCCTTGTCCTTCATGTATGTACTAGCCATGAGGATCTTTTCCTGGTCGGTGGGGACCTCGTTGTACTCGCAGTACAGGTCGGTATGGGTGAGAAACGTTCGTAGCTTCTCCCGATCTCCTCCGAACTTCTCGGGTGCCGCTATCTTTGGCTTCCTAGTAGCGGCGGGTCGTTCGTTTGGAGTGGCCATCAGCTGGTTCGAAAGCTGATTGATCATGTCCATCATGGCAGCCATTTGTTGTGCCTGGACATGGGCCTGTCGCCTAAGATTCCTAATTTCTCGAGCACTGGGATCGTCCTCAGTGTCGGAGTCTGATGCTTCGAGCATCTCTTCGTTTTCTGGCATAGGGTGTGCTGGCATAGCAGGTCCTTGGCCCTGAGCCATGTTGACTTGAGTGTTTCCCTGATGAGCCATTGCTGAATCTTAATCGGGCAGTCCTGTTGGTTAAAACGTCCACTGATATCCAAGGTGGTCAAAGTGTTACACGGGGTTAGGCTATACTTCTCTAGGCTCGGTCCGTACTAAGGCGAGGTAGACTAAAGCGGTAGTCCGTGAGGTAGCGTATGGAATGATCAGGTGGAAAAGAGTTATCGTTGTAACCAAAAGAATAACGATACCAATTCTATAAACGATAGAATAACTAGTTGACAATCTGTGTAAGAGATGAACTATTTGAGTTGACCACAACGAGTGTAATAATGAAATCCGTCCATCCTTTATACCCATTGCAATCTGTACCTGTCTTCACTGTCCTCACATACTGATCCCTGTATCTTCTGAAGACCTGAAGATGTCTGGTCACGTGCCGGCCTGTCCTCACATAACAGTGGGGCCGTTCTTCCTTGGCGTGAGGCCAGTCACGTGATCATCGCCCCGCGGTGATCGTTACCTTCTGACGTGGTCGTCGGTTGGCGTTCAGCCCCGACTCCTTCATCAAGGGTGGAGTTCCTTTTGTTGCTTGTAACAACTTACTTTCTAGGCTACGTGTTATATAGAGTTAGGCTATACTTCTCTAAGCTTAGTCTATACTAAGGTAAGATAGACTAAAGTAGTAGGCTATATAGCTTATCTAGTAATTCATATAGAAAATAGTAATTCAAGTTAAGTAAGAGTAGGCTAGCGAGTTGGGTCTCTACATCGGGTAGCTTTTTCTAGAATATCTCTATAGATACCTACGTAATCAGAAAACGTTATATATATATCTCTCTTATAGGTCTAGGTTTTATCTATATATTATATATACAAAGATCTTATTTATCTCTTATACTCCAAAAGTTATTTAATAACCCACGTTGCCAAGAGTTGGGTCTCTACATTTAGTGTTACACGGGGTTGGGCTATACTTCTCTAGGCTCGGTCCGTACTAAGGCGAGGTAGACTAAAGCGGTAGTCCGTGAGGTAGCGTATGGAATGATCAGGTGGAAAAGAGTTATCGTTGTAACCAAAAGAATAACGATACCAATTCTATAAACGATAGAATAACTAGTTGACAATCTGTGTAAGAGATGAACTATTTGAGTTGACCACAACGAGAGTAATAATGAAACCTTTCCATCCTTATATCCTCGTTGCCTTGTCCGTTGCCATCACTGCCATCCCATCGGGTGTAACCTTCCGAGGGATGGTTGTGATGGCTGACATCCTGTATTGACCTGCCATCCCATCCTTGGCGGGATGGCTCCTCTTGGCGGGATGTCCATCACGTGATCAGCGCCCCGCACTGATCATTACCTTCTGACGTGGTCGCCCGTTGGTCTCTTACCATGCGACCTGCATCAAAAGGAAGCAACTCCTTGTTACCTTGTAACATTTAGCTCCGATCTAAGATATCTAGCTAGCGAAAGTAGCTAGCTAGATACGTTCTATATATAAAATATAGATGTAGATTCTAGCTACAAAATAAGCTATTACCTATTATAATTAGATCTAAACTAGTAGAGATATTAAGGAAAATAGGATCCCGATGTAGAGACCTATTTGCCAGCCTATATTACACTAGTATATAGAAGTTATATTTAATATAGAACTATCTACGTACTTAAGTAGTATTTTGTTTACTTATTAGAGAAATAGTTATACTATATAGTCCTAGCGGGTTACCTAAGCGATAGCTAGGTCTGTGCAGAATTTAGCTATCTTTAGTCGTACTCGAAATCTGTGGGCAACTGAAGGGCTTTTAGTTTCGCACTAAGACACTCGTCAAGGATCCACTAGCTAGGCTTCTAGCCCATCACAATGGCCGACTTACATGCTTCCTTATCTCCTTCCATGACAACGTCAAGATAACAGTTCATACGCTTAGACTCTTCTCAAGTTACTTCGGTATCAGCCAATAAATGTAGTGACACCAAAAACATCACACAGCTTGACAATGGAATCACGTACCACGAAAAGACCGATAGATAAGTTGAAGGCAGAATGATGATGATACTAGGTGAGCATCAAAGTCTCAATGAAGTCTATAGACAAGAACGTAGTGTGGTATCGGGAAGGGAAACAGGTCGTAACTCATGAAGCGTCTTTCAAGACAACATCTGCCTAAGCGTTGGCAAAGGTCCTGCCGATGTCCGACAGGCTGTTTCCATCAGCGCTGATGAGGTACTTGATGTCAGTGGAAGGCGCAACCATGTGGTAAGCGTAACGCTCAATCCAGGGCTGGGCGTCCATCCAGGGAAGGACCTGCTTAAGGAACGCGTCCGCGTCGCCGGAAGTAACGCCGAACTCGGTGATCCAGACGGGCTTGTTGAAGGTGTCGTGAAACTTCTTGAGGTAGTTCTTGAAGTCCTCGGGCTTGTCCCAGGCGTAGTAATGGGCGACGACAAAATCGATCTGGCAACCTGTGCATTGGTTCATGAAGTTCTTGAGGTAGTTGATGCCCTTGTTGGGTTCGTCGGCGTTGGTGACTGAGGGGGAGCCGATGCGGAGGCCCTGTGCAGCGAGGGGCTGAATGAACTTCTTGTGGGTGGCGACAGCAGTGGCGACGTCGATGTTCGAGCCTCCGCCACCGACCTGGTCAGGCTCGTTGAAGCTGAGAACGTGGGAGACCTTGTAGTTCTTCTTGGCGTTGGCGATGTTGTTGGCCCAGCCCTCGGTGCACCACTGCTGGTTGGAGTGGAGAAGGGGAACGTATTCGAGGTCGAGGGGCGTTCCGTCAATGACTGCCTCCCAGTTGTACATCCATGAAACCTTGGAGCCAGAGAACTTGTGTGTCCATTGAGAACCGGCAACACCATTGTGCTGCTTGGGGAAGGCAAGGCCGCGCTTGCTTCCGCCGCGTGCCTGGAGAGGAGATGCCTCGATCATAGCGGAGAGGCCAGCAAGGGCCATAACGAAGGTGGTGGTAAGCATAATGAATGAATGGCTGATCAGTTGATCAAAAGAGTGATTGTGGGGTTGCTAGAGAGCGTGGTAGAGCTGGATCTTCAAAGGAGTGAGATGCTTTATTTATCGTGACTTTCAGGCTGTACTTATATTCTGGGAAATTAAGAGGCGCCTTTCACAGAGTGAAACTAGCACCTGAGGCCCACAACATGTGCAGGACAGCGCATGGCGTCGCCTTCTCGGCCTTGTCTGCAGTGTTTCACCCAAGACTACTGCCAACTCCGAAAATCCACGTGCGAAAAGATTATGAAGCACATCTCCCGCCAGCCCGGTCTGACGGCGCCGGCTCTGGGGTTTGGCGATTCGTCAACCTTGGTAGGGCTGTAGGGGCCAAGCTTGTGTGGAAATTACATTTCGTGTATCCGTCAAATCACGGTGCTGACGATGCGTCGCTGCTCGCCGAGTCGCTGGAGCCACGTTGGTTTTCGCAGCATATGCACGAGAAGAACCTGATTGATAGTGTGCTGTGAGAGGGACGTTGAAGGTGTCTAACACAGGACCCATGTCTAGGCTGGCTGTCTGCTCAGGTACAGCGCAGGAACAAGTTCCGGTGACGGAAGTAGGATTTGTTCTGGACCGCAAACTGACTTGTAGGTGGAGTGCGCTAAACAGATTGAGGCAGGCGCCGAACAACAGCACCCAACGTCCACACCCGCTGCCGCCGATCCTCACCGTTTCAAGTCCACTTGTGCACACCCAAGCAACAACAACGTGTACGTTCTCATGAAAACATAACGATACGAGGCGCGTCATGATTCATCAGAAGTTACGGACAACAGAGCTTGAGCACTGTTCTGTCGCAAGGACCTCAAACAGAAAGTAAACAGACCTTGCTTTTCTAATAATCTGAAAGCGCCTACCAATCATGGCTGTCAGACATGCCCAGAAATGCCTTGGGCCCGTACCGAGCCGCAATCTTCCGCGGACCACCAGGAACGCATGCCGTCCATTCAGCGGCTTCCTCAGAGGTGCCGCAAGCGACGGCGTGAAAGAGGAAGCGAGACGCCTTTGGCATTTTCGACGCGGCGCTCCCAGCACGGCAGATGCTCCCTGGCTTCCTATTGCGACCTCTGAACGCCCACGTGGATGACACTGAACAACTTGCAAAGGGCGAGACCTTTCCGTCGGCCGGTTGCTCGATGCATCCTCACATGTGAAAGGAGTGTCGGCCCTTGACTGCGAAGTCTGACAGCGGCGTGAGTGGACGCTCCTGCAAGCAACTTCAACGGATTTGACAGTTCTCCACTCCGATACCGTTCGTTGAGCGCAAACTCTGCTCTCTCAGGTCACCCTCGCTTCGAGGCGCTGACTCCACAAAGTTCGCCCAAGAGCTTCCACTGCTTACTCGGAACATGCCTTCCTCGGCAAGATTCCGGACACTACGTGATGTTGTACTGCAAGCAGAAATGCTTGGGACCTAGACATGTCTGAACGAAGACCTGGGTCTCCGGCAGAGCTCTACGAGGTAGGCTCGAGTACCATGGTAATCTCAACCTCGGCATTTGCATTACACAGAACCTTGGGAACGGACAGGTTTACATCCGGCACCTTCTTCCACATATCAGTATAGGCGGAGGGAACAGTTCTCCACTATTCAATCTCACCACTGCATGCGAACGCAGGTTTGATGAAAAGCCTACGCTGCGTTAACGCACGCGCAGTGCAAGCCTCGGGTGAAGAAGTTATCGTTTGTTGAGTTCTAGCGCGAACGAGTGCATTACCATACAGTCAACAGCAGTTCCCCGCCTGGGCCTGCATCTGCAACGGCCCAACGGAGTCAGAACATGCGATACTGGCCACGATTCATCGCTATAGTTTTACGCTTCTAGAAGGACATCCGAGCGGTTCGTATCTTGCGACCGGCACCATTATCCGACGGCGCACAACGGGCCGACATCTTCGCACCTCAAACCTGAAGCCTCAAGGTTTCGATCCTTCACAGCTATCTAAGCCACAACATACGTCATCAATCCTGGTCAGATAAGGGTGGCTGGGGTGCATCGCGCAACGGCGGAAGTAAATACGATCGGTCGCAGGAGGATACATATGACCACTGCGGACTGCTCCATGCGCAGCTTGAGGCGTTGACCTTCTTGCGCCTTTGCGAGTTTACAAGAAAAAGCACCCGGCGTAGTCGAAGCACAGGCTGCACAGGCATCATCGATTACTATACGAGCTCGTGTTTTGGCCGGGAAGACGACATGACACGGTCTTGCCCGTATCGCGCTGACCGTGGAAGCGTACGTGAGTAATGCTGCGAGGTTGTGGGTTGGGCGGAAGACTCCATGATGTGGACTTCGCTTCTGCGACTAGTATCACTAATCTTCACAGTCGTTGTTTTTGGAAGGTACATCGTCGCCTGTTCTGCACTCCTAACACATCTTTTCAATCGTTGATTCTGGACCGATTTTGTTTGGAGAACACACGAGTATGCTGGCTTGAACGAGATTCTTCAAGGATTTGAAGGCTTCATCTCTTCCACATACGTAAAAGATGCTGCTTCTTCCAGCGACACATATTTCGCTGTCTGCCGGATTTTTAGTGTTTTGCGATCTCCTTTCCATAACATCGAAAGTAGACTGGAGCCAACAAATAAGCAGAACCACGTAGACCCCTGAGAAAAATATCCCGACTCGATCCCGACACATACTTGATCTGGGCTGTTTCAGAGACTGTATTTCGAGCTGCAAAGGAAGGAATGAGACAAGGCGTATGAAGAGAGTTTTCATACACCCATAGTAGCGCCATTCTGTCGAAAACACGAGCTCACATAGGCACTGCGAGCGTTCTTTTCGCGTGAACGCTTTTACCGCTTGTCGCAAAACCATACAGCGCTTCGGTCTTCGGGTGAGTCACATCGCATTCGAAATTCCGACGACGACATCTCCCGACACAGTGAACTGTTCAGGTCCTTTTTGATACACCAGATCTCTGCACATGTATCAGTGCTCTGGGATTTTGATTAATAGCAAGAAGTGCTGGGGTGAAGAAGCCATGAGTGTTCCCAATATCTATTTTGAATCCAAGCTCTCCATCACGATCTTTTCCGAGGGCTTTTAAATCCTCTCATGGCTTGCATCAAACACCGACAAGCTTATTTCCGCTTTGGAGCTTACATGTGTTACGGCACATGCAATGAGATTTGGAGTCCGAGATCTGAGTGTCTCAAAGGCTAGCAACGCCATTGTTGATTCATAACATCGATCAATTCTCTCTGGCATTTTGGAAGAAGCGAGAAAAGCAGGAGCATGACACATTAATCTCTGCTCTCTTGGTCAGATTAGCACGTGTTTTTGATGTTGACAACCTTTGGAGAAGGCGACTTTTGTTGTTGTGACCAAGTAATTAAAGGAAGAGGAATAGTAGTGAGAGAAAGGTGTATGTATATGCACTTAGGTACTCCGCAGATGTTGAAGATATGGTGAACACGATCCAGAAACTGCAAATTTGTAAACCATCGAGTGAAGGCTTTGGCAGCGACGGTTTGTGGTCGTCCTGTCATTTAAGAACTAGAACCTGGAGCGGTAGAGGTTATCCTAACGTAAAGAGACTTTTAAGAACTGTAACAAAGCAGCGGACTGTCTGCTGACATTTAAGTAAGCTGTTCTTGTTTTGGATGCAGCAGCAAGCAAAAGCTCTCATATGGCCGTCACACAAGTGTTTTTTTTGGGAAAGAAGGAAGGTAGCAAAGTTAGGGTCGCTGAAGAGCGGAAGAGCTACTCTTTTCTATCCTGTATGTTTGGCCAAAAGAACCGAAAATGGACAGTTTTCGTCTCGCTTTATGGAGGAAAAGATTTTTGAATCACGGACTTATATACCTACTCCGAAACTTCGATCTTAGACAACATTCGTTTCTGCGGCTTGGCTTTTGAGGATAATGGTCATAGGCTTCTGATGTAGATTTTGAGAAACAATAAGAAGAGACCGAAGCCATGGCGAGTTATTGTCTGAAATTTTGTTGGCAGGTGGAACGGACACAGCATGTGGTTCGCTACCTGAGCCATTTTTCGTGTTCCAGAAGATAGAGTAGTAGTGTGTTTGGAGAGTGATAAACCACCGGTGAAGACCACTTTATATGCACACCTTCGTAGTGCGTTCCCAGCCAGAGAACGAACATCTCTTGAGCTAGCGTATGATTTGGAGAAGAGTTGCAGTGCTCATGCCAACTGCAAGTTGTGTTTTTGGATCGACAGAAGATATGAAAATGTAGACAACCTCCAACAGCTCATGTGAGTGTCGACGGAACTGTTTGAACAAGTGCGAGATGACGGGTCCCCATGAACGCGGTGTTGATCCTTTTGGAGAAACAGGCGCAGGGCTTCGCACCATCGCAAATGATCTCATTCATCTTGGTAAAATGAAGACGTTGTGCGATGAAGAAAGTAAGAAGAATTCCAGCACCGGTGAGCTTCTATACTAACGAGAGTACACCAATATAGCGAAGCCAACTCAATTCCATGCATGAATGACGTCTTAGTCCTCATTTTCATTTGTTGCTTGTATGGTTTTCCTTTGGTAAAGTACAGAGCGACTCGCACTCACTTCATGGCGGCAGTCTAGGTCTTTTTCTTTTGTAGAAGCTCAAGCCATACAGCGACGAAGACCACATCGTTGCTTGTTCTATCTATTCCTTACAGACGATCACCAGCTCTTGAATTCGTTTTTCTTAGTGCATAGGCCAATTCGGAAAATGTCTTGTAGTTGGTGGGCAAGAGAGAAGAAACATGTTACATGTGTAAGTACTTTGGGTCTTCGGAATCGGACATGGTGAGGTATAGCCTGCACTTTTAACCGTATTGATAATTTGACTGAATTCTGCTCCAGATCTCCCCTGTCAACTGAAGCGCCACTGTTTTTGGTAATTGTGAAAATGTTGATATTGATGAGAAGGAGGGTGGTGGAGTGGATGTTTAAATCCTCTTGTTGAGGCAAGGCTACATGGTAGTCCACTTCGTCTATTTCGAAAGTTTTGACATTGATGAACTCTCGTTTTGTCCGCCAGTACATGAAGGACAATGTTCAAGATTTTTTACTGGAAAATTTGAAGACAAGAACCGAGGGGAAAGTGATGCCCATATGTTGTGTTGAAGGAATTTCGGTGGTTGTGTGGGAGATAGGGAAAGTGTGTGCCCTCTCGTAAGGTCCTGGAAGACGATTCTGCTCATTGGTTATTAATACACGTTTTTAGTAAACAAGACCAGAACATATATGAATAGAAAGAAGAGAGGCAGAGGCAGAGGCAGAGGAGCAAAAGAGGATTTTATACAGCCAGGAATTGTCGACACGAGATGAACATCTGAGTCAAATATGACAAGCATCAACCTGAGCCAGAAAGAAAGAAGAATGCCGTGGATAAACTCATGGATGTATGTTCTTCTCAGAATGCAGTGCGCAACGTGTGCCAGCTTTGGAGGTTGGGCATACCAAGGTTGATACGGTGCACTGATGTCATCGCGAGAACACTTGCAAAACGATGAGACGAAGCGCACTCGTATCAACAAAAAGAGGGAGAGAGTAGTAGAAAATACTGTTAGATGTGTGATCGATCTTATATCCCAAAACAAAGCAACCAGCAAACAGCATCAAGTCGTAGCCACGGTAACTCTCGCAGGAACGACAGCCCGCTCCGAGTCAAACTTCGCCCCATCCATATTTCCTCTCTTGTATAAAGCAGGTGAAATAACCAACAGAACGTACTTCTGTCTGTATTGTGCACCACCAGCGCCATCATCATCCTCGTCATCGCTCAAGTTATCATCCTTCATGCACCCAGCATCAAACATCAGCGGCCCTACGTGAGAGAGCATTGTTGGGAGCCTTGGAGTCCATAGTGCTCGTTGCTGACGTAGGAATTGCGAGAAGAGAAGCGCATCTTGGAAGATGTCGACAAGACTTGCTTTGAGATCGGGTACTTTCTTGGCGTCTGCCCAGACGTGGACAAGAGACATGACTTTGTGTGCGGCAAGTTCACTTCGAGCCTTGAGGCGCTCTTTTCGCGAGGCATGTTCGGTCGCGTCGGATAGGAGGTGAATAGTCAAGGCTCGCCAATCGTTGAAGGAGCGTGGAGAAACAATGTTGTCGGCTGTATTAGTTAGAGCTACGTCTTGTAGATAGTTAAAGGACACTTTTCGCGAAAAGACAATGTTGTAGTCGAGTAGTGATATCTGGGGACTGACCTGCGTGCCAGAGGATGTTCTCAAGGCGTTTAAACGCCGTCCAATCATCCTCAGAAAGCCAAACATCTTCACCAATGGTGCCTTGATCGTCCAGGGTCCGAAAAAATGAGTTTATCATCACGCATGAAGTCCAGCCGCGAATGAAATGTCGTTTCTGCTTCTTGTCTTGTTTCGCCTTTTCGCTCTTGACAATCGCATGTAGTTGTTCTTGTGTCGCGCAGGATGGAGCTACTTGCTGATACTCTGAAAGCATTGGGTCTTCCAAATGCAGCTCTTGTCCCATCGTACAGGCAAAGTCAGAGGCCCAGGTACGAATGTCGACGAGCAAGGACTCAAATTTCGAACGAATAATATCGTCGGTCTCCTGGACTCCAAACACGAGTTCCTTGGTGTCCTTGGTCTTTTGCAGTTCGTGGGCCGATAGTTTGATAGTTCTGACTGTGTCTTGCTCTGCTTGTAGTGCTCTTTCCAACTCCAGTATTTTCTTGTGCGTCACTTCGGCATGTTCTTTTTGCGCCTGTTTTGCCTCATTTCGTTCGGCCTTGTACCGCTGCTCCTTACTCATGAAAACATCCCTGCGAGAATGATCGTCCTTGCGGAAATGGTAATCCTTGCGAGAGTGATTGTCCTTTTGAGAAATGTCGTCCTCGTAGCGTTGGCCATAGCTGGGCTCTCCACGCCCCCACCACTTCTTTGAATTTCCAGACTAATTATCCCGTTAGTTCCGCTCAAAGTGCGAGCTGATATGAACATACTTTGCCGCCATTGGATTTGTCGTGTAGTGGTGCTGAGTATTGCTGCTCAGCGGGATATGAACCAGGCGGTTGTGCGTTTGAAGGATCTCCAAGTGCCGCAAACTGTGGCGCGCCTCGATTGTCTAAGCATAATCTTAGCAAAGCTATTAGGTTACTAAGCGTGGAAAGAGTCACCCTGGTTCCGACTTGCGAAGCTTGAAGTTGAAGTGAGCTGAGGTTTCTGCACCTGGGCAACTTGCCCACTGTAGGTTCTTGCTGGTTGCGCCGCTGTCGAGGGGATCGGATTTCGGGTTAAATTAGTTTGCATGCCACCTTCTATCTCAGTGAAGCGAGCCACTGATATCTGTTCATCTTTGTGATGTGTCTGGTCGACCAGTTGCCCGTTTGCAGTACTGTAGCCGGTTTCGACCGGTTTTTTTGGTTGGTCCGACATGGTTGATTGATGATGGTATACACAACAAGTCTAAAGAGATTGCGAGATTACCATTAAGAAGAAAAGAGATGCGAGTGATCAAGATACCCAAAGTGCGAGAGACGCCAACTGCCCCTCAATGGCAGTTTTGGGCGCTTGCCTAGTCCAGCCACGCAAGGCTACCATATCAGCCTCACAACGCGCCGAGACTGAGGGGTAGCGAAGTTGCATTTCAGCTGATGCAATTTATCACTGTATTGTTGCTTCCATGAAGGCCGAGATGATGGTCTAGGACCAAACGAACGCATAAATTCTAGACTAGTCCGTGCACCGGGATCGCCAAACCTCAGCCTCGGCGCCACCAATACAGCGGTTTGAGGACCATCTACACTCCTTATGCATCCACGATGATCGAAAGTCGAGAGGCCGCATGACAAGCACAGCATAGCGTGAACGACGACTGAGACTAATCCTAAATTGCACACAAGTTGAACCTTAGCTGAGTCCTATGTAATTATAAATGACACGTTGCAGGGAAAGATAACCGAGCGCCTCGTCCCGTCAGAAAGCCAGCAGATCACTGAAGGCGCCAAAGTCAGAGGTTGCGCCCGCATCTGTAAACCATGAGGTGAGGATGTCAACGAATCCTGAGGGGATTCCAACCATCGATGCTAGGATGCTAACTGCAGCTGGTAGAAACGGAAGGACTTTAGACATTCCAGACCTCTTGCGCGCGATCTGCTGGTCGACTTCCTGGTTGACGGGACGCTGTAGCGCCACTTGTTCATCACGCACCTTTCTTAGCATCGCTTGCTCGTTCTCCCAGTCCTTCTGAATCTGCCGTTTCATAGCCCGATCGCTGTCAATCAGATCCTGCTTCAGCCGCTCCAAGGACGCAAGCTCCCTCTCGTACTGCTCTTTGAGTACATCCAGATTGCCACTAACCAAAGAACCCGCCGCCGTTTGATCCAGCCTTTTCTTTTGGTGAACAATTTCCTTTTGCAACTCAAGAACCACTACGTCCTTGCACAACAGCTGGCCAGTCAGGGCAATGGCCGAGTCCCTATCGCCAAGGAAGCGGCTCATGTTGGAACCCCGTCCCAGCATATAGGCCCAGAACTTTTCTCGCAGCTGTCGCTCGCGATCAGATCCGGTGGCCTGATCGACCCCGTCCCAGCGCGAAGTAACGAGGAGCACATTTTTGAGTGCATCGGGGCCGACAACCTCATTCAAGATCTCGAACGTCTTGACAGCAGTTCTGGTGAAACGAATATCGGTGATGCGGTGGATGTACACAACCCCTTTCAATTGAACTCCCAGCTTGTACTGCGCAGTAAGCACTTGCGCAATTTCCCCCAGGATTTCGGCATCGGAACGAGTGGTGTCGTCAAACCCAGGCGTGTCAACAAGCAGGACTTTGCTTTGGCCAATTTGGACTGGAACGAGCTGGCATGATTGTGTGCCTGCACACTGTTAGTCTCTGCAATTCTAACACGGAATTGAGGCAGACTCACAAGCGTCAAGCAAATGTCCTTCTTTGACAGCCTCACTACCCGCTAGCTGGTTTATGAAATAGCTTTTCCCTGCCCCAGTCACTCCCATGACAAGAATCATGCTTAGAACATTGTTGGGGTTGCTACTTGGCATCATGATGGCGAGGGAATTATTCTTAGACGTTGAATGATGCGATATAGGTAGGATAAATCAAGGACAACGAAGTAGACAGGATTCCGAGAACGCATGTGGATCCGGATTTTATGCTCTTCCAGGACCTACGCTCCTCGGGTCGCAGCATGCAAGGCTTGATCATTCACTCCGCCTTGATGTTTAATTTTGGTCCAGCCGCACAGGCGTGAATATGCTATCTACGCTCTAGTTCCGAAACTGTGGCTTTTTTTGGCGCTTGCTAGTTAGTCTAGATTCAGCCTCAGACGGGCGTTTCTTGTACCAAGTTCACCTAGTCACTTATCTCTTTCTGAATCGAGGCTATGCACTGAATGGCCTGCTGACATGCCGTCCTGGTGGCTGCATGCTATCTTTGGCCCCCCCCCCCCCCCAAGCCGACGAGGGGTTTCCATGGGGGAGAAATATATCCCATAGGCACTAGGCTACATGAGACTCTCCAACCATTTCCCACCTAATACCTTTGCCCTCACATCAAGCAAACGAGGACAACCGCTATGGCATCGGAAATTGTTGTGGGCATTGATTTTGGGACTACGTAAGACTGACCATTCTCCCAACGAGAACTAAGAGACTAAGAGTAGCAGGTATTCGGGGGTATCATGGGCCATCAATGGAATCAACAAGATTCACCTCATTAGCGACTGGCCCAATCCCAAGGGAGGCAACACCAACTTCGAGAAAGTACCAACCATTATCTCCTACGCAGACGGGAAACCTCTTGACTGGGGTTACAATGTCGACGTCCTAGGCCGCGACCCGAAGTTTCAATGGTTCAAGTTACTCCTCGACGCCAAGCAGGCGACGGGGAAAGGCCTAGTCACAAAGTCTCGCGATCTCCTCGGAACTCTCGACAAGTCGGCTGAAGACGTGGCCGCAGACTACTTGCGTCTACTTTGGCAGTACACAAAGGAGCATATCGAGCGCATTGAGGGGGCTACTTGGGAGAAGATATACTCTCTCCGAGTAGTTCTCACCGTGCCCGCTATATGGAGCGCAATTGCGAAAGAAAAGACTCTCAGAGCTGCAAAAACAGCGGGCTTACCAGACGATATCGAACTGGTATCGGAACCCGAGGCCGCAGCTCTGGCTATTCTGAAAGAAAAGGACCAGGAGAAGAAGCTAGAGGTGGGCGACTCTTTTGTCGTATGTGATTGCGGCGGAGGCACTGTAGTAAGTCCACCAACATCATGTACATGCTCGGCGCTTACAATAGAAAGGATTTGATCTCATACAAAATCACCGGTCTTAATCCTTTGAGGGTAGAAGAATGCGCCATGGGCGACGGCGATCAATGCGGATCTGTGTTTCTAGACGAAGCCTTTGTCAAATGGGTCCAAACAATCGTAGGCGAACGTGAGTACGGGGAGCTTAAGGATAAAGCCAAGGCGAGAATGCTTCGTGAATTTGAGGAGGGTGTTAAGAGATGTTATAATGGAGACAGCAAAGTATACACTGTTGAACTGCCCGGCGTTGAGGATAATAGTTCCGAAGGAATTGACGACGACCAAATCAAGATAAAACCGTAAGTCGCCAATCGCTACATATGTACAACGTCATATCTCTAACTGCTCGTTCTCAGGACCACGCTTCAGACTCTATTTGATCATGTTATCAATAAGATAATGGTGCTTGTCGACAGGCAGATCGACACATCGCTAGATAACGGTCAACCCATAAAGGCCGTTCTCCTAGTCGGCGGCTTCGGCACCAGTAAGTACGTTCACAAACGACTGAAGAACGCACATGGCGGTGGCGGTGGAATCGAAATACTCCAAGCAACTGGCGGGTAAGCATGGTTTGTCACTTGACCATAGTCACCCAATTCTCACGTCTTGCCAGGTGGTCTGCTATATGTCGGGGAGCAACACTACGCGGCTTGGAGCTCTCCGCGCACTCCGACTCCAAACCTACAACCGTCTCAGCACGTATTGCGCGATTTAGCTATGGCAATTGCTGGGATGTTCGATTCGATGCATCAAGGGGCCACCAAGATATAGATCGCAAGAAGAGGCCAGATGGCTGGTATGCGGGAAGCCAAATGAACTGGCTCATTACAAAAGGAGATCGCCTGGAAGAAGGTCGCAAGATCCACCTGTCGGTCGGCAGCGACGTCCAAGTCGGCTTCTGGGACTCTGGCGTACGTGCCTTTTCTCAACAACTGTGGTACTGCGCTGATGACGAGCCACCCCGGCGATTCATAGAATCTCGTGCGTTGTTCCCTATCCTCTTCCCCATGTGTGCGACATGCATCTTGCTAACTTTGTGCAGACATCAAGGAACTCTGTGCGGTAGAGTACGGCGTCGACTGTTCCACATTGTATCTGGAAACCTCATGGAAGGATAAGGAAACGAAGAAAAAATATAGAACGCCAACTTTCGATCTTACAGTTAGGCTGAACAGCGCCACGTTGCATTTTATAGTCGCGTATAAGGAAAAACAGGTAGCGTATACTGAGGCAAAGTACAAGGAGGACTAGTTCTGCATCTTGGATTTGAGAAGAGAGAGAGATAAAACCGCAATAATATCCCGGTGGTCTTCTTTCGCTCAACACAGTCTAAACACCCACAATGCCGCTCGCTCAACGTGATCACATGTTCCAAGTGGAACGCAACATACACACTGCTATCCAACGCTCGAAAACGCCCTGAACACCGGGTATAATGCCATCCTCCCCCCACCCCTCCATCTCCCGCCCTGATCCCTACCGCCCACCCTTTGGCGTCTGCCTCAGCTCAACAATATTCCATGGCCAAAAGTCCATACCCACATAACGTCCTTGCTTGGGATCATAGACGGCACGAACCTGCAGCGTCATCTTTATCCTCTCACCATAAATCTCAATCAGACCCAGGACGAGAAAGGAACCGCGTGGGAAGATCAAAGGGCGCTTGTGGTTGGATTTGCGAAAGTCGTTGCGAAACTGTGTTAGGTCTAGTGTGAGTTTCTTGGGGTCGGGGAGTAGGATGCCGTTGAGTTCTTTGGCTGGGCCGTCGACAGGGGCTACGGTTGATGAGGGGGTGGTGGTGCCGGGTTGTTGGGTATCGCTTGCGGGTGTAGAGAAGGGATTTGGTGTTATGCTTGTTGTTTTATTGACGGAGGATTGTGGGTTCGTGGACACGCGCTTGACGAGCTGCTGGACGGTTTCGGTTTGCGATTCTTGTGACCAGCCCATGTAGATTTTAAATTCTTTCCATGTCCGGCCTATCTTCCTCTTTGTGTCCTGATAGAGCGCTTCCGCGGCTGGCTTGGGATACAGTATCCTGTTCAAGCGAATATGGTGCGAGGTTTCGACCGGTCGCGTTGCCTTTCGCCACTCCAGGTCCTCGGTCAGTTCGATACCAGGCCGCTCGAATTCGGGTGGCGTGGTATCCAGGAACTTGAATTCAATCCACATGTTGCCTTTGTTCGTGTCGATTTTGCCGGCTGTGGCGACGTAGGAGGGGGTTTTGGCGAAGAGATTGCGTATCATGGATGCTAGTTCTCCTGTCTGACAGTCAGTACGCGTTCGTTGTGTCCGGATCTCATGTCCCACCTCGTATCTTCTCGACTCTTGCGCGGTCCGTTGCCAGCCTCCTGAACTCTTGCCACTCTGGGTCTGAGCCTTTCCAGAATGTCTTCGGCCGCGGTCTTGAGAGTCCGGTTGGTAGGAATAGTATAGCGTCATCGTACTCGTCATCCTCGTCCTCGTCCTCGTCTTCGGGCCCAACTGTTGTCCACCCATCTTGCCCAGGCTTATACGTCCCGCTCTCCTCTCTGGTATCTTCTACTTCGACCTTGATGCCAACATATTGTCCGAGGCCGTACGTGGCCACTCCGACAGCGACAGCTCCGACTAGACGTCTGTTCTCGAGTCAGCATAGGTCGAGTGCAAGGCATGTGTGAAGCGACTCACGACTTGCTGAGGAATGGTCGCCGTATACGCACTCGCTGTATTATGACTCTCTCGTGGCCATGGCGTGCCGCCTGCTGGACAATGCGCGAATGCGGTACCCGATTAGAGAGGGAGAAGTTGCGCCGCAGCACCAGTGGCGTGAACATTGGTGTGGCGCAAGCGAAGAACGAATGCTATGAGGAATTAAAGGCTAGATAGGGAGGCATTAAATCTCAGTGTGCACCAAGAATGCGCACGAAGCGTGTGTTGACAATGAATGGACTGCTGTTGGCCGGCGCCCCACGACGTGTATGGTTGCGGGCGGAGGTGAGGCGCGGGTTCGACGCTAGTTCCGTCTGGGTGGCAGCTCAGCAGCTCAGGACGGCGGCGATGATGCACCTGCACCTGCATCATCGCCGACCTCCCTCAACTCCATCCCCACCGCCACCATGAAGCTATCCGGCGCCTTTGTCGCCTCATCGCTGTCCTGCGCAGTCCTTGCAGCTCGCGCCTCGGTCAGCCCCGAGACAGCGCGTCTCATCATCGCCCAGCGCCTGGGTCTATCGCGATTCCACTCGCTCGAGCACGCCGACGCCGACACCATCAGACACATCAACACGTACGGAGGAAGGCGACAGAAGCTGTTCGGCGGCGACGATGCAGAGCAGACCAAGGCGCACCTGCTGGTCTGGGCAGAGGACGCCGAGCAGGACGAGGCAACAGGTGGGCATACGTGACGGAGCCACGGCAGAGGCTACAGACTAACCAGGCTATCAGTCATCATCAACGATGGATCAGACCGCACACTCGACTTTACCATATCAAGCGCGCCATCTGCATCGGACAATGACCGCCTGATCATGGACTTTATCGCACAAGCCGAGTCGCTGCCAGCATACCCAGACCCCCAGCAGCGAACATACACGTCCAACTTTGAGATTGGGTCGGCCCTCCCACCGAATACCAAGTCCGAGCCCCACAATGGCTACCTCAACATCTGGCGCACCGACAAGAGCAGCAACATGACGCCCGAGGAGCTTGCCCACGTGCTGGGCAAGGCCAACACCAAGGCCGCAGAGACCGGTTTCTCCACCACCTTTGTCATGATGCCGCGTGCAGGCTCAAAGACCAAGCGCGCGGCCCACCCCTGGGGCGTGTACGACATGCCCTCCAAGGAAGCCCGCCGCCAGAACCCCGAGGCCGTCCTCTCCTCCCAGCCCGTACCAGCCGTCTCCAAGGTGCCTGACCTTGACGACTTCCCCGTCATCATCCAGGCCGAGAACAACAAGGGGCCCGTCCGCGGTATCCTCCCTACTTGCTTCAAGTCGCTGAACGCCTGCCAGACCCAGACGCACAACTGCTCCAGCCACGGCGAGTGCAAGCTTCTGCACAAGGGTCGGGGTTCTGGTTCCGACCAGGAGACTGTCGATTGCTTCGGATGCGCCTGCTCGGCTACCGTCGAGTACGAGGATGGAAAGGGTATGGAGGAGAAGAGGAAGGTCACCTACTGGGGTGGCCCCGCCTGCCAGAAGAAGGACATCTCGGTGCAGTTCTGGCTCTTCGTCGGAAGTGGTGTCGTTCTGGCTTTCCTTGTGTCAGCTGGTATTGGTATGCTCTACACCATGGGTGCTGAAGAGCTGCCCAGTGTCATTGGTGCTGGTGTTAGCGGTCCTACGAGGAAGTAGGAGGTTAGAAAATAGTTCAAAGTGGGCGTGAAACAATGGAGACGGAAGAGTGAGCATTGTATATCTGGTGTACGACAGACAGGATTTGATGGTTAGCAGTGTGGGAGCTTGTACTCTATGGGATAATGGCGTTTATGGCACTGCAATTCAGCATTTGAACAAGTTGATAAGATAGTTTGATTGAGTTCGCCGTCCGTTGCAATGTCCCCTAACTCGTCTAATCATGGTATCAAAGCCGATCTGATGCGCTTACGCAGCAGCGACTAAGGTGCAGCTGTCCAGGACGCCTTGAAATGCCGCAAAACGCCAATACCCTAGACAACTTCAACTACCCCACGTTCGATCCCTAGAATAGAAGCATGCATAACCTCAACGTGCCAACCCTCATGCCTTGGCCTTCTCCACCATTACACCGTCTTCGCTCTTCGCCTTCTCCTCGTCCAGCTCCTTCATGAATTCGGACTGGATATCGGTCCTACGCTTCTCCCACCACTCCTTTTCCGCTGGCGCCTTGGCCGTGATCTCAGCCAGGCGCTCGCGGATGTGGTTGTTCTGTGCCATTTCAGAGGCGGACTGGAAGATGGTCTGGCCCCAGTTTGGTGCAAAAGCGTTGGCCTATCTCGACGTTAGTCATACTCGTGGATTTGCAAAGCCTTCCAAACTCCTCAACTCACCTCGCTAACAACATCCCTGAGTTCCTCCTCAATCTCCTTCTCCGCCCGCTGGAATCGCTGCCACAGATCATCGCCCACACTGCCCCTCTGCAGCAACACCTGCAGCGCCTGTTTCGCGTTCCTAATCTGTACGATGCGGTGGATGTCTTCGGTTGCGCGGCGCAATAGTGCGGCTTTTAGTACGCTGTCCGGTACCTTGGGGTCGTCCATGTGGAGGAGGGAGAGGTAGACGTTGCGCTGGAGATGTGTGGGGAACCAGGGTTCGAGGGATGCGGCATTGGCGGCTTGACGCTTGCGGTAGAGGTTTGTGAAGACTGCAAAGGAGCCCGCGAGGATACCGATGTAGGCAAAGGGCACGGTGAGCATCACCCAGTCGACGATATCAAAGGGCCACATGGCGACTGTAGTGTGCGGGTTGCCTGCGTAGTGGTGTGAAGGGGCTTGACAATGTCGCGATCCGATGCAGGCGCAGATGGCAGAGTTGTGAAGGAGCGACGGTGTCCTCAGAGGTGAGATACGGGGGGGGTTAGGTGAAGACCAGTGGGTGGGTGAAATACGCCGGGCTTTTGTCTCACTATCGATATGTTGGAATATCTGTCCAGTTCCGCGCTCGACTAGCGCCCCTCTTAGCGCGTCTGCGTCATCCGTGTCCGCCTTCGAGTGTCTAATCAGATGCGTGGGTCAATCACGAACACCCTCAACCTCAGCTCGCCTTTCCTCACTCATTTTCTCTGGCCGCGCTTTCCTATAGAACCCCGCACTTGCTTCCTCCCATCTACAACCTCTTCTAACAACCCAGCCCCGACATCGATAGCGCTGCAATCATGATATTGAGGTTCGTTAGCAAAGACGGCCAGTTCAGGTTGACCGTCCAGCCCGAGGATACCTTTTCCGCCATCCTGCCCCAGGTCGCCGAGAAGCTGCCAAAGAATGTCGACATCCAGAGCATCAGCGTTAGCAACCGTCCACATGGAGGCGACGCGAGGAAGCTTGCTGAACTCAAGGGCGTGAGCTTCAAGCAGGTGGGACTGTCAAACGGCGCGCAACTCTTTCTGTCCTTCGAAGAGCAGTCGGCAGAATCGAACGGAAGTGCTGCAGCACCATCAGGCGGCTCACGACTAAATGGCAAACCCGTCGAAGCCACCGACATGGGCTCTGTACCCCTCGGCTCCCCTACACAGATCATAAAGAACCCGTGGGAAGTTGTCAGGCAGTCACCGCTCGACGACAGACTAGACAGACAGGATGGCAAGATACCCAGGAAACGCGACGCTCGCATGTGCTCCCACGGACCAAAGGGCATGTGCTCCTACTGCATGCCTCTCGAGCCCTACTCGCCCGCATACCTCGCGGAAAAGAAGATCAAGCATCTTTCCTTCCATTCCTACCTCCGCAAAGTCAACTCGGCCAAGAACAGGCCAGAGCTCGGCAGCTCGTACATGCCCCCGCTGACCGAACCCTACTACCGCGTACGCCCCGACTGTCCATCGGGACACAAGCCTTTCCCCGAAGGTATCTGCACCAAGTGCATGCCTAGCGCCATCTCCCTGAAGCCGCAAGAATACCGCATGGTGGATCACGTCGAATTCGCTTCGATACAAGTGGTTGACGATGTGATCAACTTCTGGAGGCAGACTGGTTGTCAGCGACTGGGTTTCTTGTACGGCAGGTACGAGGAGTATACCGAGGTGCCGCTGGGAACAAAGGCTGTTGTCGAGACCATCTACGAACCACCGCAAGTCAACGAGGTAGATGGCATCTCATTGGGTGACTGGGATAATGAGAAGGAGATTGATGACATCGCCGCACAGTGTGGGCTGCAACGGGTCGGAGTCATCTTCACAGATCTGCTCGATGCAGACAAGGGTGACGGCTCTGTCATATGCAAGCGGCACATGGACTCATATTACCTTTCCTCCCTCGAGATCACATTCGCAGCACGATACCAGGCAAGATACCCCCGGCCTTCCAAGTGGAGCGATACCGGACGACACGGGTCCAACTTTGTCACCTGTGTGATCAGCGGCGACGACCAGGGTCAGATTGGCATCTCGTCATACCAGGTGTCCAACGATGCTGTCGAGATGGTCCGAGCCGACATCATCGAACCTTCAGCCGAGCCATCAGTCATGCTTGTTCAATCCGAAGAGGACAACGAAGCCTTGAACAAAGCGCGGTACATCCCCGAAGTTTTCTACCGAAGAATCAACGAACACGGTGCGAACGTACAAGAGATTGCTAGACCTGACTTCCCCGTGGAGTATCTACTCCTCACACTGACACACGGTTTCCCCACTCAGCCAAATCCTCTGTTCACTGGTGGCAAGTTCCCGATTGAAAACCGTGAAGCCATGGGCGAGACGCAAGAGATTACACATCTTAGCAAAGCGCTCAACGCCAAAGCCAACGGACTGGCGCTCAGCACGACCAGCGGCCTCAACGCCATCTCGAATTTCCACATGCTCTGCTTCATCCACAATCTCGGCATTCTATCAAAGGTGCGTCAAGCAAAGACATGTACATTCCTATACTGATGCTATGATTCTAGGACGAAGAGGCACTGCTCTTCAAGGTCGCATCAACGCATGACACATCAGAAGGCTCAGCACTCCAACACACGGGTGGCTGGGCAACCCTTCTGACCATTCTCAAAGAAAGTGGTGAGCGCCCCCCGAAACGTTCTTATGCTTCTCCGCAGCCCCAGCTGCGGCAGCAGCCGTCCTTTGGCTCAGACTCCGATTCTGCTGTACAGTTGGCTAAGAGGGTAAAGGGGGTTAAACTTGGGAAGTAGATTAGTTCAGGCTAGTCGAACTTTCTGGGGTGGCGCCTCTGATACTTTAGGTCTGTGATTCGCATGCGACGATGGGAAGGTGTGGTGGAGGAGAGAGATGAGGTTGAGGAGTGAGAAATGAGCGGGGGTGCATGCATGGTCTGGCGTCGGGAGCAGATTAGAGCATCTGGTGTCCGTTCTCAGGAAGGACCTGATATGCAATGTATTTGTTGAGCCATGGTTTTGAAGTCTTGATGTCGTGAAATACGTACATACTCGGCTTATTGAAGTTGTACCTCACGCGACAAGATATTTTGAAGATACAGTCTGCCTTCTACTTGAATACCTAGGGTACCAATAATTAGGCGCAACCCAGAAAACACGAGCATCTTGCACGCGGCTATGGTGACATGATTGGTGGACACCGATATGGTCTGTGCGAAAACGTGAGTTCGCGGTCTCGCGTCGACGCGTCGCACTTTAGCCAGCAGTTCAACAACGCGACACCACAACCACAACCCTAACCCAAACATAACCCCAACGATGGCCGACTTCTTCAACATAAAAGCGCGGCAGGCCAATGCCGCGAAAGCAGCCTCGGCTAAAGCACCTTCAACGAAGCAAGAGCCCAACCGCATGCAACCATGGGTCGAGAAATAGTACTTCTACCGCAACCCCCAAGCATACCCTTCAACATCAATACTGACGATGCTGAACAGCCGCCCCAAAACCCTCTCCGAAGTAACCGCCCAAGACAACACCATCCAAATCCTGTCCCGCACAATGCAATCCTCCAACCTCCCCCACATGCTCTTCTACGGCCCCCCAGGCACCGGAAAAACCTCCACCATTCTCGCCCTCGCCAAGGAACTCTACGGCCCGGAGCTCATGAAATCGCGAGTCCTCGAACTAAACGCCTCGGACGAACGCGGCATCAGCATCGTACGGCAGAAAGTCAAGGACTTTGCTCGACAGCAGCTGAGCGTAGCGCCCAACCACACCGTCATGGTCGAAGACAAAGATGGCGGGGAGGGCAAAATCGTGCGGTACCGGGATAAATACCCCTGTCCGCCGTTCAAAATCATCGTCCTGGATGAGGCGGATAGTATGACGCAGGATGCGCAATCCGCGCTGCGTAGGACCATGGAAACGTACTCGCGCATGACGCGCTTCTGCCTCGTGTGCAACTACGTGACGCGCATCATTGACCCGCTCGCGTCGCGCTGTTCCAAATTCCGCTTCAAGAGCCTTGATCAGGGGAACGCGGTGAAGCGCGTTGACGACATTGCGAGACTGGAGAAGGTCGAGCTGGAAGATGGGGTTGCCGAGGAGTTGGTGCGTGTTGCGGATGGGGATCTGAGGAAGGCGATTACGTTTTTGCAGTCGGCGGCGAGACTTGTTGGTGCTGTTGTGGCGGCGAATGAGCATGCGACCGGGGCGGCGGGGAAGAAGAAGCGGGAGAAGAGGGTTGTTGCTGATGGGGATGAGATGGATATTGATGGGGCAACATTAGTTCCTCCACCAGCGGTGTCCCTCCCCATCATCGCTGAGATCGCCGGTGTGTTACCCCCCGAGACACTGTCTTCCTTCAGCGATACCCTCTTCCCCAGGTCCTCGGCGAACAAGACCGTGCGGTATGCCGAGATTGCAAAGGTCGTGGAGAATATGGTTGCAGAGGGGTGGAGTGCGAGTCAGACGGTAGGCCAGCTGTACGAGCAGATTATGTTTGATGAGCGGGTTGAAGATGTCAAGAAGGTTAGGCTCGCGGGCGTGTTCAGTGAGACGGACAAGAGGCTTGTGGATGGTGGAGATGAGCATCTTGCTGTGTTAGATTTGGGTGTTAGGGTTGCGGGTGTGCTTTGTCTTTGAGTGGACGTGTAGAAGGGAGATGGGTGTCAAGGGCACCATGTGTTATTTGTACAGCATACAGTGGCGCGGGATCTAAGGACTCGTATTTGATATGACCTATGCATGTTATGGAACACTAGCATTCATTGTACTTTTTTCGTTCGCAATGCCAAACAAAAAGCTACTTTACATTCGTGTCGCGTGGGGATATCTCGGAAAATAATGTACAAAAATACCAAAGGCACACGTTATGCGCCCTCTCAACGTCCTTTAGGCCATGCACGCTCAATGCCTGGACTACATCTCCTCATGATCATGCAGTAGTACTCGAGACACTCAACCCAGTTTTTCCCTTTTCCCTTCCTACGCAAACAATGCCAAAAGACAAACCCTAAAGAAAAAGGAGAAAACATCAATCGAGCCAGCGTAAGATTATCAACGCCACATAACGCAAGCAACATCGCAGTGTCGAACTAGTCCTAAGCGAAGATGTAAAACCCTGCTCCAACACTTAAAAAAGCTACCAATACCATCGTCTCTGTCTTGACGGCGATTCTAGCGCCAGCGGAAAGGGAACTCGATGGCGTGGCTGAAGCGCTGGGCAGAACAGTGGAAGAAGGGATTTGCGATGCGTCTTCTAAATGAGGTATTGAAGATGAAGCTGAGACTGCGTTGGTGGATGTGGGCGCAGACGCGGACTGTGACGTCTTAGTAAGCGTGGTTTGCGATGATGTCGATGGCGTGGAAGACAGAGATTCGACGGCGGACGATAAAGAAGACAAGGCTGCAGACGCAGAAGCAGATGACAACATCACAGATGATGAGGCAGACAAAGAACCACTCACCACCGTAGTCTCCGTCCTCGACACCGCAGCACCACTCTCCAGCACTGACGACGACACCACCTGACTCCCACCTTGCGCCTCACTCATCGTCGTCGTCGCCGCCGCCGCCGCCGCGACCACAGCCTGAGCCGTAGGCTCCACTGGATAAAGCTTCGGCAATAAACTCTTAACATCCTCCGGTAACTTCTGGTACCAATCTGGCTCTGAACCGCCAGTTGGCATGGGGACGTTGGGGCCCGTGGGCATACCCGTTTTCAGCACTGATAGTACGGAGAATAGTGTTGGATTCATGGTCGCGGGGTCAATGGCGCGATCCATGAGGAGGTTGGGGGGGAGTTGAATAGCGGAGGCGAGGGCGCTAGAGATGAAAGCCGTAAAGATGAGGAGGGACTTCATTGTTGCGGGTAGATGGAGTTCGCGCGGTAAATGCTGTGGTTGATCGGACGGGATGGCGCGTGGCGGGTCAAAAAGAATGTGGGGTAATGTTCCTTTCTAGGGGAGTAGCGAGTGTGCGTTATGAGGGGAGGGAAAGATCGATGGGGCGGGAGTGGGTTGTTGATATAGTGGGTTGTTGTTGACAAACATACGGGTGAGAGTCACTGCGATGCGCGCGATGACTGTTGCGCTATGTGACGTTGAGGGCAGGAGAGTGCTCGGCCCCTCAGTTCTGTTGACCGTTTGCGAAAAGAAAGTACTGTTGAAGTCGATCGTTCAGGTCGTCATGTGTATACGCCGATCTCCCCAGCCGCCGTACCAGCTAGATGAGAGTGATGATGTTTTGCTGGCGAAAAGTTGGAATCCCAAACTGATTGGAATGTGCGAATGGAACTTTCACTGCGCTTGTAATCGTCTGAGACTAGGAAATGTGACGATGGTCCTGCGCGAAGCCGTATTCACGTCCAATGAGTGAGAAGTGACGATGAGTGTGATGAGACTGTGTGCGACAGTGCTATGACCTGGGACTCCTGCGCTCTGGAAGGAACTTCGATTATACGCGGTGGAAATACAAGCCGCGAACACCAGCGCACGCAAAAGATGAAAAGTCGATGCCAGAGATGAAATCGATGGTAAGCTTAGAAACAAAAGAAATCACGAACCAGATCGAAAGATGAGGGGAAACTACCCAACCGGGCGGCAATCTAAACAAGTCACATCTGAGGCGTCAAACACAACCCGCGTCGCAGCCTTACTTCACATGCGAAGTTACTAACGATGTTCGCCCCTTCTGCCGTCTGTTGGAGTTCTTTCCGTTTTACGCCAAGTCACACCACGTTGAAACATGGCAGATGTTTCGGAACATGCGACGAACCGAAACCCGTGGCGCCTGAGAAGTACCGAGATGGTCAGGTATGGCGATGGAAAACTTGCTCAAAGTGGTGCTTGCGGTGTTAATGAAGTTGTTCCCGCAGGTGAGGTTGGGGCATTGGAGGGAATCATCGCTTTGACAATCGCCATATGCATAACCGTAAAAGAATGGCCGGCTCATGAAGAAGACAGTAGTACGAGTAGCCCGTCCACAGCGAGGTCATGAGTCGCTTCGGAATATCTTAGCTTATCGACGCTGACATGTCTGTGTTCTTTGGTCATCCTAGTCCAAATCCGCTTCATGGAAACCAGAGACAGAGTAAGTGAGTGAAGGAATAACAGATAGAGGATGGCCGAATTTATAGTGAAGGTGGGACGACGGAGCTGGGAAGTGGTTGATCACATGCCAGCTCCTGGTTTGAAAGGCCAAATTCCCCTCAGTACTGGGATCAATCCGTCTTAACCGGTAATCACACGCCTTGCAGTATCGCCGCCGACCAATTTTCACATGAAGCCTGTCCCGTCGATCCGAGTATATGCCGTGAAGCCCAAAATGGGTGTAGATGAAGTTCAAGATTGGAGCTGCGAACGCTGCTAAGGCGCACAAGACAAGGAGCCAGGGTTCCCCGCGGAGGTGCTACCCCAAAGAAGACGAACCTCGGCATCCCTGCCATGACGCCACATTACACCCTCGTCCAGGCACGAACATGACAATATGCTATTGTCGACTAAGGCAGGTGCGAACAAACACGGCGTCTTTGAATAGGCTTGGTGCTTTGGCGACCGTCACATAAGATGTCCTGCATTTGGCCGTCTGAACGAGGCTGGTACCCACCGCTACCAATCATCATAGCCCCGCGGTAGCTCTAGAGGCTTTCTACGCGACACGATCATTCCACCAACACCATAGTTCAAGCAACGATAAGAAACGGCAATATGGCGGCTCCAGCGAGTGCTGATATCAAGAACCTCCAAGGAAAATGGGTCATGGTAGGTTTTAGACAGCTTTATTGTCACCTTATTCTTTATACAGCTTCATCCTCATCCTAAGCATTGCCGCATAACAACACTACCCTGACGCATCCCAGAATAAATCCCTCTCCGATGCATTCGACCCAGTTCTCTCTTTGCAAGGCATCGGGTGGTTAACCCGGAAAGCCCTCGGCGCAGCAACAATAACCCAACATCTCTACCAATCCCCCGCAACAGGCGAGGACAACGCCCCAACCACACACATAAAGATCGACCAACTCATAACCGGCGGTCTCAAAGGCTCCGTTGAGAACCGTACGTTGGACTGGCACTACCGAGAGCACGCCGACTGGCTCTTTGGCACTGTCAAGGGACGATCACGCTACTCTACCATGGCCAAGACTCTAGAAGAAGGAAAGAGTGGAGGTACCAAGGAAGAAGATACCAAGTACCTGGCTGAAGGGTGGTTGAAGGAGACGGAAGAAGGAGATATCGTGGAGAGCTTTGCGGACAACGATGGAAACGCTTGGACTGCGTGGCAGATTTGGGGGTTCGCGGAAATTGGGGGTGAGAGGAAGCTGACGAGGAAGTTTGTGGTTAGGAAGAAGAACAAAGATGAGGTTGTTCGGGTTAGGCTCGTGTATGACTACCTGGGTGCTTTGGAGTCCGAGTAGGGGTCTGCGCGATGGTGTTGTACAAATGCGTTGTGTCAATTGAGGAGCCGCTCTTTGCTGTCCCGAATGTTGCCTTGAGCACGTCATACCCTTTACTGGCTCTCAATACGGGCTATTGTATACCTCGAGTCAATGCATAGTTTTGCAATATCTCCTTTCCATATTTTGTGTCACTCTGCGCAACCCAACACGACCACAGGGCATTTTAACCGGACCCTCGTACATCGGGATTTCCGCGTCGACTTAGAAGGACTTTTTACCGGGTGGCTGCCTTAGAAGAGACCGTTGCATGGTTACATTGGATCTTGGAGACGCACTGATGCAGCAGCTGGCAGGCTTAAGTACTGCAGTATACCTCTCGCAGCAGGCGCCACTATACCTGACATCCCCTCTATTCCGACCATCTGCAGACTTTGGCAGCAACTGACAGATCCAACTTGAGGAACATGTCTGATTTGAGCCTTATACAGAATCTCTTCCTCGCTCTGGTCGTCCTGACTTCCACAATCCTCGTCTCGATAGTAGTGTACTTCACCACCCGTCTTGCCGCCAATCGACAGCGAAATAAAGCCTGTCAACAACCCGATACTAAGCCTGTCGTACTCGACCCTGAAGCTGGCCGAGAATCTCGCCTTTCGCATCGCCTGTCTCGGCAGCAAATCCAACAAGAGGATTTCGAAGGCCTGCAACAACGCTACTCGTCCGTACCACCTTCGCCGGCAATCGAGCTACTTCCGGAGATCAAGACAAGCGCGAGCGACGATAAAGCAAACGAGTGGCTAGAGCGTGGAGTCGCCGATGAAGGCATTAATTTGGTTCATGGGGACTTGGGCCAGAAGAAACCGGAGATGACGCGGGCCATGGTGATCAAGCCAAAGAAGCAGTTAAGATGGGATCGGCGTGAAGGAAAACTGGACAACGGCAGCGAACGTCCTAGGGTCATTGAGAGGACAGATAAAGATGGTATGGTGTGTATGGAATATCGGTCGGATTGAGTAATTTGTTGGAGGTTTTGACAGCGGCATATGGGGAAGATTGTGTTAGAACGACTTCAAACATCAATTTTCGCCTTTTCATCAGCACCTGACATATACTTACAGGCGTGAAATCCACATCAACATACGTGATGATGCTGCGTAACTGGCCAGAGGTGCTCCATCTCTCGTGCGATCGCTCAACGTATAACAACCCTTCGAAACCCATGCGTGACGACATGGCTGGGTGGCATGGAAGAGTACACAGACGGAGTGTTGTATCTGCCAGAGTGGACATGACAGCTCGTACCCATATTTTTCACTCCAAGATCAAGCTAGACTGTGAGATGCACCTAGGTACAGATACTCCGGCCGACCAGCCACGTCGGGGTGACATCTTACTGATAAGTAGTGCTGTTATGGTCATTGTGTGACTGGTGAGACCGGCGCATAGTCCTGTGTTCAAGCCCCTTACCCGTACCTGGATGGTGCAAATCATACGCTGGAGTCCATGAACCGCCAGGCAAACATACTACCTTCGTTTTTTGTGCAAGCCCAATCAATCTCAGCATCCACGGGACCTTTATTCGTGCGTTATGGCGAACATCGGGGGAGACCATATAGAAGTCGACGCAAGACCATGCCCCACTGTATGTGCGAATGGTGAAATCCACCTTCAAAGCTGGGGCTAGCGGGTTTTCCGAAGAGGAATCTGCTTCTTGCGAGGGTGGTCATGCGGGAAACCTGAGGACTAGCATGGCAATGGCCATGTCTTCCACTGCAGCAGCCCCCTATCAATTACTGCAGATCTCACTACCAGTTCAATCCCTATCCTCAAATATGTCAGACGAAGCGACTTCACATCCAACGTCCTCGTTCGGCGTTGTCTTTGCGGTTGTCATCGGCAGTATCATCGGTCTCGCGCTCCCAATCATTCTCTTGATACAATGCCTCAAGCGCTCCAAACAGAGCAGATCACGGACGTAGGATGAGAGCGCGATGTTGAAGCATGTCATCAGCCACCGTTTTATTGACGAGAAAACATGGAGTATTGGGCTGAGGCGACTACACGAGGCATCCGCCAGGAAGTGGGCGGGTAAGGAGGTCACTGCGCAGTTGGTCAATATGCTCGGTCCACCAGAGTCGGACATTGGGACATTGCGGAAGCAAGGCTGTATGGAACGCGATATGCTGAAGAAGCTTTTTGCACAGGAGTCCAATGTGCGTAGAGGCGTTGAGAGATAAGATTGACAAGAGAATGATGGAAAATAAAAGTGACGATAGCAAGGTACCCGAAGTCTTCAGGCGTACGTAAGCTGGCGTCGGGGTATTTGCACGATAGACTCGACTGCACGTCGCTGATCAGCGGAGATGCAGATGCAGGGGTGAAGGACGTTGTCCAGGTGTGGTAAGAGCGTGGTTGGACGGTTACGCTAGGCTCCGGCCGAATTAGCGTACAAGCTTGGACGGTCGACCAAATTTCACAACTTCGTAAACAACGCCTGTTTGGGTTCAGTTACTTGGACTATTCTTCCTCCTGCACGACACAGAGACCCCCCGGTGCGGTCGAACACGGCACTCTCCACCAACGCGCGTCTTCACACATACACAACCGCGAATTCCCGTCCGACTAAGCAGCTGCCCGCCCCACTCGCTCCTACCACCCGACGGACCCCCGCTGGACGAGCACACGAGCTCCTCCTCCGCGTCACCCTCCACCCAACATGTCGGCCGAATTGGATATCGACTTCACACGCCGGAACAAGAAGCCGCGCCCGCTCTCTGAGCATGAGAAGGAGAAGCTGGATGAATTTATCGACGCGATCCATTACTCGGCGAGGTGGGTTGGCGACTCAAGAAGCGGTCAGCGCGCTTTCCTTGCTAACGCTGGACCCAGATACTCGGACGACGAATATGAGTACCGCCATGTGCAGCTTCCTAAGCAGATGCTAAAGGCTATCCCAAAAGATTACTTCGACGGCGCTAGAGGCACGTTGAAGCTGCTATGGGAGGAGGAATGGCGGGCACTGGGGATCACACAGGTACGCGTGAAAGAAGGCAGGCTGCAAGCGGCATGTTAACTTTGGAACAGAGTTTGGGATGGGAGCACTACGAAGTCCACGAGCCAGAACCGCACATCTTGCTCTTCAAGTGCGTTGTCTTTATGCGAATGTCGCGTGCTGCAGGCTAATCGTTGAACAGGCGGCCGATCAACTACCAGCCTCCCATGCACTGATCGCAAAATCGCATCACGGCGCAGCCCAGGGTCTTCAATATGTCGACCATAACACGCGCAACAGCTGCGCAGACTACCGCGGCACACGAGACGGCCTTTTCGCGATACCTTCTTTATTCATTTCCAGCGAGGCGCGTTAAATATAACGAAGATATGATAATGGTGGTATGATTGACGCGCAGGTTTGTAAGTTTACGACCGGAGCGAAAGCGCGTCTCAATATCCATTATGACAGGGTACCCGAAGCCCACACATTTGTATATACAGCAGAGGCGGGAGGAGGTACTAGGAGTACTGGGTATTGGGCAAGGGATCATGGGATAGGTACACGGTTGCTAGTTGCTACAAGGTCTTATGATGATTCATAGCTCCTTCACTTGATCCGAATTCGATACCTGTTGAAACGACTTCCACACACCAGTATGCCTCTCGAGCGCAAACTTGACGTATGTCATGCGGACCGAATCTAGCGCGTCCCACATGTCAATCCCGGTCCCTGCGTGGTTCGTGTTTGTTGACATGTTTACCAGATGAGGGAACTATCAGACTACAAAGAAACAAGCAAAGAGTAGTTTTCCAAGAGTCACATGGCAAGAGATACGGCGGCCTCAAAAGCTGGGCAGGCGGCCTAAGCCAGCCGATCGGTGAGTAAGCTGCTTGGGTACATACGTCGCTGCCTAACTCCACGGAATTTTGCAAGCCTCACAACTTCCCCTCACGATTCACAATCGCTACGAGATCTTTGAACTTTCCACACGGTAATGACAGCGAATGTGCGGCAAGCGCATCGACGAACAGCTCGCTAGGTCATGGAAGGTCCGCGAGCAGGGCATGGCGCAGCTACAGGCATCCTTTGGATGTCGTTCCTTGCTCGCCTGTGCCTTTTCGACAGCTCTGCACCTCTTCCACGCGGTGGGCAAGCGCTTATGAGAATGCTATAATTTGCATCATTAGGTTTTGCCTGCATGCTGCCACGACTGTACCAGGATATCACTTCTTCAATCTCGTATTCCAGCAGCTACGGTTGCGACTGGACCCATCAAGCAGTTATATACTACATCTGGGTCGAGGCTTTTCTGGTTGGAAAACTCCGATTCACAGCGTACTTTCTAATGATGCTGCTCACCGGGCCTGATCCCCAGACCATATATGAGCCAGAGTACAGTACAGTGTCGTTTCTCGCATGGGAAATGGACATGCCATTAGGGACAGCATTTTTCTTATGCAATTTCGTTGAGCTTTTCGTGCACCAACCTGTCAGGAAATTATATACCGGTGCTGTCCTAACCGAGCTTCCTACACAATTACGAGCTAGGCTGAGGCGAGGTCCAACGACTTACCTTGTCCTTTGTCTTGTACGCGTCTGGATGCCCTATTACTCCTATCTAATGATTATTGCAGCCACTGGGATGGCGATAATATCGATATTGGTTGGGCAATGGATCATCCTGTCCCAACCCGATCAATTACACAACGAGGCTATGGATTCAGACCAGTCTGGAAGGCTTGTGTATAGGAAACTAGACACAAAAACATCGTTCAGACTACTTCGGATACTTCCAAGCGTCCGGCAGGAGGCCACTCTACGATGCGAACTCCACGAAGTTTCATCCTATGAGGAGGCTCCCAATACATATGTCGCGGTATCCTATCGGTGGGACACAAAATTGGGAAAGTCTAGCAGAATCATCATGAACGGCGCAGAACTGATGGTCTATCCTAATATTGAAAGAATACTGAAGAACCTGAGAGCCAGATTTTGGTCTATGATCGTCTGGATAGATCAGATCTGTATCAACCAGGAAGATACTGTCGAAAAGTCCATCCAGGTGGCCATGATGGACAAGATCTACGGTGCCTGCTCCGAACTCCGAATCTGCATCCCAGTGCCTGGTGTTACTATTTGGGGCCTCTGGAGCGAAGTCTTGAGTTGGTCGAATCCAGGACGTTATACAGAAGTGATAGAGATTATGACGCCATCAAATTACTCTCAAGACTGGGTCATTCTGGATTCATCCAGGAATACGCTCCAAGTAACAACAACAACAACAACAACAACAACAACATTACCTCAAGCGAGCTCTTATCCTTTGGATCGATAGAGCAATGGAAGGCCTTGGCAAAACTGCTGAAGAATCCTTGGTTCCACCGCATTTGGATAGTCCAAGAGGTGGGTCTGACTCGAGAAATCAATTTCCATTATGGCCACAGAGATTTGAGATGGGGGACAGTTGTCCGTGTGGTAGCAGCTTTAGCACGAAGCAACCTGAGAAGGTTCCCAGAAGTTCTCTCAATAACAGAATTAGGCCGCCAAAAAGAAATTGCGGCCATCGATAATGTACTCGTTATGGAGAACATGAGAGATCAGTCCAAGAGGAAGCACTTACTCGAGACTTTGATTCTGTGTCAGCGATTCCAAGCCACAGAAAGCGTTGACAAGGTTTTCGCAGTGTTGGGAATAACATTAGCCAGCTACAAGGGTATTTTGGATGTCGATTACAGCATCTCTTCCGCTGCTGCGTTCACAAAAATCGCAGAGCTACTGATCAGCGTAGAAAATGGGTCTCGACATTTCCGTATCCTGCTATTTGCAGGTATCGGCCAGAGCCAGATACCAGATATGCCATCATGGGCACCGAATTGGAGCATCAGAATGACAACCAGCTCGTTGGGACACAGAATGACGGAGATGGACTTTGGAGCTTCTCTGGTGAAAGAATACTCCGCTATCATTCACATCCATACTTTAGAGGGAAGAAGGCGCAGCATGGTGGTAAACAGAGGATACAAGGTCGATCGTATCAAGTTGCTAGTGGATCTTTCTGAGCTTGCCGAGCCTGAGTCATCGGCTACACCCTTTTTGAATGCTCTTGCAGTCTCGAACCAGGCCAGCGAGCCGTACCACACCCGCCAAACTCAAGAAGAAGCCTTCTGGCGAACTATCATTGCAGACACTCATCCTCTCAAACGCCCAGCTCCTGAGGACTACTGGCGCCACTGGCAACACGTGTTCACGCGCTCCGACAAACTACGCACCAAGAGCCGAGATGCCGATGAAGAGAAAGAGTTTAAAGAACTTTACCGCAAGCTCGAGTATTCAAGCAGCGCAGACCTCATCTTTACACATCTTCTCGCCACAGATCTCTCCAAAGACCAACGCGATCGTGAAAGTAGCAGTTTTGATGCAATTCTCAACCGCTCGTTTGATTATTCGTATGAACATGACCCACGAGCAACACAAGGCCGCCAGTTTTGCATCACAGAGAGAGGATACATGGGACTTGTGTCGAAACACGCGACTGCGGGAGATTGTTATAGCACTTTTGCATAGTGCAACAACTCCGCATGTGTTGCGCGGGCCTGTGGCTTTCTACTGCGAGAATTGCGAGAAAGAGTTGGATTGCTACCAGTTAGTCGGCGAAGCATATGTCCATGGCTTGATGTTCAACACCGAAAATGATGTTGGCGAGTTTGCGGAAGAAGATTTTCTTCTTTCGTAGTTGTCGATATTGCGCACCTAGATCTCGGTCAAGCACAGTACGACTGACGTTGCGAATATGCGATGCTATACGCAGGATGATGACCTATATGCCCGCTAACATTTTCCTGGGAAGAGGATTCCCAAATACCCCAGGCTATCGGTACGTGAAAACGGTATTTGTTAAGGGCTGTGCTCAACTTCAGCGGTTGAAGTATGTAGGCTCCGACGTGGGTAGCCGGTGGCTTATTCAGTCAGCGAATTGATCCAGCATATCAAAACCACCAGGAACACAACGTTTTGAATCAGAGTGTAGGGGGGGTTTGCGCTCTGAGGCTGTACATTATAGATTATATGAAGGCCGTTAGACGATGCACTTTGTCCAACGCGATACGAGGGCACACTATTGAACTGACTGACGAAGTGTTGACAGTCCAGAGTATACAGAAGCCATCATGACCCCCAGGAAAGCTGAACATAGACATCGCATGAACAGAGCATTGACAGGCAGTCAACACGAAAGAATAAACAAAATACTTCTACTATGAAGCTCCACTCTATTATCCAGGCAGGCCTCGCCTCCGTCACCGTCGCCCAACAGCAAACCCTCTGCGACCGATACAGCTACTACTACTCCACCAACGGCTACGAGCTCCTTAACAACCTGTGGGGCCGCGACACCGCAACCTCCGGCTCGCAACGCACATACTACGACAGCTTCAACAACGGCCTCGCCTGGCACTCAACCTGGCAGTGGGCAGGCGGCAGGCGGCGAGAACAACGTGACATCTTACGTCTACGCCGGCCGCTTGGCTACCAAAAAGTTGATCTCGCAATACAGTACCATGCCGAGCACAGCGCAGTGGAGCTACAATACGACAAACGTGCGCGCAAATGTTGCGCACGGTGTATTCAGTGCTGAGACATCAGGAAGCTGGTCGATAGCCTGCATGTTGTGTAACTTGGAAAGAAAATTGGGTGTTGACTTTCAAAACGGAAATGAGAGTAGCATACGACATTCTATAGTTACGACTGCACATAGGTGCTCGTAGTTGAGTGCGGAGTGAATAAATCACACTCCGGAGAAAAGCGGCCCGACTTTACCTGAGATGTCAACAGCCTGGGCAGAACCCACCTAGTTGGTCACAAGCAGATCTGCGCTTAACCATCTCGTAATGTCAACCACGAACCATGGTCTTTCAAATTTACAGTTTTGAAAGCGGTCGGGCAGATGTTTATTGTCTGACATTTGGACCACTCACAGCAAGCGGACCTCGAGACGAATTACTGTGATCTGGCTTTCTTTACGGCCCTTTGGCATGGACCTAGGATATATCATTCCGTTGTTGAGAGATTAATGGTGGCTTAAGCGAGGTCGGATGTGGAAGCCATGGGCGTGCTACTAGGGACCCATCTGTCATTCTGCAGAGTCGCAACCCAAGTCTGAGGTTGCTGGCAGTGCAAGGCTAAGCCTTCGTTTTACGTACACCGGCGTAGATCGCATCCGATTTTCCAGCCGTCTGCGGTCTTGGTAGATTTGGCGTGCCCCAAACTGCCGCGGTTGTTGACCAGGCTCGCTGAGTCGCGTCACAACGGCGAAGTGTGGTATGACATCAACGGCAGAATGCAACGGCAAGATGCAACTCGCTGACTAGGATTGGCGGAGGTATTCGGATCCTGCGCGGTGCCGGTAGTCGGAGCGGAAAGCGTTTTGCCTGAAGTGCGAGCGGTGAGAAACGAGAGCAGGGGCATAGTGGAGCGGAGATCGCTATCGAGGGAGGGTCCTACAGGGCTTGTGGAGAACACGCGACACGTGCGGAGGCCGTTCATACCATAACCATGGATACTGGCAAGATCGGGCGAGATCCGCCATGTAATGAGGCGGACCGTGAAGGCGTTGCAAAATTTGCGATGCAACACGTCTTGCCATGCGCTCTTGAGGCTGTCCAGAAGGAAAGTTCTGGCGGCAGGACCTGTCAGCTGCAAGGTTCCTCCAACGATCGTTCACTGTTTACGCATGATAGGCGAGAGATGATGATGCGTAGTCGTGGGTGACGTGCATGCGCCAATACTAAAACCATAGAGTATGGTAACGAGTACATAACAGTAATTCCCGTAGACAGTTAAACCGATCTTGTGTAGTACAGACGCACAGATAACGAAGAGCTGGAGTAATGGAAAGACGACATTATTCAGGTGGGGGAAGCCAGACGGTGCGGCCATTGGCCCGTCGTGTCTCCCTTATCTTTCGGCTGTACGTAAGATAGAATGCAGGAAGCCGCTAGAGTGCATCCAGCTTACCTCCAAGTAACGCCCGTGCACAGTGCATCTTGAAACCCATCCCGAGCACATGTCTGCCCCAAAAGACACTCGCAGCGCGCTCACAGAACCACTCCAATACATACGACTGCCACCCCCGATTATGCGCCTGCCCTCTCGCCACACAGGGTTCTAGGTTTCCAAGTTCCAGGCCCAGGCTTATCCCGCTTATCCCGCCTCTCCCGCCCGCCTGCGCCCATCCTCTACTTCTTCCGTGAACCTTCAATGACGGCGCGAACCATCAGTCATCTCATACTTCTCGCTGCCGTTACCGGCAACTTAGGACCCTGATCTGGACCTATCTTGAATCTCCGCTGGATTACTCAACTTTATTTGCCTGACCCGGGATATCTCACGCATACCGATTGAACTACCTATCTCCCACGCGATAAGACCTGTCACGTACCCTGCTTCCGATAGCCAGCAACTTGCAACCTGATTCGGAAGCTAGTCAACGGGCCGTGGTCTATCATAGCCTTATCGCATCCATTCCATCACGCCAGCTAGCCATGACGGCCGTAGCAATGCAGCAGCCGGCCATGGGCCCACGCCCTGTAGTCTCTATAGCACCAGCTCGTCCTCGCACCATACAGAAGTCACCATCCAACAAGGAAGGCTTGAGCAAGCCTACGTCCAACAACGGCCCTGTATCTAACATCCGCTCACGGAGGGAACGCCCTTGTGACGCGTGCAGAAGGAGGAAGAGTCGCTGTGTGATACACGAGGGTGCTGCACTGTGTGTCTTGTGCGAGTTCCACAAGCAGGAGTGTACCTTTGTACAAAGCCCACTGCCACGGAAAAGGAAGGTCGTCGATGGTGAGAAGAAGGACTCGCCAAACAACACCAAGAAGAGGTATGTCTAGGTCACCCACCACCCTGCTTTCCGTTGCGCCTCCAGGCTCGCGTAGATTTATCCCTTCCGACGTCTGCTATGCCTTTTGCGTCACGCTACCAGGTCACGTGGACACGTGTGACAGTACTTGCTTTTCCATCCCGCGTCGAGCCACGGTATTGGAAGCTGTGGTCGTTGCCAGACGTTTCGGTCCGTCAGCATGTAGTTGGATGTCGTAGCTGACATCCTCTGGCAGATCCGTCGACTCAGATCCTCCACCACTAGCACTGTCAACACCCAAAATCACAGCAACTGCGCCAAGTCCACCACCACTACAACCATCACTGTCGCAAATAGCAAGTCTCCACTTGCCTCAGTTTGGAGAAACATTAGGGCTGCAGCGACGGCAGCATAGCAGATACATCGGCTTGAGCTCTCCATTCGATTCCCTGCTTATCGGCTTGTCACAGTTTGATACTCATAACGAGTCGACCTTTGACCTTGGCACGCTTCGACGAGTAAATGACCATGAATGTTTCATTATGCTACCTGACGAAAACACACAAGACTTCGCCGGCGAGTCTGAGGCTTTGAGCCAGGTTGAGCAGCTCGTTCATCCACATGGCCCTGCTTTACTAGATCTGTACTTTCAAGTAGTACATCCAAATTACCCCATCATCCAAAAGCATTTGTTCGTCGAGCGATATCGCAATGGCGATCGCGGCTTTTCACCAGCCTTGTTGGCTGGAATGTACATTCTAGCCCTGAACTGGTGGTCACTCAACCCCAAGCTAGCCAATTATTCTAGACCTGACGCAGCCCGATTGGAAGCAATCGCTATGAAGGCGCTTGCATTGGCTATGGAGCGGCCGAAACTTTCCACTGTACAGGCTGGGTTGTTGTTGCTGCAGCGTCCCGAAGCGGACTCTTGGAGCCTAACGACGCAGTTGGTGGCAATCGGTCAAGAATTAGGTCTACATCTTGACTGCTCATCATGGTCAGTCCCACTTTGGGAGCGCGGTTTGAGGAAGCGCATAGCATGGGCGTTGTACATGCAAGACAAGTGGAGCTCGTTGATCCACGGCCGACCATCGCACATTTTCAACGCCAACTGGGCAGTGAAACCGATTACGGAAGATGACTTTGTTGAAGAAGGAGACGGTTTCGATACACGGCAAGAAGAGACAGAGGAGGAAAAGGTGGAAAGTCACCGAGGCCGAATACTGTACGCTCAGATGATCGCACTCACGCAGATCATGGCTGAGGTCATGGACACATTCTACACCCAAACGGCTATCCACGACTTTGCCAATGCTGGAAGGAAGTCAACCGAGCTGATTCTCGCACGCGCCAAACCCGTGCAGATCAAGCTTCGTCAGTGGCACGAGAAACTACCGGCGGAAGTCAAGATGAACGTTCCCGAAAAGGGAAAACTCACCTCGACGGGGTACCTCCATCTCGCGTACTTTGCGACAGAGATCACGCTCCATCGGCGGATAGTGCAGTCGCTCGACTCTACCAACCCCGACTCTTACGGTCTTTTCATGTGCCGCAACGCCGCGAAAACACGGCTAATCTCAGCAATGGACTTTGTCAACCGCTTGAAACCAGAACACCTGCAAGCATTCTGGTACTTTGCTTCCAAAGTCAACTTTACACTTATCGGTACCTTTGGGTCGCTGCTATGGGCTACGGCACCCGCCAAGGAGGAAGCCGAATTCTATAAGCTCAGGCTGTGCGAATACCGCTGGACGCTTTCCGTCTCTTCGAAGCGAGCCGACTTCCTCGAGTACGCCGTGTCAATGCTGGACGCGAGTCGCGCCATGCTGAACAATTTGGCGGAGAAGCCCAGTCTTGAAGAGCAAATTAGCAGCGCTGGTGTGCCGCCCGCGCCGCCCCCACGACAATACAGCTCTTTCTCTAATATGGGGCCGCCACAGAATCCGAATGGGGCAGGGCGGTACGAGATGGAAGACGTCGATATGGGCGATGACAACGATCTGAGACGGATGTCGTCGGGCGAAAGCTTCGAGGGTTTTAATGATGGATCGCAGTATGGTGGTAGTCGGCCACATACGGCTGGCAATTCACCCCGCTCAATGTGAGGCAGATTCGAAGGAACCGGAACATGGCTTTGACGGCTTGCGCATTTATTGTACATGTTTCGGAACGGCGTCTTCTGATGTTCAGCGATTCAGCGTTCATTTTCATGGTGGGATGTTGGGCGTTATATAGGCACGCCTGGGGCTGCCACAACGGTGCTCTTAGGTTGCGCCAAAATGGCGCCATATTGCGACACGGCATTGGGATCATCTACTGTACAGATTTGCTCTTTAGCGACTATTGTTGAAGATTTGATGTTAGATGATAGTATATAGACCACCTTCTGGATACAGGGTATTGACATGAATGAGAAGTCATTGGTACTGCCGCCATCAGGGCGATGCGCAACTTCGGCCTTTCTTTTGCGACAATCGGCACGTGCCGAGTGAAACGTGTGTGTATAAGCCCACATTGGTGTAACAGAAAATCCAACTTTTAGCGATGAAATGTGACTGCTGTTGCAGTATCCCAGATCGGATAGTGGCCGTGCCTGCCGCTGCCTGAATGTTGTTAATTCGGGGTCGCCCCGCGCCCATAAGCTTCGCCTGCAACGCCTCGACACTATCCACGACGCATCAATTCAGTCAACAGCCAACCACGCATGCGCGTAGGATGCGTCCAGGTCGGAAAGGCGAAGTTATTCCAGTAGGCGAAGATGGTGAGCGCGTATTGTCCTTCCTCGGCTTAACGCGCGCCGCATCCCCAGGGCAGCGGGCCGACGCCGAGCAGCAGAAGCAACCCCCGGCTTGACACCCTCACGCCAGGCCTGACACACTGAGATAGTTCGCAGCCTGTCCTATCCCTCGGAAGAAATGCAAAGCGTGCGGATAGGATGCGCTTCATGCCGCGAAGAAACACGTCACTTGGCAGCGCCCCCCTTCAGCCAGTCGCGCTGTGACGATGCGGCGCTCTAGCGATTCAGGCGGCCAACTGGGCGTTCTAACACCGCCAATTCGCGATGTGATATTCGCGATGTTGAATCAGAAGAGCTGCGCTGCTTCAATGCCTAGTTGCAGCATCGTGGCTTATATCCGGTGAGCTTCGTCTGATGGTACTTGTGCTTACCCCTGAGTGTCATATACAACGTCCTCGCGTTCGCCAAACTCCAGTCTTGGTACTAGATCGGCGTCTCAGCATATTTCCTTATACTCATTCATCACTCTTATAATTCGCGTCGCGCCCAGAAGGCGAGAAAGTTTTCACTCATCGCAATGGCTAAATTAACTACCCTCCCGGAAGACAACAAGGCCTGGAGACGGCGGCTGGTGATCTGCTGCGATGGTACGTGGCAGTCCAGCGTTAGCAGCAAGATCAACATACCCTCGAATGTGACGAGACTCTGCCGCCTGATAGCGCGCGTCGGCGCAGACAAGAACGACGATTCGAAGAAATTCCATCAAATTGTCTACTATGACTCCGGAATAGGAACCGGGAATCTGAGCGCATCTGAAGCGCGACGACAAGGTGGCACGGGAGCTGGCCTGGCGGAAAATGTCATCGAAGCGTACAACTTTATTGTGCAGAACTACGAGCCGGGGGATGAGATTTTCTGTTTTGGCTTCTCAAGAGGAGCCTACACGGCGCGTGCGGTTGCCGGGCTGGTCTCGGATATCGGTGTCATTGCACCAACCAGTATGCAGTTCTTTCCAGAGCTGTACCGTCTTTACCAGACGAATGAGGAAGGCGTTGAATTCAGGGAGACACAAGCGTGGAAGTGGTTCACCAAGGGCAAGCTCAGCAAGAAAGGAGAAGAGATGGAGAAGATTGGGCTTGATATTAGGAAGACTGGCTTGGATGATCTTCGACTAATGACTGAAGTGTGGGAAATCCGACCACATGGTGAACTTGCAGTCAGCGAGGGCAGCAGGAAGGTGAAGGTGGTGGGCGTCTGGGATACCGTTGGCTCATTGGGTGTGCCAGACCTGATTGGTCTCGATTTTGCACGGGCAAGGACGAAGTATGGCTTCCACAACGTCAAGCTGACAGAGAGTGAGTTTTTATTATCAAGAAACACGCAATACTTACTGACTAATAGTAAGATATCGAGCATGCGTATCAGGCGTTGGCTCTGGATGAGCGTCGTAGGGCCTTCCGCCCGACTCTCTGGTACATCCCCAAAGAGCTCGTTGATGATCCGAACCGACCAACACCGGAGCTGAAACAAGTTTGGGTATGTAGAAGGTCATCTCGGGAAGAGCGACGTCACTAACAGTGTTTCTCTTAGTTTCCGGGTGTCCATACCAACTGCGGCGGCGGATCACAAGACGCTTTTGGTGACATGAAGGGAGATTCCGAGAGTAGGTACACCATGTCATACCCACAAGATTCATATACTAACCTTCTTCAGATATCTCCACAGCAACTCTATGCTGGATGCTCCAGGTCATCTCCCCTCATCTTACCATTGACCGACATGCTTTCTCTCTCTTCATGGCACAGTACACGCGCTGGCTCTTTCGTATCCGCTACGCCTGTACCTACCACCACGAGGGTTCCTTTGAGAAGTTCTTGAACAGGCTGCCAAAACTCCCCACCTTTAGTCTCATCTGCGACGAACTCAAACCTCCGCGACGTGATCCTCCACACGAACACACCGCCTTCGACTTCAGCTGGGGAACAGGCCCTCTCATAGAATCTTACGGCGGCTTCTACCACTTCCTCGGAGCACGTTCGCGCAAGCCAGGCCACGAAGAAGTCGAAATATACGATGCCGAGAAGAGAGCGCAGAGATGGACCAAACTCCGCGACTTGGGCGATACAAACGAATACATCCACCCTATCACGCACTATCGCAGTCTCATACGCGGCTGGGACAAACACTCGCCGCTTAAGAAGAAGTGGAATCGCGACAATTGGCGTAGCAAGAGAGATGACATGATGAGATTTTGGTGGTACATGGATGGCGAACAGGACACGTGCGCGATACCCGAGTGGGCCATGTTGCCGGATGGAGAGGGAGAAGAAGAGTGTAATTTTGAGAGGATGTGGTATCACGAGTGTGAAAAGACTGCAAGGTCGTTGTATGATGTGAATCGTGCAGAGGAGAACTTCTTGGAGGTGTTAGATGAGAAGATTGATTTTGCTTTTGATGAGAGGCCGCAGAACGTTTGGCCTTGAGGGGGAATGAGACGGGTAGCTGGTAGTCGTGGCTTTTGTGGGTGGAGGGTTGCTTGTTAGCCAGTGGCGATGTAGTTTGTGAAGGGGATGGTCTCCTGTAATAACAATTCCGAGTCTTCTTACTACGAAGGAGCTCATAGTTTGCACCTTGGCTATACTACACCCTAAAGGTATACAAACTATTGTGCACTTTACCATGTCATTATAAAATGCATCATATATCTCAAGGGTGTAGTGTAGCTAACGTATGGCTTGATAAAAAAAAAGAGCTCCTTCGTACGTGTTCCTAGCGTCGAGATGCTACATCATCGTGAGTTGCTACATTTAAGGCAAACCTACATAAAGAAGCGTAGTTTTATTGTACAAGTCCTTAGCGGTTAGGCAAAAAGTGGAGAGAAGATTGCTAGCCAAGTCTGCAGTACTGCCTTCGTCTCAACATGCTTGGACTTTGACGAAAAAACGCAAAAAAAAAACAATGGACGAGCGGGTGATCTATCGAACTCTGTTAGTTTTTAATTTCAAACTCCTCATTCGGATTCGTCTTACCGAAACGCAGACCTTCCGCAGTTTGTCTTAATCCGGCTGGTGCTGAGGATGTGGCTGAGGTGCGTATATTACGTTACGTTTGCCCTCCGATCACCGAAGGCTGCATCAGACCCATACTTTTGGAAAGGGCACAACGCACCAGACCAATTACGAAGGAGCTCGTTTTTTCTGAGTTGCACCTAAAACTTACCCCAACTGCATGCGCTGTTACTTTCTTAATATTTTTTCGACGTAGATATGTATGTGCACGTTTTCGCACATGGTTCAACCCAACGAAAAGAGCTCCGTAGGCAGACACGTAGCAGTAGCAGCAGCAGTAGCAAAAACGACCTAGGATACATTTTATGAATAATTAATCCCATGTAGGAAAGGCCTTGTTTCGGGCAGCAATCGGCAACCCACATTGCACGCGCATGACAGCCGAATCCAAGGAACCACAAAGCAGAACGCAGTATAATATGATATAATTTAATTAAATCAAAAACAGCTCATAACAACCAAGCACACAGAGTTCAGCGATAGCTCAAGGGCGTATAGCTCAGTGGTAGAGCGCCTGCTTTGCAAATTTTCTGGTTTATCCAGATTATCTCACAAACTGCAGGAGGTCTGGATTTCGATCATCCATCCGTCCACAACCCGAGCGGTCATCCGCTGTATCGCTTTTTTTTTTTTTTAATGAGTAGCGCAAACAAAACCAGGCAGGGCTTGAAACCATTATAAGAACTTCGTCAACTACGCAGACGGATTTATACGAAGGTTCACAATGACAGCGACGTTCCAGGAATGGTAGGTCAGTGGTTTGAAGAGAGGAACGGTCTCGTCAGAATCTACATCCGCGGTGCCTCAGAATGGCAGGAGGGCAGTTCACATTACATTGACCAGTCGGTAGGTTTTAGTACGTATAATTTGGTCACACATTCGACATGTGCTGAAAATGTATACTCTAGGTACCAGCCAAAATTGTCGAGCGAGGCGCTGCCTAGAAAGACAACATCAAGGACTAGGAATACCAGATGAATCTCAGTCCTAAGGCGCTTGCGCGCAACATGAGCTACACTGCTAAGGGACAACCCTCCTCGAATACCAAACCCATGGACACCTCGATGCTCGCGAGGACGATCTCTGGCCTTCTCGATGAGTTCGTCACAAACCCAGCGCTGACTTCGTATCTTCACCTCTATAGCAAGGCCATGCGTTGGCAGCGCGTATCAAGTGGGAACATCCAATTGGGTCCGGTAAATTCTGGTTCCGCTACATATACACTCGAAAGATCTTTACATTCCTCGATCACAAGAAGTATCCTGGCTCAAGCATCAATTATTACCGGTCTATTGCAATGACGCAGTGGTTGCTCAACGCAAAACCTAACCACCCACAGGACTGGATGGCTAGGCTTAGGGGATGCGCTTATTTTCTCCAGACTGTCTACAACCATCACACTCAGGCCATTAAGATCAAGTTGCCAGAACCTTTCCATATGGCCGACGGTCGACGAATCAATCCAGATGAAATCATGCAATACATGAGAAATTGGGTCTCGACAACGTCAACAGAAAATTCAGGTGTTTGGATTACACACGACTAAATTGCGACACTTGCGCTTTGATGCGGATCCAGAGGCAGAATGACCTATTCGCGAGGGGTTGTTCTGAGCTCGTATTCAAGCCAGCCTCACCCTTCAAAGTCTGCGGCGTATGCGTAATAGTCGGACGCCCTTGCTGCAGCTGGACACCTGAATACGGTTTCAAGAATCAGGGATACTACACAGACGGCCAGATCGTTGGTACAAAAGCAAGCAAAGCTCTCCTTAATGCAGACGAGGTCGCGGCCAACAAGCGGTGGATGTCACTGCTCGTTGCTCCGCCTCGACGTAAGCTAGAGCATACGGGCGAAAGAGTTTCAGCAGCAACTCATAGAAGTCGCTAATCTGCGGAAGGATGAGGATGATCTCAGCGATGCTGAAGAAGATGATGATGAGCCTGTGGTGGATGAAAGCGAGGACGACGAATAAGAAGTATTGCCAACATAAGAACTTTGAGGCGTTAACGACTGAGCCGATTGTATGCTTCTATTGTGTGTAAATCGTCATTGCTACGGAAATTCCGAAACGCTCACATCACGTCCAGGTTTCTTCATGACTCATCCTCGGCCATGCGACGTCTACGGTCCTTGCGAAGACCAGCCATACATGAGCACCAAAGCGGGATCTAACGTACCCTTCTTGATTTCCTCATAGTCTTGCGGCTGCGGGCCTAGCGGTATTCTTGTTCACATCGTGCGTCGGTGCACATAGTTCCCTAGTGCGGATGTATGCGATGCTCAACCGTCCGAACCCATCAAGAAGGAGGACTTCCTTCAACAAGAATTCCTCATGCACTTTACTTTTCTAGTATTACTTGCACTTTCTAGTATGTATAGATCACAACAAGATCCACGTCTTACCAAACTTCTTCATCTTCTTGATCGACTTCGGTTTTCATTCCCCATTGCAACCATACTAGTCGATGGCTCACCGTAGCCCTACACGAATTCAGATACCTCGCCGGCGAAATAGTTGGCCTTACCTACGCCAGCAGCGCTCCTAGTTCGGTCTCACACAAGCTGTAAACAGATGGATGATGTAGAACATTAGAATATAACCCAAGTCTCTTGGTAGATCCAATCTCAGGCTATAACATTGCTATGCAGCTGATGCTGCAACTGCTTTACTGAGAAGAAGGGAAGCAGGTCACGATTGCGTCGGCCGTGGCTGCTCTCGATATTAGCGTAGCACGTGGGAACGAAACTTGCAAACCTGTCTAGAATAGCGGCCGCTCACTCCATGATGTTTTAACAATCCGACAACATCATGGAGTAAATGATGCGCTATGTGACCATGCTCTTAATTGTGACTGACAGGTGCTGATAGGAACATATGCGCTGCAACCTGGGCTTGCCCGCTGGGCTTCCTGCCCAACCCAGAAAGTGAGTACTTGCTGAGATTTATCCGATGCTTCTCGTGTCGCCGCTGCATTTCGAGTAGCATGTCGGGAAGCATTCGTCCAGTGTCACAAGTCACGCAGTCGCTAGAATAGTGACTGCTACCACCAAGACCATCACCCATGATTCTTATATTATCTTTACGTTGCCGTATCAATCCAAGACCAGAATAGAAAGAGTTCATCGCCAACCTCATGTTGGATTAAGAGCTTTACCAGGAGTCGTGGCTGGCTTTCTCTCGGAGAACATTACTGACATGCTACTTTCTTTAGCCGATAGACAACAAACCTGGCGTAAGTACTTGATTCACACGTTCGTTTTGCAGTCGATACTAACTTTTTTCCAACAATGAGGCCCATAAACGTCGCTGCGGCCTTTACGGTCCCAGCGGGAGACGGTAGTAATTGCGATCCCTCAGAGTCGATCAGAACGAAAGCTCAAACATGAATTTGAATCACCTATTATCATCTTCACCACCAATGCATGTGAAAGCGACTTCCAAATGTAGATGTAGGCTAACGCATATAGACGAGTTTGCGGACCTTTGGCCCACTATGCCCGAGCCCGTTGAGGCTGAGGCCGCCATGCCCTTAAAGCGGCCCGCAAAGAAAGAGGCGGCGGGCGCTAAGCCGCCTCTAAGAAGAGGAAGAAGGCAGAGAAGGCAGAGAAGAAGGAGAAGAAGGAAAAGGAGTCGAAGGAGGAGGAGAAGAAGGACAAGAAAGACGAGAAGGAGAAGAAGACGGGGGGGGGGGGGGGGGGGAAGCGGAAGGGGAAGAAGCCGGTAAGTACTCTTTCATCATGCTTTCCCTATCCTTGTCACCAGGTTGCGTCAACTACTTCGCTACGTCTGAAGAGACGGATATATGATTGGCTTCACTAATCTGTCTCTCGGTGGACTTCCAAGGAAGTCTGTTCGGGGCTCTGTCTCCTCAGCGCCATGCATTGGAGTTGTATGCGCAATGCAAACCCGGCAGCAGATATTCGTCGTCGAGAGCGACGACGAAGACAAGGAGAACCAGTGCGTAAGGGGGCTGGCTTACTGAGATGGGGGATTTATATCTTGGATTGTTTTTGTCGCCGCGGGCGCGTGCCCGCCTAGTTGGTCGACCTTGGCGCATCACGGACGAACCACGTCGTCAGCAACTCCGAACACGCCTACGTCTTAGCAAACAACACGACACAAATACATCGCAGTCGCCACAACCGCCACGATGAGCTCATTAGGCACATACTTCCTGGACGTCGTCTACTCGTTCACAAACTGCATGGTCTGCTTCCCAAGCTCACCACAACTCAAAATCAACAGTCGGAGTTTCAAGATATTACGGTTGCTGGGCGAGGTAAGCTGACATGCTTTCCGACGGACTGCAGCCAATTGACTTATCGCGACACAGGGTGGCTTCTCATATGTATACCTCGTACAAGACAATTCGAATCAGCAGCTCCTCGCGCTTAAGAAGATACGATGTCCCTTCGGACAAGAAAGCGTGAGCCTGGCGCTCAAGGAAGTCGAGGCATACACACTATTCTCGCCGCACCCGAACATCATACACTCGATCGACTACTCCGTTGAGACCGACAAGTCGGACTCGTCCGCGAAGACCGTGTACATCCTCCTCCCATACTACCGCCGCGGCAATCTACAAGATATGATCAACGCGAACCTGGTCAACCACACAAAGTTCCCTGAGCGGAGACTTATGGTTCTGTTCCTCGGTGTCTGCAAAGCGCTAAAGGCAATGCATCAATACAAGATCAAGGGCGGACCCGGTGGCGCGCAAAGGGAGGGCAAGGCGAAGAAAGTCAGGAGAGATGCAAAGAGAGCCGATGCGGAAGCTGCGGAGAGCATGGAAATGCGCCCGAGCAGGAGGAATCGCGATCACGAGGAGGACGACGAGCAAGAGGCTGAAGGACTGCTAGAAGAGTCGGAAGTCACAGCGGCGCATGAAGGCATTGCGCCTGGTGGAGAGAGGGCGTACGCACATCGGGACATTAAGCCTGGTATGTACCCTCACATTGAGACGTCATTTGCATCAGGAACTAACATACGCGCAGGCAACATAATGATAGACGACGATGGCAAGACGCCCATTCTGATGGATCTCGGCTCCCTCGCACCATCCCCAACACCCGTAACCTCGCGCTCCCTTGCCCTACAAATCCAAGATACCGCCGCCGAACACTCGACCATGCCATACCGCGCCCCCGAACTCTTCGACGTCAAGACCGGCTCCGTCATCGACACCAAAGTCGACATCTGGTCACTCGGTTGCACGCTCTACGCATGCTTAGTCGGCAAGAGCCCCTTCGAGGCTAGGTCAGATGAGACGGGTGGCAGTCTGAGCATATGTGTACTGGGCGGTGACTGGAGATTCCCAGATGAGGGTATGCAGAGGGGCAAGCAAAAGGCTAACCCTGAGGACGCGATCACAACTAGCGTGAAAGAGGTGGTGAGAAAGTGTTTGAAATTGGAGCCGAGTGAGCGACCTGATATTGATGAGCTGATCGATATTGTGGAGGATGTACTGAAGGAGCTGCCGGAGGATGGCTCGGACGATTAGACGGTGTGGGCTTTGGTCAACGAGGTGCTGCCATTGATGAGTATGCCTGTACGAGTACATTTCTTTCCCATCCATTGTGAGTATGTCCAGAGGTTGGATACATTTTTTCCACGCAGTCGAGCATCTCGTAACGTTTCAATATACCCATTCACATGTTGATCTTGTCACTTCAATCTTTCTCAATACAGGGCTTTGGGTTCCCAGATACCTGTTACTGAGCTTAAGTAATCTCACCCGGATCCAGGCTACGCTTTACGACAGGCGCGTGTTTGCTCTTTCCGTATTGGTACACTCCATCACGTTGCAGTCTTGGCACGCGCAGCGCGCTTTCACCTCGCCTCTTCTTAACTGCGATTGACTGCTTCAATTCTCTACCTCTCCACTCAGCGAATTCGCTGAAAGCGCATTTCCTCATACACGACCCAAGGAACGACCTGTCCTAAAATCTCCGACAGCAACTGTTCACATGCTATGTCGACACGGAACGAACACTGTCTCAGGATGTGAGTGTGATTCTGACATGTTTGAGCATGACTAACAGACTATCGGAGCCCAGCGCAATGCAGATGAGTCATCGCTCTTACGCCTGCCTGCAGAAATACGAAACATGATATGGTCTTGGGTTATGGATATCGACGCTGCCGACTGCGTCGATCCTGTTGAGTGGTTGTGGCCCAGGCCATACGGGTGTATTGTATTGACCAAAATGTGGTCACTTCGAGTTTGCAATCTTGTGTGAAGATCTCTGGAGGTTACCTTTGCGCTGGCTTACAGGCTTGAAGTCTGTCGATATTGTATGCGAATCCGCCAGAATGTGTCCTCGCTATCCTGAAAGCCTGGTTATCCTGTCCGCGTTGGAAGCTAACTGGGGAAACTCTGATCTCAAGGTCCGACTCGGGGACAATCGGTTGTGGACAGAGATATCTTCCATACGTAAGTTGGGTTATGACAACAATACTGCCATCTGCTAACTTTGTGTAGTACATGACCGCTAGGGATGCGTTACCACTTAACGCAGACTGATGTGAGAAGACGAAAAGGGCTGCTGCACTCATTAGACAACAAAAGTTCATGCTATATAGACTTCTGGCTGACTGGGTTCCACAGCGTTTTCGGTACCATGGTTTTGGCGAACCGAATCAGTGCTTCGATGTTCTCTCGATATTACAACTTCGAATCCATTTATTTCCTTGTACTTTAGCTAATGCTCGGCTTCCTTCCAAGAAGGGTGATATTTCAAAGTTCTGCCAAGCACTCCAGTCGTCGACCTAACTAAATTATTCGAAAGAGTGATATTGTTGTCAGGTGACAGCACGCTAGCCCCACAGTATATAGTATGAACCCCGAGATCGGTACAACAGTAGTGATTCGTCTAAGTTACAATCTACTCTTTAGATACTACTGAAAGTTTGTTGTACGCGAAGCTACTCGTGATACCTACCTCCCCTTGCAATTCTAACCTTTCCTCAAATTAAAACGACGAGCCAGACCATCGAAAGAAACAGCTCGACAAGCTGCCGCCTCCTCCAAAATGGCATGATGAATGCGACGCCGCTCAGTCAACACATAGCGATGTATGTATAAACAGCATGCTGCCTCGCGCAACGCAAACTTCCCGGTACAGGAACCTATAGTAATTGAATTAGCACCGATAGAAACGCACGGGAGTTGCCCTTCCTTCTCTTACCAGCGGAAGTCAGAAACGAGATCTACTAGCATCTCCTCGGAAACCACCTGATCTACATCATTCAATTGCATGGGCCGTTCGCCATGGCTCATAGCTCAGACGAGCGCATCAAGATACCTTTATCTATTCTCCATGTCTCTTGTATAACATATGCAGAAACCTGCCTGCTTCCTTTCACGCTCAACAACTTCTGGCACAGGCTCACCTGGCCGCCCACAGATACAAAAGCTTGAAAGACCAAACTTCTTACCGCACAGCTCAATGCTATCCGTACGGTTTCCATGTCCCCTAGATTGAGCAGAATCCGCACTCATCTTTCACATTTGGAGCATCTGCCGTCTTTGAAGGGCTTGAGGACAGTGATCTTCACCATTGATCAGGATCGTTGGATCCGTTGGATAAGGGGAATGGAGAACCCTCATCGACAGAGGAGGGGCTGGTTTTTTGAGTGGGGGAAGTATATGGGGACGGACCGTCTGTTGCCTTTATTGAAAAAACGCTAGGAGACGAAAGTTGCTACTGAAAAGCATGTACACTAGGAGCAGCACCACTGACAAGTCAATCTCATGTTCTCCAACAAGCGCTCGATCCCCACACTTACCAAGGTCGCTTGAATCTGACAGTTATAGAAGTGGGACACGCCAGCGCGGCTTCGATTGCATCTGGAGGCAGTGATCCAATTTTCCGGTAGTCTCGTATTAATCTGGTCTAGTCAGCTAGCAGTGGGGTTGCAATGCTTGTCTTCGTACGCTGTATGCCGGGCCCGCTGCTCCGTATGCGACAGTCAAAGCCGCTTGAGCAGGATTTGCGATTATATGAACTTTCGAGGCACAATCATACGGTATCCATTGCATAGGACATGAGCAATGCAAGCCGGTGCCAGTTCCGTTCACCTTACACTTGCCTTTTTGGCACTTGGTACGGTAAATGTTGTCGTATCCACCTGCTTGGGTACAATCGGATGAGCCCGTACCTGTGTTATGGCATGAGTTTCGAGAATCATACCTAGAACAGGCCAAGGTGGCAGTGGTAGCTTGGCGCGGGCCGCAGAAGACAGCGGCTACGGAAGGCATTCCGGATCGCTGCCCACCAATAGGATACTCGAGGACACCTTAGCTTACCGTGGCTGAAGTTTGTGTCTTCTGTACGAGTACAATTACCTCGACCTTGATATACACCTTCTGTGGTGGGCTAGAGTTCGGCAAATCTACATGCGGGCGTTAAGAACGGTGTGGTGATGTCTCATGCAGTGGTCTTGACTGAGTAAGTTTGGACTTCGTAGGTTTCGCAATGCATACCTTTTGGGTATATGGCATACGATATCCAGGTCTGCTCATATTTTGGTAAGTCCGTGGCGTAAAGGGCGTTGCATCCGGGCGGATAGTCGTGAATGTGGTCGTGATATAAGTATCGTTCGATCTATCGCACAACTTCTCATCATCGCAACAAGCACTCTTATCCAAGACCTTCACTTCCTCTCATCGAACCTCAAATCACCATCGTCATGTGTTTCAACTCTATCGTCGCCATGGGCGCAGTACTGTCTGGGGCCTTGGTCTCCGCAGCAACATGGGGAGGCAAGGGTATCTGCAGCGTCCCCCTCTCATCCCGCAATCAGCTTTACGCTGCTTGTCAACATGTTTATGGCGATGGACTATACAAGAACAGTGGTACATACAGAGCTGAGGGTGGAGGAAAACTCACCTGGCCTGGAGATTTTGATCAGCAGAGATGCTGGGATGCGTTTGAGAATATTTTGAGCCAGTGCCAATCCGAGGGCTTAGGCTTTGGTAACCACTTTGGGGCATACGACGGGTATGGTCAGCGGTATACTGTACAAGGATGTAAGATCTATTCCCGTCCTGATTCTTATCATATTAGGGAGTGTTTTACTGATTCATGTTTCGCGATACGGGCGCCTAAAAGCGACCATACTCCTCTTGTCGTAATACAAACACCTATCAAAATCTGGTTTGAGTCAGCACTTCAATTATGGATGGTGACTCGAAGCGTATTGGAGTTTTATATCATGAAGGCAGAATCCAGCAAGCTTTGAGCGATCGGTGTCCCTACTTTCAGGTAGGCCGTTTAGCTGAAATTGAAGCTTGCTATTCACCGCATCAACTCGCGCTATATGAAACCTTAATGCATTTAATTTTTGTAGTTTGTGGTGCTAAAAATCATTGTTTCCGGGTTTCAAGCTGCTGGAAGTAATCACTGAAATGCATTCCGGCATGATTCATTTCCATCTATTCCAACCAGTAGTGGATTTGGAAACATATGGGTTCTTCTGTTATTCTCCATGGCTATGGATTAAATAACTATAGACTCTGATGTATCCTCATCTTCCCAGCCACATGCATCAGACCCCAAAGTAAGATTATTTTCGCCCACTGGGGGAGATAGCGCTTGGCCAAGAGATAAAGTCATGCTCCTGGCAGCGGACCTCGTACACGACCTTCACACTCGCGGACACGACCTTCTCCAACTCATCTTTCATAGCCGTCTTCAGATCTTCTAGCAGATGCTCAAGCTCCCATTCCTCCGTATTCATGTATATAGTAACCTCTTTCAGCTTAGGAAATCTCTCCAGTCCCTGCAGCCGTTCCAGACATAGGTCTCCTAGTGGTGCCAAAATACAACTTGTATTGATCTTCACAGTGAAGCAGATGTGTTGGATGCACTGGAATTGCGCATTGTAGAGGAGCTCTTTGCATCCAGGCAGTGATCCGGTAGTGAAGTACCAACACTTGTTAGCGGAGAAGGGAAGTAACGCAGTCTCGCTATAGATCTGACGGCAGGTTTGCTGGAGAGCGACGAAAGGTGAGGAAATTCGAGACGATCGCTGGTCAGCGCCGTCCATGACGTAGATCTCATCCTTGCCTCTGCCGACTCCCAAGCCCATAAAGATGATGAGACCGTTGCAGACGTATTCGAACACCTTGTTGCGCACTTCGGCCGGAAGACAAAGGAGAGGCGAAGTAGTGCTGTTTTGGCTGGCACTGAGCTATATTAGCAATTGGATAGGGGTTTATGAAGAATAGAGTCTCATAGGGCCTCAATGTCGGCAGTACGCAATCTGGTATCTAGCATACCGTTTTCCAGGAGCAGTATTTTGCCTGCGTAGATGGCCTCGGCTACCTTTCTTTGGTCCGCCGCGTACTCGTACTTCGATGCTACTCTCGGTAGCTCCTCGGTAATTTCATATGTTTCGTGAAACCTATCAGTATCTTGCGATAGAGAAAGTGCGGTTGAGTAGATGGACTCCATTTCCGTAGAAGATGCAAGTAAGCTAGAGTGCTTTTGTAAAGACGTTAAGAGTGCATTATACTTGTGAGTTCTCTCGTCCGAGAGAACCTGTTCGTTGAGATCGTTGAGAGACGTTAGGAGTGCTGAGCGGAAATAGTGATGGGGTGGATCGAGCTCGTCCTGCAATGATGATTGATGCGCTGTTGTAGAACAGAAAACAGAGTTTGATCGTTTGATCTATATAGGTACGAATAGGAGTGCATCTGTTCATACAGGAAGAGATTGAGGCACTACTCATGCTTAACTAACAGTGTTTGCCTCCGAATTCGGTGTTTTCACCTCGTGAGGCTTAGCTTACGACCAAGAGTGAAAGCACGTCCATCCAATCTGATTGGAATTGTACAAAGCCCAGATTCTGTCGATTTTCTATGCAAAACGAATCACTCTCGCCAAATAGCAGTGATTCAGGTTATATTACCTTCTCGGTATTTATGGTGGCTCGAAACCTTAAATACCTATAGACAGAAAATAGTGGTTAACTATTATCGTACAACAATGATAACGTTGATTCAGAAAGCATCTTAGTCGCAATTAGTAGAGAGTCAAGACTGAAGAGGTACTAAGGGTTATTGTAGTATTGTATTATCCAAGAGAGCTACTTTTTCTCAACCAAGAGGCTGTTCGAACTTATATCTAACTACTACTATGTTATGTAACCGAGTACTAGACTAAAATACCTTCTCATGCATTTTCTCTGCAAAACTTTCATTACGTTCTTGATTCCCTATTGCGGTAGAGGAGTGCTGATGCCAGTCAGGGCATCATAATCGCGATCAAGTAACTCAGTATAATGTGCTTGGTGCAGTACATATCTCAAACTCCGTGTAATGTCTGCATACAGCTGTAGTAATCAACAATATATTTCACCATTTTTTCCTCAAGCCCTATGAATGGTGTGCAAATACAACTTTAACAACCGCCGGTACCATCTCTTCCAACTCTCCCTGTAACGCTGTCTTCGGACCATCTCATAAATCTTCCTTGTTTGACAACTCCGTAGCAAAATATATGATCACCCTATGCAGGCCCCCGAAGGTGCTCGATCCCCCCAATTTATCCATGTCAAAGTTACCGGTCGGTTCCGCAGTAAATTTAACGTTAATAGCGGAGAAGACGCGGCTGATAGAATTCCACTGGTCAGGCCAAGATTTTGCTTTCAACAAGGTCAACGATTCCTGGCTATAGTACCAAAACTTGTTCGTAGATGAGAAAAGAAGTAACACTGTCTCGGTGTAGATTTCACAGCATGTCTGCTGAAATGCGACGAGATCGGAGAAGACTCAAGAATAAGTGCTTATACCGCCGCTGTACATTATCACCATCCTCGAGCACACTGGATCAACCATTGTTGATTACATATGAACATATAAACCACCATAGGCGTATGTGAAATTGAATTTCGCACTTCAGCTGGTAGGCGGAGAAGGGGGCTTACAGCGCTGTTGATCTTGGCACTTAGATGTGTTAGTAGACTATAACAAGGCATATTCAAGAAGCTTGACTTACATGGCACTGAGCTCCGGTGTGGGCGGTGTAGCATCTAGCATAATGCCTGCAAGATTGCGGAAATATAGCTTGGTTTGGGATCCAGCTTTTGCAAACTTGACCTTTTCTTTCGCACGTGGACAGGTCGAGTCAACTCGATAAGCGATGAATATCGTTGGTCGAACGAGATTGGTTGTCGTGAGAAGCTGACTTGGTGGTGAAGGCACAAGTGAGAGAACTCGCAAGTATAAGATGGGCTTAGTTCATAACCAAGAGTGAAAGCAATGCTTTACCTGCTTGTTGGACAACGTTAGCGGACAGAGAGTGCATGCTCCACCGCCTGTTTCACAAATCATTATGGAATCCTATCGCACCACAAGACACATCGCTCATAGCAAAAGCACCGAAGAGTATTCATTGTCGAGTGATCAAAGGATTCAGGGTAGTTGATGTGGTACAATTGAAACCGTAGACTACCACGTGTCTCCAACCCAAAAACATCTTCTTCAGCGGAGTGCAATGAATCGATAGACATGCTCAACCACACTCGTGGAGTGTTACCTTCGTGCTCGTGAGCTTCGACTGTACAACCGTATCTCCATTCAAAGATGACTGCCCATAGTTTGACCAACCAAAATTCCCAAATTCGAAAACCAAATCAATACCGTTGGGCGCAACTTCGAGAATCTTAGGCTCCAATTCTGTCCGGATCCTAGCGAGTACGGCATTCCGAATCGATAGAGATCCCCCCGCTGTCACATTGATGCAAATAGACTTGAGACCTGTCAGCAAACCCAGTGTCTGTATTCGCGCGAATGGAAAATTTCGGGTTGGATAAGGTCCGGATAGAGGCTCGGAAACATAGAGAATAAGTTTCGTAATGGATTGAATTTGGACCGATCGAGTGCGCTTCGCTAAGACTTGGAGGGAGTGATTGTCGAGATAGCAGAAGCGATTGATATGAGAGAAGGGAAGTGTGGCAGTCTCGGTGTATATCTGCCGACAGGCTCGCTGGAGCGAGACAAAAGGGTTCTCGAACGCTGGACCCTTTGATGTCATCGTTCGCGCGATGGTGACCTTTGGGAGGTGTTTTGCAGGTCTAAGATATCTATCTTTGAACGTCCAGTCCTCGTGGAGAGCAACTCGATTCGAAGGGATGGAAGAACGGATGCACCTCTCCATATATATATCCTCCTTGTCTGGGTACCATAGATCATCTACTGCTTTCGAGCTGATGAAGATCTGGAAGCCGCCCATCACGTGTCCAAAGATTCGATTGCGCAGCTCACACGGTAGCCTCAGAAGCGGAGCGGACTGGAAGTTTCGCTGGAAAGACCGCTTGTCATCCTCGGATTGTGGTGTAGCGTCCAGCATGCCGTCGTCTAACAAGCGCAGGTTTGGTGGCACCATCTGCGGTTCGATTGACTTGTACTTACACAGTAGCCGCACGAAAGACCAAAGTGTGCTGTCGTCTTCTACTAGGCCAAGGAGTTGGAGCAAACTTGGCGTCGTAGGATAGTTGTACGTGTCGTCTTTGATCTGAATCATTGCCATTGCGTCGTAGAACAGTTCAAACATGTCCAAGGCCCGCTCGCTCGCCCGCTCTCAGGAAAGCTGAATCTTGCGTGCCAATTCCTGCACTTTGGCCTCCCTCAGGTGCGCCTCCATATCGTATTCGAGTTCGCTCATATTGAAGTGTGGATATCTAACATTGGCGTTTGTATCTTCCCTGTATTCAGAGTTGTGAGTTGAGCTTGATGAGGACAGAACTTATGTTTTCATATAAGAGTTGACGTATGAAAAATGTGAAGTGTGGTCTCGAAAGATGGTCTGTGGACGTACAGCTGCACACTGTCAGTACATGAGCAACAGATAGTCGAAGTGAATTCGTGGGCTCGGCGGCAGTCACACATCCCGAGTAACCTAGAAGATCCTGCTCCATTCAATCAGAGATAAGATCCAACCGCTACAGATATTGAGATAAACTGAGTTTTAGTGGGCTTGAATTGTACGGCCCAGATGTAAGGCCTCGGATGGCTCGTAACCTAAGCATAACGGGAAGGATCGGGCCTTCGAATGACTGTTATTCTTGGTTGTCTCATTAGTATAAGCAGAACTGCAGTCATTCCAAACCAGATTTCCAACGATTCATCATACCCCACATGACTTCTAGCCGTGTTATGCAGCTCACCAAGCTTACACCCTACTCGTCCCTGCTCTTTCTTCAACGCGGAGATAAGACAAATAGAGTTCATGATTTTAGAAGAAAAAGCAAGCAATAACAGCATGATGCACAGGCAGGGGTAGCTAAGGGAGCCGAGCAACTGTCAGCCATCGTCGGCGTAAATTCTTGCTGTATATATAGGGCGTTGATTTGGTAGCTTATTCAGCAGGTAGCAATTGTAGGCGTGCAGTCTTTGACGGTAAATGGAGAAGCCACCTGAAACACGCCGGTGATTGGCGATACGGAGAAGCAAACATGGGCGGACTTCCACTGCTGATTATACTGTCGTCTCAACAGCGAGTCAACTGTGAAAGATGGCGTATGAATAACAAACCAAATCTCCACTGCGACGCCGTTAGCTGCATGACATTGTTCTCCGCGTTGATCTCCGCAGTCGGCAGCCTCCTGGTGGCTGATCTAGGTGGGGCTCGTCGCGGGACCCCTGCATAAACAACACCTTGCGATTGAAGACCGGGGGCTCTTGCGGGCCATATGGGAGCCTGCTGCCCTCGATGTTGTGGTTCCCCTTTCACCTTCCCCACCGCCTTGGTACATAATCTTACGCGCGTCCGGCAGCATTTGTTTATACACAATATTTGGTACCACCACAAACCATCACATCCCACTTGACCCGCGACAACACTCACCCCAGCATCCATACGCACGACAGCAATTAGCTAAATAGCTAATATACAAGGCGTCATGACGCTCCGCGACACGTACACCAGGTTCCTGGCGACGCCCTCCTCGGGCGCGCTGGCGGACAATGCCTCCCTCCACTATGTCACTACGACGACCAGCATCAACGACGCGACAGGCATCATCAAGCACCTGTCTGTCCAGGAGAAGCTGCTGAAGAAGACCAAAGAGAAGGTGGTGAACGCGATCGAGGGCAGCAATGGCCTCAGTGTCGATGTAGAGACGACCCTGGAGTTCACCAACGGCGGCGGCGCATACCTGCCCGGCCTGGACGACAATTTCATCAGGGACCGAACGGTGACGTTTCCTATGGTACTTGACCTTTTCGAACATCTTACCACGCGAGTTCTGACAGTGACAGGTCCACATGGTCCATTTCGACCAGTCAGGCAAGATCACACAGATCCGCCAGTACTGGGACCAGGGCTCTCTCCTGAAGCAAATCGACGTCATTGGCTCGCGCTCTCGCAACTGGCCTATTCGCGACAGCAGCGAACAGATTCGCTTGATCGCATCAAATGCGGCAGCTGCACAGCCCGAGCCGACTACTTCGTCGCGCCCATCGACGTCCGCGTCGCGAGGCACAGATGAAGTCTCCATCAGCGACCGTTCCAGGAGATCGACAAACAATGCTACCAACGACCCACACGCATCGCTTGCTCTGTTTGCGCCGCGCGAGGTGGACGAAGAGGAGTCTCACAGCTCTGGGCCTTCAGTACCGCGCGCGCAGTCTGCGAAGCCTCCTCCGCGCGAGTACTCGGAGCTGTTCGCTGGCGCCGATGCTGGCTCGCCATCGCCATCGCCCCAGAGGTTCCCAGCCAAGGCTGGCAGCGGAAAGAACTACAAGGCGAACCGGCTGTTCGAGGAGGGCGAGGACGAGAATCCAGTCGCCCCTACGAGCATCAAGACTAGCTCCAAGAAGTACGACCACTTCACTTTCGGTGAAGGCGAGACGCCAAAGGTACGAGACACTTCACGACCGTCCAAGCACGACCAGAACCGCAACAGGAATGACGCGCATTGGGACTTCGACGACTTCGCCACCCCGAATAAGTCGAAGCCCAAGACGCTGCCTAACGCGGTTCGACACTTTGGATGGAGCGACGACGAGGTTGGTGCTTTCTATCAGCCAGAGACACAGTTTACATCTACGTCTCTGAGATATCCATAAAACACATGCTAACGTCAATTTTCTACAGGACACCTCTCCCGTCCACCGTCCCATCGTCCACAAGGCCCGCCCCGAGCAAGACGCGCAGTTCGACTTTGACGATAACGGCACCCCCGAAGCCCAGCGTGGCGCCGCACCCACCAAGGGCGCACGTAGCAACAAGGGCCAAGGTCTCTACTCCGACAACGTCACCGACAACGACGTCGACCCTGCCACCTCCCGCGCCCTCGCCGACGTAACAAAGAACAAGAACCAGGCTCGTAGTTCTATGAAAACACACTGGGGCGTTGACGCCGATTCACCCGATGGCCGTGGCATAAACATTGCTGGCAACGGCATGGGTGGGCGCAAGGGCACCGAGTGGTCTCTCTTTGAGGAGAGCCCCGAGCCTGCGAAGAAGGAGAATGGTGGTGGGTTTAGCAAGAGCGCGAGGGGAACTGCGATTAAGACAGAGGGCGACGGTATGGGTGGGCGCAAGGGTGCTGATAAGAGCTTCTGGGACTTTTAGGTTGCGTCTCAGCCTATGGACCCACGGTTGTCGTTTGTGGTACCCGCGGATGAGCGGTTGCTGAGATTTTGAAGATAATTGTCGGCACTGGAGTGACGAAGAGGGTTGTCGTTGTGTCGTGATTGTCATTCGTATATACACCCGTCTCCTTTTGGTCTCCAGTCCAGTCTCTGTTTCTTCCTCAACGTCTTTGTGACGGGATATGGGATGTCTGGAATGGACTTGTGAGGGATAGGAATTGACCTGTTGCACTGGCTATAAAGTGTATGCCGTTGCATGGCAACCGTACCTTTGAGACCAGACAAGGCATGTAGGAATCAAAGATTGTTCATTGCATCATGATATTCGTGCCCTGGCTTGAACAACTCAGTGATCTGATCCTTCGCATAATGCTAGACCTGGGGCGTGTGAAAGTACATTGATCATCTCTTCAAATTATACTTAGTAACGTGTTTTCGAGTATTCATTTTCGTGCTTCAGACGTTCGCACAGTTACGCGATTGCTAGACGGCACCCTGCCGACTGATCCATTCGCGTTCCCCACGGTTGTACGTGTGCAAAGAAGCTCGATTCTATCAGTCATGTCTACTACTCAAAACGTACCTTGAGAATACACGTAGTGATCTACGTTATGATCTGAACAGAACCGTAGCAGTTTACACTCTTGGGGCAGAGCGAAGAGGCCTAAATACGTATAACAAGCTTCGTTGTCAACGGTGACTGGAAGATTCATGGTGGTAATTACACTAAAGCAGAAGAGAGATATTCAAATCTAGATACGCAGTCTCATATGACCCATTCGTCTTCTCATAATGTTCATTCATATCCAAACATTTCCTCAGCTACTCTTCCATCATTCCACCATGGCAACACCCTCATCCCTAGAGAAAACAATCTCAAGTTCATCTCCCACTCTCCCTCTATCCATATCTCCATCCCAAGGAATAAACGTAATATCCGCTTTCAACCCCCACCTCCTCCCCAGGCTCTTCCTTTCTTCATATGTTGTTCTCGCCCGCATACCCTCCCAGACAGCGCGGAACGCCTCCCCCTCGCCTTCCCTCTCAACTTCCTGTCCCTCCTCAGGCTCATCGAACCAAACTCCCGCGTCCACAATGCGGCGCAAGTCATCCGTCGGTTCCATGGACGCCCAGATATCCACCGGCGCATACTTGACGCGTACCTCGTGCAACGGCGTGGACGTCGATATACCCTCGGTGTGTGGGCAAGCGAGCATGAGAAGGGCGTGCACACAGACTTGGACCCAGTACCGGATTTTGAGTGGTAGAGCGAAGCCTGGCCGCGAGACGCTGCGACTTTGGTGTGAGCCGCGGGAAATAAATCTCAGAGGGAGTGTGATGCTGCTTAGGTTGAAGGTGGGTGAAGCGAGATAGGCGAAGAGTGGTGTGACTTCCATTGAAACGAGGAGATCTAGTTTCGTGGTTATGTCTGCGGCGGAAGCCTCGCGGACGGGATCGTAGGTTGGATCGGCAAACGGGTAGTGGCCTGAGAAGCCGAAGGGGTCGTCTGCGTTGGCGGGTTGTGAGGTGCGTGGTTGGCGGAAGGATGGGTACAATGATGTGTTTGAGGCGTCGTAGAGGTTGTCGTCGTAGGATCCGCCTTCGTGGTCGTACTCGTCGTAGTGTCCACTGTAGTAAGCACCTCGTATGTAGTCGACGTCGACTTCTTCTTGGTCATGCTCCCAGTACCACACGTCCCTTCCTTCTTCTCTGTCTGGTGGATAGTGTTGCAGGTTGGGTAGCGTCAACCAATCCAGCTCTATCTTCTTCAGCCATTTCAGCCATTGTCTGCCGGGTCCATTGGGCTCTTCGATTTTCTCTAGTAGGGCTTTGAGAACGAACGGTCCGCAGCTAAGGTAGACGGTGTGAGTTTTGAAGAGAATCTCGAGGGCTTCACGGGCGACTTGACGATTGAGGAGGAAGCACTTGTGACGGGTCACGAGGAGGATGGCGGCAGCACTGGGTTGGAAGTACTTCAAGTGACGGCGCTCAATAGCCCTGTCGACGCTGAACTCTTGCGCCGCGAACGTATGATCGTATATCTATATTGCAATCAGGCTAGGCTCCAATAGAGTGGCGTGAATACAGACTTGGTCGCGGAGCTCTCGGGGAAGCCTGAGGAAAGGGAAAATGTGTGATGACACGGCATCTTCACCTTCGACTTGCTCAGCACCCACAGCAGGGGCAACAGACGCGGATGCGGAGGTGGCGGCCATGGTATCTCGTCTCAGTCAGACGCGTTCTTTTCGTGTTGCGAACCAAGCTTTGCCCCGCAGCACCACCGTGACGATCTTCACGTGTTAATCGCCTCGCGCCCCGCATATCGGCCCATCCTTGCCGTGTGGCAAAGCGGCGGCGCAGCTAGCGACAGCTGGATCAGGCAGGCGCTTAGCATGTACCATGGATGAACGGGCCGGTTCCTGTCTGTAATGACCGTCATCTTCGTAGCGTATCCACGTATTCGGGTCGCAAGCAAATCGCCATGTCAGGCACACTGAAGGTACCTTGGGTGCTGTGCACAGCCTTCGCAATACATACCTATCATGCCAGTATCGTGAGGTAATCATGATTGCTGCAGCTTCCCGCTGCCCAAGCGCACCGAAACTGATTAGGTTACAGCATCTCGCAGGCTTCGGCTGGTGCCGAGGCGAAATGCTTCCGCTGGTAGTTGCACCACATCGAGGTAAGACTCCGTTCAACAACCATACTGACTTGGCAACCACAACCGAGATGAGCCTTCTGTGTTACTGCAGTCTAGAGGTAACCGTTGCATTGCCCATCGGCTCCGTCGATCACAGGTATATTGCCTCCAGGTACAGGTCCGCCGTTGTGCTGCTCGACTTCAGGGGCCTTGCATTCGAAATGTCACCTAGGCTCAGATCCTCGGGGAATGTCACTGCAATGTCCGTCTATTGATGTACTGCAGGGAACACGCACGCGGGAGCTCTACCGACTGGTCTTGTTTGCCGATAGACTTTCAGCGCGTAACGACCTACCTGGGGTAGTCTTGCATGTGTGTCACGGTCAGCGCCCCAACAGTTCCACTTACGGACCGATACCAGCTGCTGGCAGGTTGACGCGTTCGCGTACAGCATACGTCCTTCAAGCCTGCTCTTGAATGGGCCTGGCGTGCTGATAACGTGTCGTGCCTGTGCAACGGAGAGGCATGCACGTTCGATGACGCATGTTGATCTGTGGCTTAGATCGGACGAGAGAGACGAACACAGCACCAGAAATGAATGTGTCATTCGAGATACGGCGGTTGCTTGTTCCTGCTCCGATCCATACTTGCAGAGTCCTAGAGCGCTATTGCCCTAGCACTGCCCGAGGAGCGTTGCCATAAGACCTGCAGGCACAACAGCATAACAAACCTTATATCTCCTACAGCCTAGTCATGCTGTGACCGCAGCTAGCCTCCTAGACCTTTGATGCAGGGTGGAGTCATGGGGTCCGTTTAATGAGCATGCCATTGAGCATGTGGGAGACATGGCCGTGAACATGTTTGATGCGACAGTTTTTCCGTCTCCGACTGCGGTTCGTTTGACCATAGGACTATTGTGAGATCCGGAGTTGACTGCTCAGCCACTGTTGCTCCACCAGAGTACCAAAGTACAAAGCATGCATTGGCACCTGACACAAGACCGTTGCGTTCGTGAACCTGGTCATTGGGTCTGTGTGCGGTAGCACCGTCAGGTCGAGTATGGTGCAAGGAGGCGACACTACCATGTGGTGTAGAGTACTAAGGGTAGCCTGGTCGGCTTGGACCGAATGAGTGATACTGATCCAAAGGATGGTTAATAATGGACATATATCGGCAGCGGTTGCCGTCCGCATTTCAGGTTCGATAGTCATGCTTGATCAAGGCCGATGCATTTCAAGGAGGTTAGTCCGTTTGTGTATCCAAATGGCCATACGGAGATGGCCCTTTGTCTTAGACACACGCATACCGGTATGCGATAGGGGAGCCGTGGACGATGTTGGTTGTTGTTATGACTCTGGCGAGTTGAGCCGACATGCATTGTAGGTTCCGAGAAGCAATATAACGGTCACCAGCGATCTGCCATGCCGACCAAGCAACTACCGAGAATAGTGTACTGTGACAAGGGATGGACTTGTTAGCGAAGATACAAAGTGGGCGCAACGCTTGTATCACCTTTTGCAACTGCAGAAGGATTATTGGTAGGGTTATCAGCAGGCAAAAGAGGCTATGGGCTGCGTGAGTTCTGGCAGAAGTCGGGCCAGGAGGAATGGTTAAAAGTGTATGGAGCGGGTTGATTCACATGCGGGAAGCAGGGTTCGGGATCGCCGACCTGCAGAGAGCTGGTCAGCTCAATACGTGCATTAGAACAGGACGCAAGACAGTGGCGATGTCTCCGGAGAAGGCAGTGTGTTGTGTGGACATGTTCTTCAGTCGTTCTCCAGGGCAGTACCGTGGTATGAAACGGCGCTAGCTGGCCAAGTATGGCCATGTTTGTTTGGCATGGGCACGGGCTTGTGGTCCTGGGCCGACTACTGCATGCCGGCAGCGAATGCAGTCTGCAGGAGGATGCGCGATGCAGGCGGCCATGTGTGAGGGATCGGCGTCTTTGGACAGCGTTGCATAATTTGCTTTTGCTCGGCGCTTTGGCCGGTTGGGTAGCAGGCGTGGAGGCTAGCGGACCTCGTGGCGGTACAGCGGGCGGCGGGATAGCAACACGAGTTTGGCTAAAGTGACGACAAACTACAAGGCCCTGCCATGCTCGCATCCCGTGTTTCTCGCGCGCAGCACTCCATGTCTCTGTGCATGCGTCTGCTCTGCACGCAAGTGCGGGACGACGGACTCTGCCAACGCCGACGAGAGCGCCCACTCAATGGCCGTGGGCACAGCGGGATTGCTGTCATCGGCACCGCCATATGACAAGTGCACCAGTTCGCGCGCGGAGGCAGGGAGCCCATACTAAGTGCAGCTAGCCGCCGCTAGACGGGCTGCTTAAGATACACGAGGCCTCGATTGAACGATTTCCCACGTGCGGTCGGCTCACCTCTGGGCACCAACATACCCATTAATTGGCTGGCTCCCTTGCTGCCCTTGCGACTCGTCAAGACTCAACCGTCGCCTTTAGCTTTCTGTTGCGCCGCACCTCCTCCACTTCCAAAAGGCCCCTTCCGAACGTCGTACATACGGCTAGACCGCCGGCTGCCCGCCGCTTTGTTGTGCTCCTTGCTGCCATCCTTGCCCAGGCCATGTACTCGACCCAGTAGTCTGCTGACTGCGCTGCTCTTCTTCCCCACGCGCGCACCACTGCGAGTGTCGACGGCCTTGACCTCACCACTCGCCCTGTACTACACCGCCCACCACCCACCGCCCACCACCGCCCTCCCAACCAGGCCAATTCTCCTCCAGCAGCAGTCAGGACGCCTCGCTCGCCGCCTACGTCGTGCACTCGCCTCTTGCGGCACCCTCACCGTGTCAATTCCAGATCCCGCCCTCTGGACGCTGTGTACCATCTGGTTCAGGGAAAAGCACCACTTTTATTGTCCCTACTGCAGCATCCGCCCACCCGGGAGAGCACTGCAGCCACGTCTCTTCTAGCAACGACTCTCGTGGTAGATTTGCACTGGGAGCACTGCTTGCTTTTGTCTCGACTCGTGCCGCGACTACTGCTACTCGCTGCAAGAGGTGAACTGGACATTGCCCGCAGCCGGCATATCTGGAAATCGCGGCCATCGCTCCTGCCTTTCTCGCGGTAATCAGCGTGCATCGTTACCCTGCGCTTTCCATTCGAGTTGGATCGGTCTTGGCACTCTTTCGTCGTGCCCCACTCCACCAAACTTAGCATCCTTACCTTCAGGGAGGAGCGAACCATATCCCGTGTGGCCTCGCTCAGAATTACCCTTCTACCACCCTGCAATTCTCTTCCTCTCCACGTCACGCTTATCTAATCCCCGCAACTCGGTCCTCTATTACTTCTACTTCTCCATCTTTCCGCCTGGCCCCATCTCCGCGACCCTGGAGAGTGACCTGACCCAGTCAGCTATCCTGGTAAACGTCGTTCCCCACTGCCTCATCGGCTTCGTTCTCTTACCTATCTGAGCCGCCACCATCACGAGCTCAGTCATTGTCTCGCTACCACAAAAGCCGGCCACGCACTACTATTTCGTATAAAAGGCGCCTCGTGCTCCTCCCGTGTTCCTCCACCGCCAGCCATGGACTCTCTCTCTCAGCGTCCATTGCCGCATGGCAACATGCAGCAAAGCAACATCATCCAAGGACAACAGTCTCTACCGCCCCTATCACAACTCACCAACCGTCTCCCCACGTCTGAACACAGCCCGGCGCAGCCTAGGCAACATCCAGAAGCTGGTGAGGTTCGCGATTCGGGCCACTGGTCCATCGCCCCAAGCAAACGTGGGTACACATAATCTCTGTCAACTACACGCTATTAACACGCACTGTAGATTCCTCCAACGTATCTCAGCACATGGGACTCCAGTTGCAAACATTACTCAATCCTTCTGATGATTCAGCGTCACGCAACTCCGTACCGGAGACGCCATCTTCGGCCAGATATCCCTCCGGCTTCTCTCAATCATCTCAGGTATGCCACTTTGCTCTTATACCTTCCTCGTCTAATGCAAAGGCAGCATGGTGGTCTACCCTCGCTCTCCCAAGCGTATGACAACAGCCGACAGAGTATTGATGCAGGCTCTTCTCAGTTCGACTCCCGACGCAGCAGCGTGGACAGTCGGGTGAATGTCGGCATGGGTCATCTCACCATCCACCACCCACAATCACCATACGACAGCCAGAACGCATCTCGAGCTTCGCTTGTCCAGGACCTCCAACAGCAACGTGGAATCACAAATCCTGTTTCACGACCCAATGGCACTTCTCCTTTATCACCCCACCGCGCCGGTCCACGTGCCAGCAACCCCCCGCGACGTGCCCCAGTCATCAATCCCAACCCAAGAAGCGTATCTGGTATGCCCGATCCTATGGCAGCGGCCCCGACCAAGGGTTTTGCTTGGGCTTTTCCAGCAGATGATTTTGATCACGAAGAGAAGAGGACATCGAGTAGCGGTGAGTCTAGTGTTGACCGCTCGAACGCCCCTTCGCGTCAAGGTAGCTTTGCGACGTCGATCAATAGCAGCATCTACACCACAGATTCCAAGCTCCCACTTGGTCAGCAACGACTGAACGATGGCACGCATTCCCACCTTTTTCTTACATCAGCCGTACTAACTAGCGTAGACATCCCTAGTACCCATCATCACTCCATGCAACATCGCAGTGTCACGAGCCTACAGGCTATTGACCCGACGAACCCACTCGCCCCCGGAAGCGGAAGCTATAGCAGAACTCCCGAGCTTCGGATCAGCCACAAGATGGCTGAAAGGAAGCGGAGAAGCGAGATGAAGACTTTGTTCGATGATCTTAATGGTATTCTCCCCAACAGCCCAGGTAGCAAGTCGAGCAAGTGGGAAATCCTCACCAAAGGTAATACCCAAGTTAAACCCTTACATTTGTTTGTCTAATGTGTCCTTAGCCATCGAATACGTCTCAAATCTGACTCGCGCACACCAAACCGCTCGCGAAGAGCTCCTCCGTCTGCGACCGGAAGCCGAGTATTGCCGTAGAGCCCAAGAAGAGAACGAGTTGTTGCGGGCGGAATTGAATGCCGTCTGGAACGCTCTCCGTCGCGCCGATCCTTCCAACACACATGTCTACGGGAGCATGACTGGTCAGTTTGCACAAGGACTACCCGCAGCCCCTGCACCACCCGGTAACAATGTGCTGCCACCTCTACAACAACAGCAGCAGCAGCTCTCGCAACCGCCACCACCATCGCAGGCTCAGTGGGCACCGCCACCACATGCGGGCGGGATGCCGGGAGCGATGCAGGGTGTCGAGTTTGGCGGTATGCGGCCTTATGAGCATTCCCATCGTTAGCATTGGAGAAGTGACCCTTCTCCACATCGCTACCGGCTTGTAGGGGCAATACGGCTTTTTCAGTTCTCGACGATCAAGACTTCTTCGTGTCTTTGTTTTCTGCTTTACACCGAGAGACATCAAGCAAGCATTGCCTTTCTATTTTTGTCCAAGGGATGGGTAGAGGTGATAACCCTACCCAGGACTAGCAAAACCCACCAACAACCTTTTTTCAATCATCTACCGACTGTGTTTTACGATCGCCTTCAGCATCGAAATGTATTATGACACCAACCCCATGCGACATCATCGAAATACTCGCCAACCCTTTGTGGGTTTTTCTTCCATTACACCATCAGGACCGCAGGGCCGGCGTTTCACGGAGCGGGTTTATATCTAGGGAGTGAGAGGGCTGGGAAAGTGCTTCTCGGAACAAGGTCAGGAAAAAAAAAGTATATGCTGGTTACAAGGGTGGGTTTTCTTGCGCCATGGCAGGCCCCAAGTTGATTTTCTGTCGTCACATGGCGACTCTTTCGGCTTTGCCACACCGGAGTTGCGAGGTTTAGCCTAGTGGGAACTTTGTAGCACATGTCCCCGGGACTACACGTGCGCAGGTGGCTTACACAGTACAGCGTGGAAACCACGTTTTCTCCAACATGCATTAATAGCTCTAGTGGGAAATGGGGAGGGAGAGACAGAAATTCTTAAACATGGATGGTCGCTGCAGGATGCAGGGCGAAGTGCACACACACTCAGGCTCTTGGTGATGTTTTCTTGCTGTATTGAAACTCCAGATCTCCGGGTCTCGACGACGACTCGGTCTTTGCCGTATCTTACCGTGTGGCGTAGCGTAGCCAGCAATCGGCTCGATGTGTCCGACAACAGCAAGAACAAACTGAAGCTGTTGTATTGTGAACGGTGGTGAGTCCATCACTATACTACGGCTTTTGTTGACTGACATCCTTTTCATCTTTCCACCTGACCCTCAGTGCTGATTCGCACTTTGCGCTTTTTCCTTCGTCTAATGGCATAAGCGACTTGCGTGCACTAATCGTAGCACTAACTAAGACTGTGGCGGTTTTCTTCGCTTTCTCTCTTGGAAACCTTTGTCGCGAGGTCACGCACGTGGTGGATCCGGAGTTAACCGGATTGGTAGTGTGATGGGTGGGTGGGTGGGTGGGTGGCCCCATAATTATGACTTGTAACTGTAGGTTTGGGTCGCTGCAGAGACCAAGTAAGTCAGCTGAGTTTGGGGGCTTGGTACGATGTGCCGAGGAAGCGTCTGGGCGTGGCCGTATCGTCGCTTCAGCTCAACGAGCTCGAAGACTTTCCTGTCTGATGTTCAAGTATGATCATGCTGCCAGTCAAGTCGGGGGATTAATAGCAAGCACCACCACCACAACAACAACAACAACAACTAGAACGGGTGCATGACATCGACTGTCCATTAAACAGATCTAGTACGAAGAAAAAAAGGCGTTCGTAAGCCGCCAGAGGGTATAAAATTAAAGGTGTACAATCTAATCATCGCCGTCGTCAACTCAACTCAACAAAAGAAGAAGACGAATGCTATCCGCGGTGCAAAATCGTATCCAACGGATTCTTCGGTTCACCCACCAACTCCTTCTGCACCTGCTTCTTCTGCTTCTTCGTCATGAGTCCCTTAGCCTTGATACCCCGTTCCTTTCGTAGTTTCTTGAGCGCTTCTTCTGTCATTTCCTGGCGCAGGATCTGCTCCACGACGAGCTTCTTGCGACTGCGTTTATCGCCGCGGCCGATTATGATGCCAGCGGTGATGTTGCAGGTAAGACTGCAGCTCAGGATGATGGCTGTGACTTCCTTGGGACGGTCTTTGTAGTATATTCCCCAGGTCGTGCCGCCGAGTGCGCATTGGAACATGGAGTGGAAGTCGAGGAGGACGATGATGGTGATAAGGAGGCGGATAGAGAAGGCGTTGTGTGTATATGTTTCGTGGGGGCGGTAGAAGGTGTGTGATTTCTCGAGCTTGCCTTGGTGGTATTCGAGTTTCTTTTGCTCTGCGGCGGTGAGGACGGGGGCTTCGACGCCTTCTTGTTCTGCTTCGCCTGTTTCCCACGCGTTTGACCGAGGCATGGTTGGTAGTTCGTTGTGATCCTTCAGCTCTTGCAGGCCCTGTTTTTTACGTAGTTCCCAGGTCTTGTGCGCGTATTTGGCGACAAAAATCATGTGGTAGGTGTCGACAATGCGGAAAGGGAACATGGTAATTCCAACGACACAGAACAAGGCAGTCAGGACCTGATCCGCAATCTCGACGAAGTACGCCTGTCGATCGCCCACGTAGATCCAACCGATCAGGAAGAGCACCCATGCTGCTCCCCAGAAAGTGATGAGGAAGAAGTATAGGGTAACGAGAAAGCCGAGGGGGTTGCGGACATAGCGTCCAAAGCCTTTCATAGTCCGCTTGAATCTTGCACGTCGAGAATGGAGAAGATGTCGAACGTGGTCGTCCAAAGCTGCCTTCTCCTCGTCCGTCCAGCCTGTCAACGAAGCGCCGTGTGGCAGCACAGCGTAATGATGGCCCGCGCCCTCTTCCAACGTCGACAGGTTTGAGTCGATTGTGTTGTTTCTCTGCAGTACTCCTCGGCCTCCGCGCGCTGCTTGTTCTACTTCGCCCTGCTGTGTCATTTCAGGCAGTTGGTCCTCCTCACGTCTAGCACTCTTAGCTGTACCCATCTCTTCATCCGACGAGTCTGATGTAGTCTGTCCGAGGTCGTATGTAGGCTGGCGATTGTACAGCCACGGCAAGTTGGGTAAGAAAAGCGAGTTCTGAACGTTATTCAGCGTAGTCAGGGCAGACACTTCGGGATCTGGACTTTTGTTAGAAGGAATTTCATGTGGAGCATCTCGGAATGTACTGACCGATGACATCAAGCACGTCGACAACGTTGTGGCCCATCATGTTCTGGTTCGGGGTCTTCACATTCCGCCTCATGTGAAATGCGGAGGATTGACGGGTCAGTCCTCTCCGTGCGTTGCTAGGGCCTCGAGAAGGCGGAGGCCCATTGGCAGTGGTGGGATTGGCGCCATCCTCATACAGAGGCTGCAGGTGCGGTCCTGTCAACTGCCGTCTCAAACTGTCGTCGGCGAACATGGCCTGTGGGGGTGGGCGAGGTTCAGAGCTACTTCGTCTTCGGCCAGCTTGCCATGTGTTGTCGACTTCCGGTACTGTTACGAGTTCAGGGACTGAGTCGGACGTTGGTTGGAGGGTGTTTAGGCTTGGCTGATGTGAAGGTCTTCGTATGCGAATTGACGAACTGCGCGCGCGCTGGTCAGGACTGGAGGTAGGCGCGTAGAGGTCCGACATGGAGGGTTGAGCTGACGGTGTGCGGGTTGTCGTGGTGATGGTAGGGTGTGTGGTAGTAGTCGAGTGCGGGCCGAAATCATGCACAGTCGTGCCCTGGCCCGGTGTGGTCGAGGTTGTTGTTGTGGTTGTATGGGGCCCAGAGGTCGTGGTTGTCGAAGTTGTCGACGACACCAACGGGCGTCCCTGCTCGCCTTGCCCTTGATCCATGGTGGCAGCGATTGCGACGAGAACACCCCAGGAAGAGAAACAATTTGGGTGGGTGTTGCAGGCGTTGGGGTACTAGTAGTGTCTTCCTAAGCGTGCAGCGATCCGGCCGCGACCGGCATCGACTTAGTTCGCTATTCAGTCAGCAGCGTCTCCGCAACCCGTCATAAGCAAAAGGGTTAGACGCGCGCCGTGATAGGAAAGAGTCGCGTTGGCACGGCGATGATAACGTTATTCAGGAATAAGGGCGTAGGAGGCGTCTTGGAAAACACAGTCAAGCTTTCTGCTCACGCGCGGATTTACAGCCAGCCGTGTTGTAGTGCTTCGGCTACTGCGGCTCGTGCGAAGATCCGAGTGGTGCGAAATGTGAAGTCACTCCACGACCACAACTTGCACTGTGGAACATTACGTCATATCCCAAATATTGCGGAGTGTAGAGATATCTGGGGTTGCTGACCTCTGTGCATGCAGCTTGTATTAATAATCTTCCACACCCACAGCATATGCCACGAACATGTCGCTGTCAGCCCAGCCAGTCTCTGCAACAAAGCGGCAGCATGACGCTCGACGCTCGATTGGTCGCAATGCGCATGCATCTCGATTGTGCATAGGAATAGTGGATACTCTCATGTGCATCATCATTATACTCCCCTTATTGAGCTCAACAAATATCGCCTGTACGCAGGTTTTCAAGACGATGCGCCTAGACTCAACAGCAATGTTGTAAGGCTGAAACGCGCCACATCCCGCCGCGCCTGGGCCAACGTTGACGTAGCTGTGGATCCTGGACGCATCAGTACCTGAGAGACGATGACTTTGGTCTTACACAATGATCTCCATCCTAGCACTACCATCACATCCATCTCTCCAAAATGAAGGCGATTCGCGCCCTTTTGCCAGCCTTGCTGACTGCCAGCCGCGTCGTCGCAATGCCACAGCGCAGCGCGCCGCAACAAGCCGTTCTCGACGCGTCAAAACATCTTGTCAAAACACTTGGAGTAGGCCACTTCAGCGAGTGGAGCCGTGCCACGAAGAAGGAGTTCTTGGTAGACTGGCAGGCCGGAAAGGAATCGGAATGGGTCATTGTGCAGGGCAACGAGGGCGGTGATATGGATTCCATGACAGCGGCGCTTACTTGGGCATACCACCTTGAGCATTCGACTAGGAACACCTCGCATCCGATCAAAGCGATTGCACTTCTCCAGACTCCGTCGCACGCGCTCGATCTCAGGCCAGAGAATAGACTGGCTCTGGACAACTCGCAGATGACGCCCGGCCATGAAGATCTCCTAACCCTCGACGAACTGCCCGAAGACCCCGAGACTCTAGGCAAGAAGCTCAAAGGCATCGTACTAGTCGATCACAGTAGCCCCTTACGCAAATGGAGCGAAGCAAAGATCCTCAGCATCTTCGACCACCACAAAGACCGCGGCACTGCACCCGACGCCGAACCCCGTGTCTTCGAAGTAGCAGCAAGTTGCACCACGCTCGTAGCCCGCCAAATGCTCGACGAGCTCGAGCAACTAGACGAAGAATACCACATGCCACACGAACTCCTCGAGTTAGTCCTCAGCGCCATTGCCATCGACTCCGGCGGTCTGACAGGCACGAAGACGACCAAGACCGACATTGAAGTTTCCAAGCGAGTCCTCGCACGCAGCAACTGGAAGAAGGACAACCTAGAAGAGGTAATGGAGGATCTTGACGACGAGCTCAGCAAAGCACAAAAGGACATTGACAACCTCGGTCTACGCGATTTATTGCGCCGAGACTGGAAGGGCGATATCATCGATACTCCTTCGCCGCGTACACCGACTGTGAGCATTGGCTTTGCGTCGATTCCTTACTCGATGGATGAGCAGATTCTCAAGACCGACTTTGCGGAACTCTTCGGTAAGTCGTCTCTGCATCTACGCTCGGCAGCTCTTGATGTATAAGTCAGCTAACAAGCATCATCTAGACTGGTTCGCCGTGCACGCCGCCTGGACCGCCGAAGCCGGCGTCGACATCACAATCACGCTCAACAAATACAAGAAACACTACAAAGACGGCGAGAAGGAGAAATTACGCGAGGTCGTCTTGACTGTCCGCGACGATGTTCGTATTGATCAGGATCAAGCAGATTCCCTGTTCAAGACGGTCAAGGAGGCGTTGGAGAACAATGAAGAAGGTATCGAGTTCCAGCCGTGGCATCGCGCGGATGAGTTGGCGCCGAGGCAGATGGTGTGGACGCACAAGAGTGGTGCGGGAAGGAAGGTTATCAGGCCGATTGTCGAGGAGGCGGTCATGAAGTGGGATTAAATGATGATGTACCCTACAGGTATACTTGGTGACCTCCTACGTTAACAGCTTGAATAGACGTCGATGTATGCTTCTGGATATAGTGTATCTCACAACCTTCTAAGAACGGGCTTTTTTGTAGCCATTACAAGTATCCGTTTGGAACAATACCAAGATCATAATTCATCATTCTTAATGCTATGTATGCTCCACCGCTGCTTCATCGCTATACTATGCAAAATGCAAAATGCAAAACGCAATACTCAATATCACAAATTCCAAAATAACATGTACAAGAAAACATAATTCCAAAGACATCCCCCTCCACCCAGCTGTGTTCGGCCCCTGAGAGCCTGCCCTTTCGGGCGACTGGGACTCTAGGGCCTCATTCAAGCCAGGGTGGAGGTGAAAACCAAAATCTTCTTCCTCCAACGCCGCTTATATGCAATAACGAAAGGGTATCAAGCGCCGAAAACAAAAAATGCTGAAGTAATCATAGTCCGTCTAAGGGCGCTACCTAGGGCGGGCGCTACGCGCAGCAGGCTTCCTGACATTGGCGGTGTTGGTCTTAGGTGACAATACTGTTGATGTAGTTGTCTTGGTGCGGGATGCTGCACGGGTCGCGCGAGTTGTAGGCGCTGTAGCCGTCGGCTTCTGGGCTGGTGCCCTGGTGCGCTTCTTAGGCACTTGCATCTCTGCGTTCTCCTTGTCTGTTCCTGACATCTCGTCGCTGCTGCGCTTCTTGGTGCGCGTTGTCTGTGTCGCCTTAGCGTAGCTAGGTGTTGGTTTAGTCGGTTTTGGGGCAGGCTTGAGGCGCCTGTTGTCGGGTGAAGAAGTGGCTGCGGCAGATGAGCTGGGGTTTGTGGGAGCTGCGTTGCGCGTCTTGCGTGCCGCCGGTATAGGTGCAGGCACAGATGTTTTCTTGGTGGCGGTGGTCTTGATTGCTGGGGCTGGCGCGACGATTGGTTGTACTGGCGCGGATCCCTTGAGAAGATCCAGTAGTGTGGTCTGTCGCGTCACGGTAGGGATACGGTTGACGCGTCTCTCCAGGCGCGACTGCAAACTGGCGCATTGTGCATCGCACTGCGCTCGCAGCTTCTCTTTTCGCGAGTTGATTTCGAGTTGGAGGTTGGCCTTCATGTTGGCCTTTGCCTCGGCTGTGAGGCCGTCTTGGATATTGTTCATAATCGCGTTGTGGTGGTGGATAACGCGTCGACAGCGATGATATGGGTATTGGCGGTAGGGTGAAGTAGCAGCAAGCAGAAGAGACTTTTTGGTACTTTCAGAGAACTCCCAACGGGTTCGGAGCAGCTTAGATGTTGTGATGGTAGAAGAGGGTTGCAGCCTCCAAAAGTTGAGAGTGGTGGAGAACAGTAAACAACGCGAGAAAAGGCGCGACAAGTATGCTGTGGAGAAGAACAAAGTAGTACAAGAGATTTCTTAAGGCTTTCTGATGCTTCTGCAATGATTTCCGAGAGTTTCTGAGCAGTTTTGGTGTAGCTGCGGGTAATGTTGGTCGCCGCTTCAGATTCTCGAGTGGGATGTGTGAGGAAGGAAGGATGGAGGGTCTGAAGTCTGTCTTTACGCCAGCGCGCCAAGGGCACCAGACAACTTCAGCGTAGCGCTTGCCACCTTGTAGTCAGTTTTGATACGGGTACGAACACCATAGCATTATATGACGGTCTGCAACAATAATCGCAATGCGATGCTTGCGAATTGGAGTCGCAATATTCAATATTCAATTGCGCGAGTCAGCTTACAAGTGTCGCAAACGCCATGTGAGTCGGGTCGCCCTTGCTTCTGCACGGCCTCCCGCAGTCGCGGTCAGACGGTACACGTGACCTCGGCGATTCTATGGCCAGCCTCCGTCCTCCGTTGCCGCGACCTGTGAGCTCACCATCGTAACGTTACCGTCGATCCAAGCACTACCCAAACAATCACTTCAACTCCACATACAACCTATTCCCAAGATGGTGTTAGAAGCTTCTATGATAGTGTAAGCCTGCCTTCACTTGTTCGCTGATCATATACTAACTCGAACAGCGTTGACAACAGCGAAGCTAGTCGAAATGGCGATTATGTACCCTCGCGATGGGAAGCACAACAGGACGCCGTGAACATGATCTTCTCCGCAAAGACTGGTGCAAACCCAGAGTCTTCCGTCGGTCTTATGAGCATGGGAGGCAACACACCGGAGATTCTCACGACCCTGACAACGGACATTGGCAAGGTGTTGGACGGTCTGCACCGGACAAAGATAAAGGGCAGCTCGCACTTCGTGACGGGCATCAACGTCGCGGCTGTATGTCATCTGGGCACCTTGGAAAGATGTACAAGCTAATCAGTCTTGCAGTTGGCCCTCAAGCATAGGCAGAACAAGTCGCAGAAGCAGCGGATAGTCATGTTCAACTGCAGCCCTATCGAGGAAGACGAAAAGAACCTGATCAAGTTGGCAAAGAAGATGAAGAAGAGCGGTATTAGCATCGACATCATCGCATTCGGCGAGCTGAGCGACGACACCATGCGGAAACTCCAGGCCTTCAGCGACAACGTACAAAGCGCCGAAGGCTCCTACCTCGCCATCATCCCACCCAGCGCGAACCTGCTGAGCGATTCGTTGATCACCACACCTATAGTTGGTGGAGAGGGTGCATCCAATGCTGGAGGTGACAGCGGTTCTGGAGGCGGAGGTGGCGGTCCATCAGGCGGCAACGATTTCGAGTTCGGCGTAGATCCATCGGTTGATCCCGAGCTCGCACTAGCACTGCGGATGTCTTTCGAGGAAGAAAAGGCACGGCAGGAGAAGGACAAGAAGACGAAGGAGGCTGCTGAGGGCAAGTCAGAGCTTGAGCCAGTCGCTGAAGGCGATGAGAAGCAGCCGCTGCTGGACAATCAAGGCCAGCCTAGCGGAAGTGGCAGCAAGGATAAGAAGGATGACGACTCAGACAAGATGGATACGGCATAAGCTAGCGCGTACATGGCGCAACTGAAGGGAATAGCTTTTGAAGCTTCATGATGGGGCAGAGCATTCACGGCGTCTACTGTATGACTAGAGCTGGCGTCTACCACATGGTATGGACGAATAAATGAAGCAAATAATGAACACCAAGTCTCGATTGACGGGTATTATGGAAGCGCTGTCTTCTGCAGTATACCTCCCATATCTGAATAGCCTAGCTTCCCCAGCGAAAGCTCGCGTCTCTCTGTCAACACGTCCGAAGCCATCGAACACGTTCCAGACCCAGAAGTGATGCATGGAAGCTCTGCAACGAGGGTATTCCGTATGCTTCCGAGCTGTGGTACTCCTATAATACATGTCGTACCAAAACTCTTCTCATACTGTCTTGTACTTTGGTCCGCTTTCCTTGTCTTCTTCCCGGTTCATGGTATTATACTTCAACTCCCGCGTTGCTCACCCCCTGACCTTGACAAAACCATCTAGCCCTCGATCGAACTTCTCGCACCGGACCGGCATCTCCACAGTGTAGAACGGGTTCTTCATAACGTAGTCTGCATATAGCTCATATATCTTCTTCATCATCGTATCCACATTCGGTTGCTGGGGCTCAGTGAAGAGCAAGAACTTGACACCGGTTTGCGTCTGGAAACATTGGATGCGGAAGTGAGAGCTCTCGAGGACTTCAATACCGGTTGCGCTAACAGGGAACGTCTGGAGGTTTGGAGTCGTGGTGGATGGAGGCGCGCGCACGGGTGGGACTGGGGAGAGTTGCGCCGTTATAGCATGCATTCTGGATGCTGGTCAGTGGGTTCACCGAGTCAGGGAGAACGCATAGTACCCGTGGAAGGATCCAGCGAGCATGAGGTAGTCATTGCTAGTAAGTTTGCTCATGCCTGTGTGGAACTCTCGATTGTAGATGAGGCCGCCAGACTTGCTGATTATGAACAGCGCGAACACCACCCTACACAATAGCATTAGCCAGCAACTAGGAACACGACAGAACTGTTTATTACATCTTGCCGACCGAAAGAACAGACTATCGCGACAGGCTGAGCGACGTCGTGTTGCGGCTCGCGTCCCCGTAAGCGGTGACGGGGTTCTGCCCCTCAGAGACTCCACCTGTACCCGCCTTGACAGCTGGGCAACCATTGTTTGCTTGCCTTTCATACCGCGGTTAACTCCCACAGCCATTTCTCTCCGAAACCCACACCATACAAAGGCACCGACCCCACCCAAAAATATCAGCCCGGCCAACGCGGACTGTTGAGCTTCCCACCCCCCCCGCGAACTCAACTGTCGACACCGCAGCCGGGAGTCGTTTGCGACGCCATGTCGAACCAGAGCATACTGAGAATTACCCGCGAGCTGGGCGAGATCCAGCGTGGCTCCGACCTCTCCATAGCCGTTGCCTGCCGCGATATCGATGTGCGCCATGTGCGGGCACTAATCATCGGCCCACCTGACACGCCATACGAGTTTGGCTTCTTCGAATTCGCGGTCAAGTTCACGCGCGACTACCCAACAAAGGCGCCGAGTGTGACGGCCATCACCACACATGGTGGACGTACGCGCTTCAACCCCAACATCTACGCGGGTGGGAAGGTGTGCCTGTCGATTCTTGGGTAAGTCACTGCAACTGCATGGCTTAGGGCTACGCTAACAGGACGCAGCACATGGCGAGGAGAGCGTGGTGAAGAGTGGTCGTCTGCCCAGGGACTCGAGTCCATCCTCATCTCTATCCAGAGCCTCATGTCCAGCAACCCGTACGAAAACGAGCCTGGGTTCGAAGACGCCAACTCAGACTACGACAGGAAGAATCAAGAGGCATACGTAGACAAGATCCGACACGAGTCCCTGCGTATATCAGTCATAGACCGGCTTGAAGAATACCTGGGCATCAGCTGGGGGAGGGCTGGCCCAACCGTCTACAACGCGGAAGAGGACTACCAGTCCAGCAGGGACGACGCGCCATTCGAGCCCTTCAAGGACCTCTGCAAGCGACGCTTCCTTTGGTACTACCAGTCGTATCTGGCTCGTGTGGACGAGGCAGCCAAGAAGAACAAGGACGGCGACCGGTTCGAGAAGATGCCATTCGAGGGTCCAGGCAACGCGATGGAGGGTACATTCCAGTACACACAACTCCGAGAGCGTCTCGTCAAGATCTTCGAGACGCTCAACAAGGAGATGGAGGCCTGGGCTGCTGAAGGTATGGCAGCTGTCAGGAAGGAGATGAGCATCGCCAACAACCTCCAGCGCCAGTACGAGCAGATCATCGAAAAGTACAAGAAGCAAGACGCTGTCACGCTGGACCTTGATCTGGTCGACAAGAACCCATTTGTGTGGCAGCTGGTTCTCTTTGGTAGGCCTATGACGAACCTCGACGGCGGAATGTTCAGGATCATGCTGTACATCAGCCCGAAGTTCCCAGAGGTCTTACCCCGCGTGAGGTTTGAGACGCCAGTTCTCTACCACCACCGCGTATCGCCTGATGGTATTCTCTGTTATGACGCTGCACGTAAGGATGACATGCGATCACATATCGAGGCTATCATTGCTGCTATCGAGGAGGAATCGCCTGCATATGATCCACGTACACTGGTGAACCCTGAGGCTGCGAAGCTCTTCTGGGGTACACCAGAGGAGAAGAAAGTCTACAACCGCAAACTGAGGCGGTCCGCACAAGACAGTGCTGAGTAAGTTGTTGCCCGAGAGAAGCTACGATGTTTGCTGACAGCCATGTAGGAACTGTTTCTAGGAGGAACAAGGTGGAGTAATGATATAACGGCCGACTTCATCAAACATGATATGACATGATACCCTAAGCCGACCCCGTGGTCCTGGCTTGCATTATATGGCGTTCAGCAGGGATTCTGGGCACTGCAGCATCGGTAATGGCGTTGGTCATCAATGACATTCTATTACAATATAGCATGGTATTAAAAGTTTGAATTCGTGTGAGCTTGACATTTGACATGTGAGATCCATGCGTGCATACGGCGCTTTACGCGCGAGAGTTTGGCCGTTGGGACCCTGAATGCAGCAGATCCCCGGAATCCAATTGTACCGAGCTCTCTCCGCAAAACAATTCCCTGATCGTCGGACCTCCAAGTGCACCATCATACCATCGCCTAATATGCCGAACAACTCAGACACGATTCAATCGCTCGGAAAGGTGCTTGTCGTCGGCGGTTGCGGCTTTCTGGGAAGCCACATCGTCAGCTTCATTGTCAAGCGTCACCCCCAGACACAAGTCGCAGTCCTCGATCTACGAACCAACTCGAATCGCAACGCCAGCCCGACGGTATCATACCACGATGGCGACATCACAGACGCTGCCGCTATGAAGGCGCTGTTCTCCCAGGTCAAGCCCGACGCAGTCATCCACACAGCATCTCCACACTTTGATCTGAAACCTGAGATTCACGAGAAGGTCAATGTTGGTGGAACCAAGGTCCTGCTGCAAGCTGCGCAAGAAGCAGGGGTCAAGGCATTTGTGTACACTAGCTCAGCGAGTGTTATCCTCGACCATGAAACCGAGCTCATCAATGCGGACGAGAGGTGGCCACTTGTTACTGGCGATGCCCAGCCCGAGTACTACACAACCACAAAGGCAAGCATACAACAGTCCTATTCTATCCTCCCCGCTGACCAAGCACTCAGGCATACGCAGAGACGGCAGTTCTCCAAGCCAACCGCAACCCGGAAAATCCAAACTTCCTCACCTGCGCCATCCGTCCTGCTGGCATCTTTGGTGAGGGCGATGTACAATTGCTTCCTAAGATGGTCGGCGCATATCGCAAGGGACAGACCAAGTTCCAGGTCGGCGAAAACACCAACATGTTCGACTTTACCTACGTTGAGAACGTTGCATACGGCCATGTCCTCGCCGCTCTTGCGCTGCTCCACACCCACAAGCGCCTGCCCAGCATTCCTCTAGACACCGAACGCGTCGACGGCGAAGCATTCTTCATCACCAACGGACAGCCCACATACTTTTGGGATTTTGCGCGCGCGGTATGGCACGAGGCGGGTGACCGGACACCCTTGAGCAGTGTGTGGCATCTTAGTGCCGACTTCGCATGGACTATTGGCGCAATTCTGGAGAACGTTTTCTGGCTGATAGGGAAGAAGCCTAATCTGACCCGGGCTCAGGTCAAGTACAGCAGCATGTCGAAATACCACAGCATCAACAAGGCAAGACAGCGGTTAGGATATGAACCACTGGTCACGCTTGACGAGGGTATCAAGAGGGGCGTTGGGTATATCCTGGAGCAGGCGAAGAAGGCTGGCGAGAAAAAGGGCCAGTAGAGTTGTGTGTGGGAATTCCCATATTGCAAGCCATATGTAGTCTTGGTGTAATGTAATCACATGCCGCGGGCATCTTTCGCGCGCATGTTTCAGCGACGGCGGAGTTCCACGTTACGCAGCTTGCATATTCGCTCGTCGAACGACGCCCTTGTGGAAGATGCGAAGACGAGTACAGCGTTGTGGTCCTCCAGATGTGGCTAGAGCCTCCCCAAAGACCCACTCCCGGTTAAGTCAACTTCGTCGTTCGCGCGTCGTAGCTCCATCGCACTTTCCCAACCCCACGTTCCCGTTGACCCCGCCAACATGGCGCGCAATCACGAAGTCGAAGTATGTCGCGCCCGCTACTTCCCGAGTCGGCGTATGCAGCGCTCGGCCTCTCTCCTGAAGCGATCAAAGACCTGATGAATCCCAAGCCACCGCCGCCCGAACCCCCCGAAATCCACGCGCCGAATCTCCTCCAGAGCGACGAGGACAATGCGCGGCCCATGTCGCCCAACGAGACGTGTATAACGCTGTATGCCGAGCTCCTGCTGCACATACGCACCGTCACGCTTTTTGCGTCGCTGCGCACCAATTTCTCGCGCTCGACTGATGCGAAGCTGTCGAGCGACGGGTCCTACATCACTGTGTCGCATGAGGGTCAGTCTGCATCGATACGTCTGCCCATCAACATCGAGGGCGGAGGCGATGCCGCGCTCGAACTTCCATCCCAGCCCCCGACCAAAGAACTTACGCTACGTCTCCAGCTTGAAGAGCGTGAAGGAAGCGATCTCCTAGGTGCATTGCAACGCGAGGACCGACAGGCCAACATTGTACCGTGGGATGGCGCCTCTCTCAACGATGCACGGGACGTGGAGATTACTTGCAAGAGCTGCGAAAGCGTGCTTGTGTCAAAGGGCAAGATTCGGCAGTGGAAAGATTTACCGAATGAGAATTGGGCTGAGATGATGGACTTTTGGCATTGTCACAAGCCGGATGAGCATCATTTGCATCATCATGGCCATGAAGAGGTTGTTGGGCAGAAGGGGTATGCGGCTGGCAATCGCCTGCAGGCTGCAGAAGGTCTAGGCTTCGTTGATCTGGCTAGTTTCTTACTGGCCGAGTCTGACTGCGATGGCGCACAGGTAAGCTATGCCATTCCTCTTACTTCACCGTATTCGTAACCATGGGCGCAAAGAAGGCGAACTCGCCTTTTCAGTGGCATCATCGTCGATACAAGCTCCCTAAATCAACATGCTCATACACGTGCTCTCGGCGCCGGCTGTATCCTCTTCCTCAGGTCGACGGGTTACCGGTGCTGCAGAGTTGACGGCCTGGCGTTTCACTGTCTCTATACCCTCAGATCCTTGGGATTGGCAGGTTTAGCCAAGGCTACATTCTACACATATTGTTATCTACCATGCTTTCATGTCGTCCATTCGTACTGACATGACACAGATTCCTTCCGATGAACAAGGTCCTCACAAAGACCCAATCCAATGTGCGCATTGCAACCACATGGTCGGCACCAATGATCCTGCTACAGCCGGCTGGCGCATACGAAAGTGGGCCATAGGCATAAGATCCATGTCCACATCCACAACACCCACATCATCCACCTCCTCACCAACTACCTACACAGTCCAGAAATGGATAACGGCCCGTCTCCTGCACCTAATCGACAACACCGGCCTGCGCAAATTCCACATCCACACTCCTGCTCCCCCACCTCCCTCCGACTCCAACCAAGAAAACGAACCCATACCCTCCCTTCTGGTTTGGGTTTTTACCCCGGACCTCCTCTTCTCCTCTTCCATACCCACGCCCGGTCGCCTCGATCCTACGCGCACGATGAAGATCTTCTATCAGAAGCAGACGTGGCAGGCGTTGAAGCCGGGGGAGCCGGAGAGTGCGCAGGTAGAGGATGTGGAGTTTGCTGGGGATTTGTATGCGGAGTTGGAGGACGCGCTGGAGAGAAGTCAGAGGTTGTTGCCGCCGACTGCGAAGAAGTTTCAGGGGTGGGATGTTGGGTTGCTGGAGAGGTTTGAGGTGCTGGAGGCTGGGATGGGGAATGTAGGTAGTGAGGAGGGTAGAAATGGGAAAGCTGGTGAGAATAAGAAGGCTGAGGAGAATGGGAAGACTGGTGAGAGTGGAGTGTCTTGTGAGATACCATCGGAAGATGTAGATTGAAGATTTTACATGAAGTTAATGACCATATACATATCTAATTTCTTTTTTTTTTCGTCCAACATACTTCCGATACACTCCACTTGGGGATATTTGTTCGAATGGTTATGGAAGTTGCGAGTAATTTGTCGTTCTGCGTGATTGTGGTATCCTTATCCTTGAGTGGCGACCAATGCCTGGCAAGTGCCGCTGTACGAACGGCAGCTGAGACACAGATCAACTCCAAACACACACTTTTAGGATGCCATCGTACGATTCATTCCTAATATATCTCAGCTTGTTCA